>PITA01000083.1:0-403073 GCA_004023965.1 Spilogale gracilis | reverse complement strand
TCAGACATTCAGCCAGGGCGGCTGCCCCAGAGGCGTGGTCTTCAAACCACGGGGCTAAGTGCTGCCTGGTTCTTCAAACCTGCCGGGGCCAAGTGCCGCCCGGTTCCCGGATTCTGCTGGGCACCACATCAGGGTCCTGCCTGGGTAGCCAGTTCAGCAAACCCGTGACCTGAAAATCACAGTGTGTTTGAAAGCGGGGGAGCTGGGAGGGAGTTCCGTTTGGCAGCTGGCTTCTGCTGGCATCGGGGAGCTGGGTGCCCCCCTGCCTGCCTTCCTGCCTGGCCCCCGCCCCCGGCTTCCTTGACATGAGGCCCAAGGTGACAGGTGACTGAAGGTGGAGCTTCCTGGGGAGGAGAGTGGACTGTGCTGGACCCCAGACTGGGGTGGTGGAGGAGCCCAGCTGAGCTGCAGCCCGGGCACCCCCTCATCTAGGGTATGTGCAAACTGGGGGCAAGCCCTGAAGATGAGGGTCTGGGGCTCCCCAAAGTCCGAGCTGGCATGTGTTGGCTGAGTCCTGTTGTTGCTGGAAATCCCCAGCTGGAGAAGTCAATAGAGCTGCACTTGCAGATATTTGGGTCAGCAGCTGCCCCTGGGGTGCCGAGCTCCAACCCGTATGGGGGAGTGGGGGGAGCAGGTGCTTCTGAGGCTTGGGCTACAGATTCTGATTTCTTTAGTCGATGTAGAATAATTTGTTAGTGCCCTCCCTTTTCCCCTTTGCCTTTCCTTCTCCTCCTCTTCCTTCCTGCCTTTTCTTTCTCCTCCTCATCTCCCCCACCTTCTCACTAGATTTCCAACCCCCCAAATACCGAAGTTAGAAAAGCAGCCACGAACCACAGGCTGCTGGACTTGACCGCCGAGGGCCCAGGTTTGGTTGCCTCTGCCACCACCTCCCACCCTCCTGGGACCCTGAGGTCTTCTGTTCCACCCAAGCCTCGGGCCTGAGCACCTAGTAAATGATCAGTAAGCAGTGAGCACTGTCCCTCTTGTCCAGAGGTCCCTTAGAAACCATTCAGGCTAGCCCCTGTGCCGGACATAAGAGGAGGCCAAAGACACACAAAGGAGGAGCATGTCCAAGGTCATTGGGCCAGTTGGCGAATTTAATCACACTTTCTGAAAAGCAGTTATCTCTTGGCCTTGAGCTTAGAAAGAACAGGATAATTTGTAGGAAACCTTTTGCTGCAATGGTTAATTCCTACCTGCCCTGTCACAGGGCTGGGTGCTCTGGAGGGTATAGAGATGGGGAGGAAGTGGTCCTTGCCATGACAGGTCTAATATGGTGACTTTGAGGTTGCACGGGGTTGGGAGTCAAAAGGGTAGAAGGTGAAGCTGTATTATCACAGAGACCCCTGAAGGCCTGAGGGAAGTTGTGCTTGAATCTGGTAGGTAAGACATGAACAGTTGGAAAGTATACAGAGGCTGGGAGAGCAAGGCAGATGGGCACCCTGGAGGAGGCGGTGTCCTCTCCTTGTGCTGTCATCAGTGAAGGTGAAACCTGGCATTCGGGGCTGCCCAGTTCAGAAATGGTCACCTAACTTAGGCGGCGGTAGAAATATGGAAGATTAGCCTCCGAAATTAAGCCACCCCTTACCAACAGTTGACCTCTGTGGCCCCCGGCGGGGTAGGGAGAGCATTTCCCTGAGGGAGGAGGCTCAGCTCAGGCTCTAGGTCAAGGGTTGGCAAACTCCAGCATGGGGGCTAAATTCAGCCAGCAGCCTGTTTTTGTAAAGTTTTATTAGCACACAGCCACATCCGGCCGGGAACATATTGTCTACTGCGGAACTGCAACGGGGACCACGTGGCCAGCCAAGCCCGAGAACCTTCCCGTTCGGGCCTTTAAGGAAGAAGCTTGCCGTCCTCTGATCCAAGTCAGTGGGCTTCAGGCACCTGGCTCTGCCTCCGCTTTCTCCCTTTTTCCTCTGTACCGCTTGAGGGATCATCCCTGATCCCCACGCTCCCCCACGCTTCTGCTCCCCCTCTGATGCCCCACCTGGCTCACTCCCCCACTCCTCCGCAGTCCCCACCTCAGGGACTGGTCCTGCTTCTTGCAACTTCTGTTCCTGCCTAGCCCAGGGCTGCCTCCCTCCCGGCTCCTTCTCGGCTGCTGATCCACTGCTGTCCCTGGGGGCTGCCCCTTCTAAGGGCTTTCTGTTTGGGGACCCCCGAGACAGCCTTGCTTTGCACAGTTAGTGGGCAGACCCGGGGGCCGCTCTCTCTAGCTGCCTCTTTTCCTAGAATGAGCTTTTGGTGCTTAAGTTATCTAGTGATGGGACTGCCTGAGGGACACTGTCAGGAAAGTTGAAGATGATATTGAATCTGGTTCAACAATGTTGAAGTGTTGAAGAACACTTTGTTGGCCTCTTTTTGCCCTCTATGTCAAGCCTTTGCGGTTTAGAACAATTAACTTGTTAATATCTCCAGGAAGCCGGCCCCCAAACACCAACACCCAACATCTGCTTTCTGAATCTATGGCTTCAAAGAGCTAAGTATACAGTGGCTAAGTCCTGGCCATCCTATTTATTTTAGCCACATGACAGCTAAGGAACTGAGAAATGCCTTGCCCTTTCCTGTAGTTAAATCTGACATAAAATTACTTTATTGGCAGCATTTTAACAAACAGAATCTGCCGCGCTTCTACCAGCAGTTCAGCTGTGGGTTTCTGGGTGAACAAAGATCGTTCTAAATGACTGCCAGGAGACAGTTGTGAGGTCTCCGCTAACTCTGGGTCAGTCTTCTTCCTTGGGGCCCAGCCAAGGCAGCTTCTAAGAGAGACTCAGAGCAAGAAGGTCGTCTACACCCGCAGCAGCCCTCCCCCACACCATTGCATGCACGTGCACACACACACACACACACACACACACACACACACACACCCCGAGGCAGGGGAAATGTTTTAGGTTATATGACGCATTCCATGATGTGATCACAGACACTTGCCATATATAGTGAAAGAAAGGAATGTTTTCCATTGTCATTATTTTCACCATGTAACCCACACCTGTTGCTGCATGCTTTGGGGGCCACAGAATGTCAGCACGTGTTTGTAGGCAACATAAAATTAGGATTCTTTCCCCCCCAAAAAAGCCTCTTGTCCCCAAGTGCACACCTTAAAAATCACATCGGTTGGATGAGAGATCTTTTACTTCGTAAAAGGATTTGCTGAGGATTTTCTTTCAGTGGCAAATTCTTTCTCTTCCAATGGCCAATTCTTGTTGCATTTTATGATGACTTGGTTTACAAAAGTTAGCCTTGCCTACAGCTGTTCAGAAGTACAGCCAATGAGCGAAGGCAGCTCTCCCTTGAACGACAAATGTTGCTGAGTAAACCATGTTAAAGGCTATTTTAACACCACCAAGAATGTGTTTGCATTTTCAAGAGTGGAAAGAGAGAGAATATTCATTTGGCCCTACTATCCCCAGTTTGGTTGTTGAACATGGTGAGTGAGCGAAACACCGCTGAATCGTACACTTAAAAAAGATGCGTTAAATGCTCTGTGAATTCAACCTTAAGTAAAAAAAAAAAAACACCTGAATCATTTCCCAGAGTATATGAGTATATGTATATGAAATCATCACATGATACATTTGAAAAAAATCTCAGTGTATAACCATGATGCGTCTATGGTGTCGGAGCTCAGAAAGCTGGGCTCTAAATTCTGCTAACTGTGCTTTGGTACATCTGCAGATGGTTAGTAGATCTTACAGTGAACCCACCTTGTCCCTAAGCTTCAAGACTCGTCCCTCAAAACTTCCAAGGCCTCTACCTAATTTTGTGGGTTTTTTTAAGTGATGTGTACATTCAACATGGGCCTCAAACTCACAACCCTGAGTGTCTGACACTCCAGTGACTGCGCCAGCCAGGCACCCCTAATTTTCTTCTTTAAATGTCATATTCTCTTTCATAAAGAGGGGCCCCCAAACTGTGTAAGCTTCAGTCCCCACAAAGTAGAGATCCATATCTGGGAACAGAGGGAAAGGTAGTGAGCTATCAGCACCATTTTTCTCTTTGTCCCACTTAAACTACTCAAGTTGGTGTCGCAGCAGTGGGGAGGACGGCCTCCCACAGAATCAGGATAGTCACCACGGCCTTGACTCTGCTCTTGGATTGTCAGTGGCGATTTGTTACCCCACCGCAGCTCCCCCAGAAGTCCCCTCCCTGAAATACATCAACAACCCCTCTAAAAACTCACTCAGCCCATCAGGGCCCAGACCAGGGGCTTCCCCACCGACCCCACTCCCAATCCCACCAGCATCACAAGGAGCCAACCACTTCCCGGTGGGGCCCGCATCCGGGGTCCCCGCCACCATGGCAGCACTTGTGAAAGGAAGGCCTGGGAGCCAGGGCCAGACAGCAGGGGAGAGGTGGTAAGAGCCTCCCATCCAGTGTGTGGTCAGCAGCCAAACTTGGAGCCTCTCTGGGGGCTTTGTGGTGTGGACCCAGAGCCTCCCAAACAGGTGTACCCGGTATAGTTGCATTCCACCCTTGGCGTGGGGTCCTCTGTGAACTCAGCCCCCCTCCCTTCAATTTTGGCCATTCCCCGCGTGCGACGGTGGCTGGTGGAGTGGTTAAGGGCGGGCGGATGGGGGACAGAGGCCCAGACGACTGGCACAGCCCACTGCCGAGTTCTCATTCTCAGTAGATGTCCAGGAACAGGCTTTAAAACAGCACCATTGACGTTCACAGGCCCCTCGAGGTACCTGGGGGGTGGCAGCCTGACTGGTCACATAAGCACGGCTCACTTGTCCAAAACCGCAGACCACACACACACACACACACACACACACACACACACACACACACAGATACACATGCACACAGATACACACACACAGAGATACACACACAGATACACATATACATACACAGAGATACACACACACATACACACAGATACACACACAGGTACACACAGATACACACACACATACACACACATACACACATATACACACACACATATACACAGGTACACACAGATACACACACAGATACACACAGATACACACACAGATACACACACAGATACACACACACACAGATACACACAGATACACATATTCAAGTAATTCCTTGTTGAAGGTCACAGAGATACCTGGGGAGGACCATAATCTGACCCCCCACCAGACTGGGGGAGTGTGTGCCTTCTGTAGGAGTGTGCAGTTGACAAGGATACACACACCGTGCTCATAGCCAGGGTGCTTGTGGGCCATCGGGCTGCTCCTGGCCTACTGTCACCCCAGGGAGAGAGACCCTCCTGGGTGGAGGAGAAGAGAATTCATCATTTCCCTGCAGGTGCAGTCCAGGAAGAGAGTCGCAGCCTTACTTTACCAAAGCTAGGACCCATCCCTTTACAGGTGGGGAAACTGAGGCCCAGTGTGGGATAGGGACCTAGGAGAGGTCATACCACAGGGTCCTCAGAAGGCCAGCCTGGAGGGCAGTGAGGAGGCTGGGCTTCAGCGACCACCAAAGGCCCTTCTGCCCTCTTTGTACGCAGACAGCCAGGGCCGCCCAGTGGTCCTGGCGGCCTCTACCTCCGCTTTGCCTTTTCTTTGCATGATTCTGGGCTCATCAGCCTAATTCCCGTGAAATGCAGATGAAGCTTGTGAACCTGGGTCCTGCACAGACAGGACTGTCCGAACCGGGGCAAGGGCCTTTGCCTTGGACCCTCAGCTTCTACTCCAGCCCCAGGAAGCCCTGGCTTCCTCCAGCAGCCCACCTGGCTTGCCAAGTGGGTCCAGCCATGGAGACTGACTCCATCTTTCCGTCCTCCCCCAAAGTGATCATTCTTACACCACTAGTGATGCTACATGGGAATATGTTTGGAGGAAAGCAGGGCGGGGTTTCTTCCCGCAAAGAAAGGCCAGCATGAGAGTCAGAGAACCTGGCCTATGGGCGCATCTCTCCCTGGCCCCAGGCCTCACCGGTCCTGATGTGAGCCTGTCTCTCAGGCTCTGGAAATTCAGAAGAGATAGGAGTTTAAGGCTTAGGGCTCAAGAAGCCCACGTTTGGGAGCAGAACGATTCAGGTTTCCTCAGGGGATTGGGACAATATGAATTACAAACTTCTTCTTTTTTTTTAATTTATTTGACAGAGAGAAACACAGCGAGAGAGGGAACACAGCAGGGGGAGTGAGAGAGGGAGAAGCAGGCTTTCCCGCCGAGCAGGGAGCCCGATGTGGGGCTCGATCCCGGGTCTCCGGGATCATGACCTGAGCTGAAGGCAGTCACTTAACCAACTGAGCCACCCAGGCTCCCATTATTATTATTATTATTATTATTATTATTATTATTATTTACAAGCTTCTTAAAGCAACATGCACGTACAGGCTTGGGGCCATTCCTAAGAGTTGCCAACTCTTCCAGCTGGTGTGTGTCCACTAAAGAAAGGGAGAATGAAGTTCTAGAAAATGCATTTGCTGGGGCTGCTGCTTAGATGGCTCTGGTCAATGTTTGCTGAAGCCCAAGTCCTCTGCAGGGTGGCAGGGCCCAGAGTGGGTGGGCAGCAGGGAGCATCGAGGGGCGGGGCTCTAGAGGCAGCATGGCTGCTCACCTCCCGCTACTCCCTCCATTCCCTCCACTCCTCCTTCCACTCCTAGTGGGCGTGTCCTTATTTGTCAGAGGGCAAGCCGAGGCCTCTGCTGGAGGACACTGGGGCAGCATGGGGACCCAGGGCCTGGAGAATGAGATCAGTAACAATTACCTCTCCTGATGCGCATGCTTCAGTGATGCTGTGAGGCGCACAGGGCACGCCCAGGACCTATTTCACAGAAGAAGATATTGAGGCTCAGAGAGGGGGAGTGACTCGCCCACAGTAACACAGCAAACAGAGGAGCTAGGACTTAGATGTAGGTCTTCCAGTGCCTCCTCCAGGGCTCTCTCCTGCCCCCCTGCCTGTGGCTGCCTGCATGGGGGCCCAAGGCTGCAGTACCTGGTGGCTCAGGGCAAGGCAGGTCCCGCATCCGTACATTGAAATTCTTGCTCCAAACCATCTATTAGCAGAGATTTGTGCTTGAGACAAACCGACTCCTCTTGAAGCCAGTCAGCGTTCAGGGTTCCATGGCATTCCCAGCCTCCGTGGGATTGTCCAAAGCCTCGTGTCTTGCAATTCGTGAAATGCTAAAAATCCTGTTTGAGCTGCAAAAAGGTCAGTTTCAGTTTGTGAGGCAAATTTTCTGAAAAAGAAACATGCAAATGGAAGATATACTATACCCATGGATAGTCATTTTATCTCTCGTGACTATCTGGACATATTCGTCCCCTCTGTCCCTTCCTTCCTTCCATTCTCTCTCAGTTCCTGCAAGCCCAGTCCTGCTGCAACATTGTCTTATCCATTCTGGGGTACCTTCACCTCGCGCCCGCCCATATCTTTATTCCTTTCTTCTAAGCGAGTCTACTAGGGACCATCCTTGTCTCCAAGGGCTTGAGATCCAATCTAGCTGGCCAGCATCAGGTTCTTAGAAACTCCAGAAATGTAGAACTGTGCTGAAGAAAGGTTTGATGGAGTACAGACATACTGGGAGAGAGGGACTGAGACAAGTAGCAACAGACTGGCCCAAGCTAACCTGTGGGAGGCACCAGTGGGGGAGAAGGCAGAAACTAATAAGCCACAGGAGAGTTCCACCTTTTTGACAGACACCTTTGGCCTCCTCTTTTCTTACCCAGCAAGAACTGTGCACATTTTTGTTGGTATCCATGTTAAACCTCTGGCTAGAGTTTCCAAAATTAAGTGTTTATAACAGCCTGCTAGGTTTCTTTGGGAAGAGTAATATATTTATGTATTTTATACACACACACACACACACACACACACACACATACACAAATACATATACATATATCAAATTCTTTTTTCTTCTTATGCCCATTTTATAATCCTAGACCTTTTCCAAGAAATCTTTGCCCTTTCTGTCTTTCTGGACTAAAAATGTAGAAAGGGAAGAATCACCATGTCATTGTTCAGACAGAACCAGAAATAATACTGACTTCAGAACTGAACTTGGCCCCTATCAGAAGGATTGCCTTACTTTTCTCATTATTTAAGGGGTGTGGAAGCCACCACATGCTTTCAAATGCATTTTAATGAATGTTCATATGCTTTGGTCATTCCTTTTTAATAGATGCCAGGGAACTCCTTCACTTCCCTCCCCGCCCTCCCTCCCACCCCCACCAGCAAAGACTGACCTGTGAGGTCTCAGGCTGGGAGTCAGGACACCTGTCCACTAACTAGCTGTGTGACCACAAGCAAATCACATCCCATTCTGTTTTCTGTAAAAAGAGAAGGTTGAGATGTGCTCTCTGGAAATCCGGCCACGGTCTACTGATTTTTTTTTTCTGATTTGCTTATTATATATATCAAAAAAATCTCACAGTGTTGGGCAGGATCGTGTACAATACGTGGCCTGAGGAAGCAGGGGCTGCTGCTAGCTGGGACCGGTAGTTTGTGTCATAGAGTCCACAGAGACTGGAAAACGGCACAGGGGAAAGCTGGAAGGTTCGTGTAGAAGGGTCTGGAAGCTTTCCTGCGGGACCTGCCACCAACAACATGACATTGAGAAGGAAGTCGTTCCAGAGTGGCAGCTTCCGTTGCACTTGCTCTAAAATGGTGGCCTTGGGATTAGCGCCTCGCAGCCCAGTGAGGCTGACCTCCGCCCAGGTGACCAGCCTTCCCCCACCTCCTGCTACCCTGGTCCCAACAAAGTAACGGCAGGCGAACAATTAAGGAAAAGATCCAAGAACCCACAGGGTCCGCCCCGCCCTCTCTTCCAGTCCATTCCTCCCACTGCACCCTCCCCCTGCCTGGGCCCCTCTGTCGCAGTCCGTGACCTCTCCGGCAGCACCCTGGGCCCGGCCACGGCCAGCTTGGGCGCCCTGGAGGGGATCCAGGGCAAAAACTGCCCCCATTCCTCCCTTATTGATCCATTTCATCCGTTTCTACTTTCAACATATTGGAATTCTCTGAACTACGTGGGAGAATGTCAATGAAACGGAATTTCAGTTTGGGACTCGGACTTGTTTGTGGGCTGCCCTCTGCGCACCAGGGCATTTGGGATCCTTTGTCCATTGATTCATCCAGCTGTTACTTACTGAACACCTCCCGTGGGCCAAGACAGAGTCCACTTCCCCTAGATGGAAGAGTGGGCACAGATGAATGGAGAGGTCTCTTCTTGCACCGGGCACCCCCTCCCCAGCCCGTTCTTGCCGACCCTGAGGAGGATTTGATGGCAGAGCTGCCCCTCAAAGTGCCCTTGTCCACGTTGCAGAGAAAAGGCGTCACCGTTGGCGATGGCAGCCACGAGTTAGGGCGGATTCACCAGATGCCACAGGATCTCCGAGCAGCATCCGTGAGATGAGGCATTTAGAATGAGAATCAGCCCAGGAGCTTTGAAAAGACTCAGACCCCCAGGCCCCTCTCTGGGCGAGAGTGAAACAGTTCACTTGTGGTGGGGGCCCTGGGAATGTGGATGTGTCTAAGGGAACCTGATGAGCGCCAGAGCCTCTCACCCCCCCACCACTGAGCCAAACACGAGGGGACATCGAAGGATCAACAGCAAATGTCCTGGCGAGACTTCTCAAGCTAAGCAGGGGTTTTTTTACATGAAAATTTGCTTCAGGAGAAACACAGTTGTCCCTTAAACAACACGGGGATGAACTACACGGGCCCACTCACAGGCAGTTTTCTTCAGTAAATACAAGACAGTACATGCAGAATGTATCCTCTCTTCCTTATGACATTCTTAGTGACATTTTCTGTTCTCCAGTTTACTTAGTTGTAAGAATATAGTAATAATACATAGAACGTCCAAATCCATGTTAGACTGTAGGTTACTGGAAGGCTCCCAGTCAACAGTAGGCTGTTAGTGATTAAGCTTCAGAGGAGTCAGAAGTCACAGTCAGATTTTTGATGGCGGGGCCACTTTCAAGGGTCCCCTCTTTCTCTGTCCCGCTGTTGGCATGTAGGTGTCTTCCAAGCCCCTCCCTCTCCTCCCACACATTCCTCCACTCCTCCCCGCTCACTTTTCCCTCTACTTGGAGGTCACGGTCATTAACATGACAGCCACAGATGATTGTTTGAAGCCTTGAATGAGTAGGAAATACTGCATCACTAACAGTTTTGTTCCCAAAGGCTATGGTTTTATAAATGGTGAGCAGCTCCCCCAAGATGCAGATCGCGGACTGGGTCCTTTTTCTTATTTAGATAGCTTTATACTTTGAGGGGGGAGTGGTTATAAGTCATTCTCAGTAAAGAGAAACAAGCAATACCAAACCCTAGAGACTAGAAAGTCCCTTGCCCGTCACCCCAAGAGATGACTACTCCAAATGGTCACATATATGTTCTTCCAAGCGATTTTTGTATGCACCTAGCATAGGTGTGTGTGTATAAAAATAGAGGAGCCCGTGCTTCTATGATCGGTCTGCCATTTGCGTTTCCCCTAGACAGGATAGCTCAGCCGGCTGCCCCTAAGCCCACAGCTAGATCTACTTCCCTCTAAGGGCTCTATTGTGGTCCCATTGCAGACCGCAGTCCTCATGCGTTTAACCAAGACAAGGAGGCAACCTCACAGTTTAACATCTATGTTAGGTTTTTCCTTTTTAGAAATGGGGGACTCTGTAGATGGGTGCTTGCCTGTTTGGGGCACAGTTCTTCTTGTGGCTTCCGCATCGCTGAGCTGAGCTCCCCCTTACGTGGACAGAGAAGATCCTTTGTGGGACTTCCTGTGGTGTTTAGTACACAGACAGCATAATGCCTAATTTGAAGTGTAACAAGACAGTTTAAATGAAACACAGCAACAGAGAAGCAAGCATTATGGTCCCCGAAATAGGCTGTATTGTATAATTTTGACAGCTATAAGCCCTGAAACTGAGAGATATTTTATCTTCTAAGTTTCCTGTTCATTAGCTTTCACGTGCCAAGGTTTTATAAAAATTTCTCTCTCTCCCCCTCTCTTTCTCTCTCTCTCTCTCTCAATCTCTGCCACAGGGAACCGTTAAAAGGAGACAGGAAGGAGATAATTGCCAGTTTCCAGGCATGGCTGATGGGGGTTACCCTAATAAAATCAAGAGGCCCTGCCTGGAAGACGTTACCCTCTCCATGGGCCCGAGTGCCCACCCCAGCACGTGCTGTGTGGAGCTGCAGCTTCCGCCGCTAACCATGAACCCCAGTGCCCCGGCCGTGGGAGGAGTGGGCCACTCGTTACCTCTCGAGACCAATCCCATGAACGGCAGCGTCATGGCTTCACCATTCGCGGTGCCGCCGGCTGCCGAGGTGGAACTGAAAGGGCCCCCTGGCCCCTACTACGACAAAGCCAACAGCGGGCCGGCTGTGGACCAGGAACTTCAGGATCTCCTGGAGGAGCTGACCAAAATTCAAGAACCTTCTGCAAACGACCTTGATCTCGAGAAGATCCTGGGGAGCAAGCCGGAAGAACCACTTGTCTTGGAACACCCGCAGGCATCTGCGCCTCACCTGGAGAGCCTGGGTTCCAGCAAGGAGTTCGCTTCCAGTTGCAGCCAGCTCCCTGGGCCGTCGCTTCAAGTCCCGCCCTCCCAGGCTGGGATCAGCTATGGGATCCCCTCCACCAGTAAGCAGGGGGCCTCCCCCACCTCTTCGGCGGCGCAGGCCAAGAGCCAGGTCCCGGGGGTGCTCCCTCTCACTCTGCCCCCTCTCCCAGTGCCACAGTGGCATCATGCCCACCAGCTGAAGGTGCTGGCGGCCAGCAAGCAGGGGTCCGCCACGAGGCAGCCGGCGCCCAGCCCCAGCTGGTCGGGCCTGCCGCCTCCGGGCCTCTCCCCGTCTTACCGCCCGGTGCCATCGCCGCACCCGCCGCCGCAGTTCAGCCCTCAGAGCCTCATGGTGTCGTGCATGGCGTCCAGCAACCTGCCGGGGAGTGCTTTCCAGGCCTCCCCCAATGCCTTACTCGCGAGCCTGGCCTCCGGCGGAGGCAGCAGCACCCTGGGGCCCGCCATGCTCTACACTCCGGAGAAGCTCCCCAGCCCTGCTCTCAGTCAGCAGCCGCAGTTCAGCCCGCAGAGCTCCATCCTGGCCAACCTGGTGTCCTCCGGGGTCAAAAGTCCCCCAGGGCACCTGCTGTCCGCCCTGCCTGCCAGCAACTCGGGGCCGTCCCCGCCCTACCGGCCCGAGAAGCTCTCCAGCCCCGGCTTGCCGCAGCAGTCCTTCACCCCGCAGTGCTCCCTGATCCGGAGCCTCACCCCCTCCGGCCACCCCATAACGCAGCCGCCACCGCCGCCGCCGCCGCCGCCGCCCCCCCGGCAGTCAACGAGCACTATTTTCAAGCCCATGACCACCGACTCACCGAAAACCCTGAGCATGATCATGCAGCAAGGGCTGGCCAGCCCCAGCCCGGGAGTCCCGGAGCCCTTTACTTTTGGCAACACCAAGCCCCTGTCGCATTTCGTTTCTGAGCCGGGCCCCCAGAAGGTGCCCTCCGTGCCCGCCACCTCGAGGCAGCCGTCCCTGCTCCACTACCTGCAGCAGGCGCCGCCAGCCTCTGCCACCACCGCCTTGTCCACCAGCGCCGCCACCTTGCAGCAGCAGCAGCAGCCCGACCACTCCTCGTTCCTCCTGCAGCAGCTGATGCAGCAGCCCCAGCGCTTGCAGCGGCGGGGGGCGCCGGACACCATGCCTTCTCTGCCCAGACAGGTAAGACGAGCTCACGTCTGGTCGCGGTCCTTGGTTTTGTGCTATTGGTCGCCTGGCCTTGGAGGCAAACCTGGCTGTAGTCCTCTCTGAGGCTGGACTTGACTCAGGAAAAGTCTGCTGAAGCCAGCTAATTCCGTGCAGTCCAAGTGCAGTAGTAATGAGGCCAAGCTGATGGTTTCAGTTCCTGTGCAGGCCACTTAACTCCTCTGGGAGGAAAAGTGCACCCAGAAGGCGCTGCCAGGGGAAGGGGACCAGGGGAAGGCCTTGCGCTGGGCCACGTGGCATGTTCCCTCACCCAGGGCTAGCGGACGCTTCGCTGGATGCAAGGAAATTGCACTGAAGCATTTAAATCTTGTCCCTGCTGGCGTAAGGCTGCACACTGAGCCTTCCAGAAATGACCCGGCAAACTTCTGCTGAGCGGGTTCCAAATGAAAAGGCCAGATACGTACAAAGTAGTTACTCTAAGCGTCTCCATTCTGCAGAGAAACTCAGGCTCAGAGAGTGAAATGACTTGCCCAGAGTCACACAGCCAGGACAGAGCAGGAACCAGAATCAGGAAGTCTTAGGCCAGAGCCTATGCTCTTCTCAAAATCACTGTGACTTCTCCCTCTGCCTCCTCTCCTACAATCTGATCGCTAGACTCCACTGGTCCTCCCTGGGTGGTGTGGACCGCAGCTGCCCCTCCTCATTGCTCCGACCCCTGCCCGTGTTGGTTATCTCGTGCCAGGTCACAGATCACTCCAGAACGTCTGCTTAAAACAACACACGTATATCACCTTGCAGTTGCCAGGGGTCGAGAGTCCCGGCATCCCCTCGCTGGGTCTTCTGGCCTTGAGTAACTCGTAAGGTTGCGGTCATCTCTAGCCCAGCCAGGGAGGTTCTGCTTCCAAGTTCACTCCCGAGGTTGCTGGCAGGATACAGTTCCTTGCCTGTTGGACTGAGGCCTTGGTTCCCTGTGAGCCGTTGGCTAGCGGCCTCCCTTGGCTCCTGGCCATGTGGGCATCTTCACAGAGCATCTCACAACATGGCAGCCAGCTTCATCTGGGTAAGCAAGACAGAATGGGCCAGCAAGAGTGGCAGAGGGGGTGCTGGCAAGTCAGAGGTCACGCTCTTTAGAACCTCATCTTGAAAGTGACGTCCCATCTCTTCTGCTCTATTCTGTTCGTTAGACACAAGCATGAAGGTATGAATAGCAGGAGGCAGCGGTCACTGGGGACCATGTCAGATGCCTGCCTACTCAGGATGCTGTCCAGCCTCGTCCCTCCTTTGCACGGTCTCAGCCCTCCCTGAGTCTAGGGCCTCTTGGTTCTTTGTCTGAACTCAGAGTTGACTCTTAATGCCTTTTCCCCCAATAAACCAGCCATCACTCCAAACATTACCTTCAAGAGACCTGATAGAACAGAAAACTGATCATGTTTCCTATTTGCTCAGAAGTTTCCAGAGGCTCCATCACCTGGCTCCAACTACCTTCTTAGCCTCGGTGTTCATTGGGCCCATCTGGCACTTGACTTCTGTCATCTGAAGTCCTTGCAGTTCCTGCCATTCCCTGCGCCTGGCTGTCCCTTCCCACCTTTTCCCTCTTGTCCCACTCCTGCAGTTCCTAACGCGCCCTCCCCTCCAGGAAGCTTCTCCAGACTGCCCTGGCTACTTCCGTCTCCCACGAGGCCTCCCTCTCCTGTAGAGTAGCCCAGGAGGACGGCTTGGCCGGGGACCCGGCCTGAGGGAAGCAGCTCTCGGGCCTGACCTCGCTTCTGAGGGCCCCGATGCACGTGACTGGGGCAGCCCCTGGAGGATAGGACCCATGTCTTTTTCCTCCATGCCTCATGAGGTCCCCGCAAGCCAAGAGCTCCGTGCCAGGGAACCGGTCCTCGGTGAGGGGAACCAGCGAGCAGCAGGCCCTTGTGTGCCCTCTGGGAGCGCTCGTGTTGGAGCTCATGGTGGGCCCCCTGCCTTCTGTTTTCAGGGAGTTCCACCCTCACAGGCAAGGGCCTTAGCCTGGAGACACATCGCCATCTAACACTGAGCCATGTGGGGGAGTTGGGGCCTCAGTGGGGTACATTTGTAGCCAGTCTGTGTGGCCTCAGAACTGGGCCAACTGGCTTAGAGGGAGAATCCGGGAGACAGGGCGAGCCGCCACGCTCCCTGAGGCAGAGGGGAGAGGGGAGAGGCTGGGCTCCGTGGATGGGAGGTCGCTGCGGGAGCGGCCTTCCCTGCCGGGCCCGGTGTGCAACTCAGCGCTTCCCCTGCCTTTTTGCATTTTAGTTCCCAGAGACAGAGGCCCTTACCATCCCCTGAAAAGCCCAGAAGACCAAAGCACAAAGCGGTCACCAGAATCGCCCGCAGCCGCACAGCCGCTCAGGGCCAGAGAAGGGAGTCGGTCTGTAGCACACACAGGCCGACTCCCGCCTGGGCCTCCCAACTCTCGCCTCCTCTACAAAACGGGGGATGGGTTATGACCGGTTGGTTGAGGATTAAACGCCTTAATACATCCAAAGCACTTTGAACGGGGGGGATGGACCCGGTGGCCCGAGGTACCTGAGCCCAGGCCCGCCACGAGATGGATGGCAGCTGTGGGGCTTACTGGCCTCGTGGGTTCTCCCTGCTCCAGGCTCTGCCCCGCTGAGACAGTTCCAGGCCCCGTGGAAAAGGGAACTGGTCATATCCGTCCCACTGGCAGGGGTCTCTAGCTCGCTGCCCTCGCCCAGCTCCCTGTTCGGTCACTGGCACTCTTCTAGCCAAAACAGGGAGTGGGCCTCTGGGCATATCCGCAGGTCCCGGCTCCTTCTCACGGCCTTTCCCCATTCGCTGGAGGGCCTAAGAGTCCAGACCTGCTCCCTCTTACAGGGGGGAGAAGAGAGGAAGCACACACTTCTTCCAGCGAGGCCGAGCCTCGAGAAACCCTGCTCCCCTACCGCCGGGTGGCGAGACTAGCTCGTAGTACCTCCACGTGCATTCATGGTCGTCACCGCAGAAGCCCTGGGCCCTCATCTGAATCCAGATTCTGGTTTTTGAAAAGAGCGCTTTCTGACTGTAAGCTGAGAAGCCAACTTGAGCAAGCAGCCAAGTCCAGTGGTCTAGAGGAGCTCATATTTATTCACAGACTCGGATCTCTCGGTCCTGGCAATTTCACCTGACCAGTGGAGAGAAAGATCTGATTTCAGCAGACCGTTCGTTTGCACTGAAGGGAAAAGGCAAATGCCATCTGGCTTCAGGGCGGCAGTTTAGCATGGCAGCTGGGGCGAAGGCATGGCGTTCAAGTCCAGGCGCCGACGCCGACCGCGCTGTGTGCCGGCAGCCACGCCACCCAGCCCTCTGAGCCTCAGCTGCACGTGAGCCGAGGAGTAGCCCCGGTCTCTCAGGACACTGGAAGACAAGAAGGCGCTAAACTGAAATAGCTCAGAGCCCGGCACACACTTCGCGGTCGGTCAGGGCTGGTGTAGGCACCGGGCTGGGATCCGCCAGCTCGGAGGTCGGATGCGTTTCCAAGCTCAGAATGTTTGGGACTTCAGAAGGGTAATGTGCTGCATTTGCCAAATAGATGAAGAGAGATATGAATAGTTCACAAGGTCCACATCAACTTTTGTCTCCAGATAAATTCTGCTGCCAAATATACCAAAATAAAATAGGCTTTTGGAGTTTTTTGGGTCTGAAATCACCGATGTGTTGGCTTGTGATGGCCTCACAGGTCTTCTCACTGTCTAAGCCACCCTGCTCCCAAGCCTGGGTGACATCCCTCTGCCCCTCATCGAGGTGCATCTCGTTTCCATAACTTAGGGCTCCTTCTCCCTGAAGGAGATACTCGCAAAAATCAGTCAGAACTCGAGCTTTGCCGGCAGCCGCTGGTGAGTGGGGCTTCCACTTGCGGCCCTCAGTGGGAAGAAGAACAGAAAAGTCCTGAAATCTGATCCTTGAGGCACAGGGGAAGGGGGCAGCTGTGGAGACACGGACCAAAGAGGCCCGTGATATTGTTTGGACAGATCCTGAGAAGGGTGAGAGGGGAGCCAAGCCTGCCTTGGGGAAGGCGGGATGGGGCCCCTGCCGGCTTTGCTATGCTTTCCGCCTTCACCCATGGGCCTCCCGTCCCCTTAGCCGCGGGAGTGGTTAACGCCCAGCGGTTGCGGACACCGAGGGTGAATTCAGAGAATCTGCCATCTTGCCTCCTTCAGAGGCTGGGCCTGCCATGGGGATCCAGGCAGCTTGGCCTGAAGTGGGGCATCAGGGAAGCCGTCTTGCTACCCTCCGCTGTGGGGGAGTGCAGCACCCCCACTGCCTGGGGCCTGAGGGAGACGACACGGGGCAGGGTGCTTGGCAGGCCCAGGACTGGGCTTGAGGCCAGGATCGAGGGGACCCAGGATCCCTAGGGTCCAAATCCCAGCTCTGCCACTCTTGAATTTGGCAACCTCTTTGCCCTCTCTGGGCCTTACTCTCCCCATCTATAAGCTGGAGATACTCGTGTCCCTATCTGACGGCATCGCGGGAAGGATGAAACAAGGTGAGGTACAAGCGCTGGGCGTAGGGCCTGGTTCACAAGAATGCTCCACCGAGGTAGCTGCCACTATTTCTAGGAAGTCTCCGAAACTTGCAACACCAGTAACCCAGTGGAATAGATGCCTCAGTGTCCAGGTTCCTCTCCGGCTGCTGGTGGGGGAGGGGTGGGGGGTCAGGGAGGACATTTGCCAGGTGGCTCAAGAGAAGTCGAGTGGAGGACACAAGCTGGTGACCCCAGAAAAGAGCAGAGCTGCCGAGCCAGGCCATAGCTTCCTGAGCACCCCTGGCCAGGGAGAAGCAGAGAACGCTGGCTGCCCGTCCCTCCGAGCACAGACAGTAGAAGTGGGCCCCAGGACTGCAGCTGACGGCCACAGAGAGCCGGCAGCAGGGAAAGCATTGCTTCTGCCTTGTCACTGGCATTGGGGGGACAGGTGTCCCTTGTCGGTGTCGTGTTCTTACTGTCTTGCTTGGGGCCCCAGATGGATGCCAGCACTCAGAGTACCCCTGCTGAATCTGCAGGGCTGCCTCCCCCCTCCTCCCCCCTCCCCTCCACCACTCACACCCGCTCCCAAAGGCTCACACAAGAACCTTTGCCGAAATTCAAGATTCCTCTTGGTTTGAGTTTCCAAGGCTGTACTCACCTGCTCAGTAGAGCAGAACCTTTAATTACTGCTGTCTCAGTTAGCACTGCAAATTAAAATCTTTACGTTTGCACCATGACCTCTCATGGAAAACAAATGATAAAACCAGGAGATGTACCATTTAGTGATTTAGCAGTTCCATACGCTAACTCGGTGCTCATCACCGTAAGTGTATTTTGAGATTAATATGACACTGAGATGAATATGACAAATAATCATATTTGCATGAAAAACTTCAACATTTAGAAGAAAATTAAATTGAAAAGAAAGAGGGGGAGAGATGGGAGAGACGGTGGCCCGGGAAGCCTTCTTCTAGTCTCAAATTTGTCATGAGCGTTTAAAAGCAGGTGACAGCTCTCTTGCTGCCCCCCCTTCCCCCGCCTCCCAGGAATCAGATGCCCCACATATCGTCAGGGAGGGCCCGTGACCTCGGACTTGCTGATCCTTTCGCTGGCTTCCCTTAGTTCTTCTCTTGTCTCTGAGGGTAAGGGCTGGGGGAGAGCAGCACTGCTCCCCTGTTAGGAGAAAAATTTCCTTGCATTTGTCTTTTACTAATTCTGGCATGAAGCATCACAGATTTCATTCCGGAGGTGAGTCCCACTGCAGTGCAGGAGCGGAGGCCTCTGGGCAAGCTGTCACCAGGCGCAGGAGGATGAGGAGGATGGGGGCGGCGAGTCGGGTTCCCGGTGCCCTGGGGTCACGGCCGGGCTGGCTCTGCCAGGCGAGGCAGCCTTTTCCTGAATAAGAGTCTTCATTTTGTCTGCGAGCACGACTGTACACACACGCTTACTTTTTCCTTTCTTTCTAAATTGGGCCGCAAAATGCTATTTCGTTTGGGGAAATCTTTTTTTAGCTGCTTTGGGAGGAAATATAATTAGACACAGCGTAACATACATTTTTGAGAATTGAGGGGCCCATTTCTCCACGTTGACCAAGTTTCGTTTCAGCCACTCTCAATTGCCATGAAACGAAACTCCACAGGGCATTGAATTTGGGAAATGCAGCCTCAGAACCTGGTACTAATATTACCCAGAACCTGGTTTTTCTTTCTGTTTCTCTTCTGGCTCCTGAGAATCATTAATGATCCTCCACCTCAAAGCTATGTCCCTTTTTCCAAAAGCATAAATTAAAAATGCGCTGCTTGTCAAGTGCTAACCCTTTAAATATTGCTGATACTTTCTGTGCCTGCAGTGAGGTCCATGCCGATAAATACAGATCAACAGAGCGAATTTTGTAATTGCTTAGTGATTGCATTATGAAGGCTCAAAAGGCAACCATTTTCAGAAACCTCCTTCAGGTTTTTGTGGATTTTTTTGTTTGTTTGTTCATTTTGCCGTAACATACTTGAAGAGAAACCATGAACTTTGCTGAAGTTCAGGTGCTCAAAATGAGATGTTTAAAAACAAAGAGTAGAAAGTATTTTCTTTTTCAGCGTTCACCGAAATGACCTGCTTATTTGTTGCTGTAAAACCAGAGAAGGTTTTCAAAGAGTAGAAGAGGACAGAAGTGCTCAGAGCTGCTGTTGGGATTCCAAGGGAAAAGTTAGCAAAACATAAAAAGTGTCTAGGGTGAGTGGAAAATCACAAGGGGCCTGCTCCCTTAGGCCGTGGCCCTAACACCCTGCGTGCAGGGCTGGATGGTGAGCCGAGCATGCCCACTAATAGGGTACCACTGCACCTCCTCCTTCCCTCCTGCCTCCTCCCCAGCCACCTCCTCTCAAACCCACTAATGATCCCATAGCACGGGTTTAGGAAGCCTGTTCTGAGTCCATTCATACTTTTAGCCTCTTCTGTCCCTTGGGATTGACAGATCCCAAGATCTGTGCCTGCTGTGTGCATGCCGTGGCCAGCTGCTCATGAACTTGAGGGTAAGCGGAGGATAGAACACTGTGGTTAAAACAAAAACCCTCACCCCCCCCCAGAAAAAGTCTCTGCTTTGGGGGGCTTTGGACCTGTGAAAACAGTTTAGCTTCCCACAACTGTGTTCCCCTCTTCTGCTCAAAAACAGACGCTGGTCCGTGGCCAGTAGATGAAGCTTTGAAGGGTGCAGAAGGCCCCCAACCACCCCTGAGTGGGAGTAAGTGGGAATAATTCCATGACCCTTTCACTCTATCAGGCAACACTTTCAAAAGCGAGCTCTGGAAAATGAAAACAGACAAAATTTTGACCCCCATTAGAGTGGCTATTATCTAAAAAAAAGAGACAAGAAAAATGAAAAACAGAAAATAACAAGCATTTGTGAGAATGTAGAGAAATTGGAGATCATGTGCACCGTCAGCAGGAATGGAGACAATTCCACTCCCTGGCATAGACCCCAAACAATCGAAAGCAGGGCCTTGAACCAAACTCTATTCACCAGTGTTCACAGGAGCTCTATCTTTATTATTCACTATTACTTAGTCTTAAAGAGGAAGAGAATTCTGACGTCAGTGAGCCTTAAAGACGTTATACTCAGCGGAAGAAGGCAGACACAGAAGGACACATACCGCCTGTGAGGAACTGTGCGCTTCCAATGGTTCAAACGGCAACTCTTACCACAATAAAAAAAAAGAAAAGAAAAAAAAAGAAAAAGTCGGGTTTTAAAACACTTGCCGATCCTCTCCTCATCAAAAAGAATATTTTATTTTCAAATGCTAAGAGCTGCTTGTTTCCTGTCAGAGACGGGCGCGGTAGCCCCTTCACCTGTGTGAGCCAGTTGGGGTTCCTGGATATCCTCATGAGGTCCGTGGCCGCCACTTAGAAATCACTTTCTTGGTCAACTGAATGCAATTTATGTCCTTCCTGGGTATTTTAGTGACATGACAACACGCGGGTCAGGGAACAGAGAAGTGACCGTAGACAGGAAGAGATGTTATCTCTGCTCCTGACTGGGGTTAAGAAACCCCACTTGCTTCGTTGGTCCTCTGGTGTGTCTACGAGTCTAGAAATACTACGATGATTCACAGCTTGCTGACTGATACAAGAGGCAACAGAGTGATGCTAGGGACTTCCTGTGTGTGACCAGCTTTCTGCGCAAGCTCTCCCTCTGGAGCAGGTGCTGGGCCCCAGGGTAGAGTTCTGGAAAAAGCTAAGGTTCTCAACCACGATGCAAACCAGCTCCTATGGCCTTGACTGGCACAGAAAGTAGGAAGTGAGAGTCTCTGGCCAAGGCCCAAATGGCTTTTGAAAAGTCGACACACCTGCTTCTTGTGTCCCCACTCACATGCCCAGCTCCCAAGACCTTGGGTTTCTGCATTTCAGGGTTCAGTGAGGTTCACGTTTTCATCAGAGTTATTTGGGTCTTGTCTGTGCCGCCACTTGATATCAAGAAAGAAGCCTCCTCTAGCTCTGTCCAAGTCAGCTGAAGGACCCTTTGGAGGAACGATTTACATCTGCTGGTGTTGCCGAATTAAGCTCTTGAGACTATTTTTGAGTGTTTCCGAGTAGTTATTGGTAGAAACTCCCAGACTTGAAGGCCAATGAACTCCGGCCCTCGTGTGCGTCCACCAACCCTTGACTGTGCTGCATTTTTCTGATCCAGCTGGAGTTCTTGTTCTCTTCCAGCCCGGGGCCGGCTGTGCCTGGCACTCCCCAAGGGGGAGAACTGAGAACACAGGGTTACTCCAGCCTCTAACGAGCCCACCTCCGGTGTTCATTCGCGCTGGCTGTTCCGGGCCTCAAGAAACCGGTGTATTTCTACCTCTGCTGTTTCCCTTTGACGAGCACAGGGTCAAGTATGCCCACTTTGAAGGCTGTTCAGTCTATGTTCTTCTCTCTCCAGGCTTAAATTGTAACTTAGAAGTTCTTACAAGTTCCAGTTGTATCTGAATAAGCTCTCACCCTTGGCTTAAAAATTAAAAAAAAAAACCACAAAAAGATTTTCTTTACTAATTCGGGAGTGTGGATTTCTCCATTCTTTGTGGCAACAATGCGTTGAGGGTTTTGTTATTGTTTGCCATTTTGACAGCTACATTGTGTCTTTTATTTGCTTCCTTAGCTTTTCATTTGGAAGTGTCTTCCTTGGCAGGCTAATTACATTCCAAGGAGAGTCCCTCCCACTACCCCCTAGAAAGGTCTCCTGACTTCAGGGCCCTTGGAAGATTTGAAGACAACTGTGATGTTCCCCATGAGTCTTCTCTTCTCTCCCCAGGTCTTCACCCCTGCCCTGGAGGCCTGCCTCTGACCTGAGTGCAAGGCCTTGGAGTAAGACCCTGGGGGTGGGCGCCTGGGTGGCTCAGTGGGTTAAAACCTCTGCCTTTGGCTCAGGTCATGATCTCAGGGTCCTGGGATCGAGGCCCGCATCGGGCTCTCTGCTTGGTGGGGACCTGCTTCCCCCTCTCTCTCTGCCTGCCTCTCTGCCTACCTGTGATCTCTCTCTCTGTCAAATAAATAAATAAATAATCTTTTTTAAAAAAAAAAAAGACCCTCGGGGTGAGTGAGGCTCTACTCAGCTGACCGAAATGCTCCAGGTGTGCTGGTCCCATGCAGAGGAGAGTGGGAAACTCACACTTTGTTCCTGACTCCCTAAATCTCCCTTGCCGCGGTGGGAGCCGCATCCCCCATCTGCCCTGCCTGGGCTCATTTTCCCGGCAAACTCCAATTTACACACCTCCCCACTCCCAGAAGAGGTTCCTGAAGGCCGAATGTTCTCTGTAAACTTGCACTTGACTTGTGTCTATTTCCTACTCTCCTGGTAAATAGAGTTTGTGACAGAATATCGGACTAGAGATGAAGAAATAGAATGAACCCTCATTGATTGTTTCTACTTGGCAACACCTCTTTCAGGCTTTTAATATTTTGTTGACAGTTATTGTCTCTGAAATCTCTACTTTCCTAGTATGTTCTCAGACTTTTCAAGGGATTTAAAAATTCAGGAGCTTGATGCCAATAATTGCTTTTAGGAGCTAGCCCTGCCTGTTTTCTATAAATGACTTCCAGTTTGGACCATCAATTATTTTCCTCACTGAAACCCACAAAGTACATATTCGAGTTATTCGGAATTGAATATGAACTAGAAATCCTTAATGTTGTTCAGCTTCTAAAATGTCTATCGCACTCAACTAATGCTGAATGGAGTATTTAAGAGCTTGAGCACGACGCTGAGATCTGCATGGAGAACCTGAGCCTGCGGAGTTGATTTCTCTGTAGGCTGGTCTGGGGATAAAGGGGCAGGCTTGAGGCCGAACAGGGTCCAGCAAGCCCCGTGCTTCGTCACTGGGAGTGGGATGTTCTCCAGCGGGAGGCTGGAGGTATAATGCAGGCCTCTTGAGCTCGGAGGTCTGGGGGCCAGGCTAGACCCCGTGTCAGTTAGGATGTATTGAGTCACAAATAACAGGAAAAGCAGCTCACAGTGACTGAGCCCTGTGAAGCGCAGGTCCAGAGGTTGGGTTGACTTCAGGGGTGATTTGAATCAGTAGCTCAGCTGTTTCTTTCCAGCTGTCTGGTCCTAGTCCTTCGTTCTCAAGCTGGCTCCCCCTTGTGGGCGCACACAGCTGCGGGCAGCTCCAGGGCCTACAGGCTTCCTCTCCCCCATCCAGCCAAGCGGGAGAGAGAGTCACTTCTAGAAGCTCTGCCAGAAAAACAAGGAGGCCTCTTTCCCACGTCTACTATGCTGCTTCATGTGAGTTGAGCTCAGCGCCCCACTTCCGGAGCCCGGAGAGAAGCCAGGTTCCCCCAAAGCGTCTTGGCAGCGCGGGGCAAGCCAGGCTGCCTGAGCAAAAGCTAGATGTTGGGTAAGCAGCCGACTAAATTGTCGGAATCGACCTCCTCGGCCACCCACATCCATCTGCCTCCTCCCGCCCGAGCACACGCCTTCCCAAATGCTCCCCCCCACCGGAAGTGTATTTGCTCCCTCCCCAAAGGGATTCAGTTCCAATCTAGACAACAGCAGGTGACGCACCGTCCTCGTGTCCCAGGACCCCTGGCCCCTGCTCACTGTGGCAGGACACCTTAGGGCTTTGGCAAGGTTAACAAGTTGCTGGAATTTAATAGTTCATCCACCCCCTTCACCCCACCCGTGGAGCACGGCCATACTCTCTCCAATATACGATGACAGGTGTTCCAGAGGAAGCAAACAGCCAAAGCCCTCAGAAGAAACACCCCCTTCCCCTGGAGTTGTTGGCAACAGCTGGGACAGTTTCAGAGCCCCTCTCCCCCTTCTTCTCTCTGGCAGCCCGGTACCTCAGGGGCTCGGGGGACCTCCCTATGTAACAGACCCCCTGGACCTCCTGGCCCTAGACAGTACCTCCTTGAGTGCCCAGCTCTCTCCTGTCCCATGCCCATCCGGTTTGCACACGGGCGACTGGGGGAAGGCGGTCGAGGCCCCTCAGCTTACAGTATGCCCCAGGCAGCCAGGCCCAGAGAGCTGATCTGAGCGAACCCCACACTTTCCCACTGGGGTATGGGAGTCCCACAAGGCCATGAAATGATTGACCCTGAGTAACAGCTGGAGTCCCTTGACTCCCGGCACAGACCCTGAGCTCATAAATTCTTACATCTTGAAGCAGGCATGTGGCTTCAAATCTGTAATCTTCTGCTATTAAATACAATTTTACAGTTAAATCAAACTGAGCCCTTAAACGAATTTATTTGGAGAAGGCCAATTATTCATTAAATTCCACAAATGAACTAGAAGTATATCCTGCACATACTGACTTTGAAGACTGTGCTTAAGTTTAGTGTAACTGATGGGCCTGTTTTCGTTGGATGTCCACACATCAAAAAAAGACGTCTATTCACCCAGCCTTAGTGGTAGGTTATGCCTGTGTTTGCCTTTCTGGTTCCCAGAGCTAGACCTTATTCCTTCAAAATAGCCATCTACTGGGTGGCAAAGCTTTGATGAGGGAGAGAGAGCAGTGCACTAGCTACCAGAACTTTCTCTGCAGCACAGTGTTCGGTGTTTGCTGAGGGCTGCTGGATATGCCCAGGGTTTCCCCATGACTTGCATTGCCCAGCTCATGATTGGAGTGAGGAAGGAAAATATCAGAAAAAGATATCTGGCCCAGGAAATTACAGAAACTCCAATAAAACTCAGACAGAAATAAAGTCTCCACGCTGTGAGCCAAGTGCTAAAGGGAAGAGACGGGGGAGCACTTCATGCCTTGCCCACTGCTCCCCGTAGTGCCTCATGGGCGGGGCATGGTGGGAGGGAGGGCTTCCTCTGTATCAGGGGCAGATACCAGTGTGGGTTAGAAGTGTAAGATGCGCATTGGGGTGAGGGGAGCCTCAGCCCACAGTGCAGGTGGTCCGTGATGACTGGGGGACAGAGAAGGGTTGGGTAAGAACAATCCTGAACTGTAGTGAAGCTCCAGGAAAGTTTCAGCAAGGTCAGTGGAGAGTCCTGGAGCCGGAGATGCCACTGAAAGGGTCCCGGGCCTCACAGGAGTGGACCAGCACTGGTGTAACCACCATGTTTTGCCAGTGCTTGGGAGTGGGGCCATATGGTGACAAAGCCAAAAGGGATGGCTCCTGAAGGCTACCAGCCACTTACGCCCCCCATGGCAAGAGATCTGAGTAGCCATTAGCATAGTCACCACATCCCTCCTTCAGTAGCTATGACGGGGCAGGCTCTCCCCTGAGTTGCCGGTGGTCAGATAGCAATATGCCAGGTGCAAGGGTAGCACCAGACTGGCTACTTTGGAGAGCGAGTCCAAGGCTGGTTTGATTGGTTTGTATGTGGACCATGCTTCTTCCCTGCCTCTCCATTCAGTGTTTGGATTCTTGGTCCCCAACGTCCTTTCCCCTTGTTTGTTCAATTCACCCTTTAACCCCAGGTCTAAGAAAATACAACCGTATGCATTTGGAAGAAGTTTAAAATGAGTTAGCTGGCTGGCATTAGTTTTCATCCTAAGCATCTAAAGATTCCTAGGTCTTGCACGTAAGGCCAACTGAAGAGACTAAAGTCATTTGAGAAATCAGAAAAATGAATCTTCATCCTCTTGATGACACAGGGAAGAGTCCAAGCTTTGTCTGTCTAGTGCCTAAGAATCACTGTCTTTTAATTGTCTTTGTATCCCAACATCAGAGAACATGAATATTGAAAGAAACCTTAGAGGCTATCTAGTTCAATGACATCATTTTACAGATGAGGACACAAGGAGGAACTAACAGGGAGAAATAGACCCATACCCATTAGGAACAAAGATGCAAAAATTCTCAACAAAACCCAAGCTGATCAATCCAGTAAGATGTAAAAAAGAATTATACACTGTGACCAAGTGTATTCAGGAATGCAAGGCTGGTTCAACCTATGAAAATCATTCAATGTAATGAACCACATTAGCAGAACAACAAAAACAACAAAAACACCATTTCAATAGACACGAAAGGAAAGGGACTTTCTCAAGCTCAGGAAGTTAATGGCAAATCCCAGGCTACACTCAGGTTGCCCAGCTTCCAAGCCAGAGCTCTCCATAGCAGTGGGAGTGGAGATGGAAGGTAGAACTGGCCCTCCACCATGCATACACTGCCCTGAGCCCATATGGAGGAAATTCCCCTTTTCCTTCCATTCCATTCTCACGACAGCCCTTGGCAGTGGGCGCTGTTGTTGCCCTTACTTTCTGCATGAAAAAGCAGGCTCGGAGAGGCAATGGAACTTACCTGAGTCCATCTGGCTGCCAAGAACAAGGAGGAAATAAGCCTAGACCCCAGGTTTCCTGTCTCCCCCACTGGCTCTTTCCTTGTCCTTCACTGCTTCCTTCATTGATTGCTGCCAGTGGATTAACCTGTTCCATTAGTTCTCAGATCATCTACTGCCAAGCCAAGTAGATGGGCTTTTGCTCAGAGCAGGTGGGAGTGTCCTGCAAGTTCTCCCGGGGAAGACCCCCTCCCCCGTGCCCGTGTGTGACAACTCTCAGAGCCTAGGCTGTGGACTTACCTTGGTGGAATCTGGGCCAAGTGGCCATTTCTATATGCTAATGGCTAGAATATGCATGCAAGGACTAGAGATCTGTAACGAAGCACGGGGGAAGCTGGAGGCCAGAAGGCTGGGATGTGGGGGCCAGTGGGGAGAAGAGAGGAACGAGGCTGTTCTTTTGTTCCTGGAGAAGCTAAGAGCCAGGCCGGCCTGGCTTTCCGCAGAGCCTAGCCCAGTGAGATCTCTTGCCACTGAGTCCTGGCTCTTCCCGGTAGGATGAGAAAAAGAAGGCAAGCATTTTGGAGAGTCAGGGAGTGAGACACAGCAGGGCCAGGACACCACGAGGTAGCTTCATTTTGGCCTCACACTTAGGCATCTCAGATGGAGCTATACTGAAGGCTCCGTTGGCCAGGCTTCCTCTAGAGGTGTTCACCATGGCCTGCAGAAGCTTTTTCTTTTCAAAACTGCATTTGGAAAGTGCCCCCACCCCACCCCTCACCCCGAGCCAGGCCCTGAGGCTTCAGGCCATTCTCAGCCTTTCCCAGCACTGCTCTGCCTGTTTAACTCAGAAGCATCGGGTGTCCTTTTTCTTGCTCGTGCTGAGAATCACAGAGGGGTTGAAAGCGATTGACTTCATACGGTCTACTCTCTTCTCTTCCCCATGCCATCTGCACATAGATGTTTCCACCATGCACCAATGCTGCGCATGCTACCCGCCACCCTTCTCTCCTCCTGTCCTGGCATTTAGACCAGGGGGAGTGGCTTCCTTGGGGATAAAGCACTTGCAAGGAGGCACCCTGGACTGGGAATCAGGAGTGCTGAGTTCTAGTCTCCTGTGACTTGGGGCCAAGCTCTTCCCTACCATGAGTCCCAGAGTCCCCACCTATCAAATAGGGAGTTGGTAGCAACCAGTATTTCTCAGAAGGTGGCATTGCTGTATGTCACTCCCAGAAACCAGGTCTCTGCGAAACAGTGGAGCTAGGTACTCTCTGTGTGTCTCTTGGACTCTCTGTCTTTAACTTGCTTAGCCACCTTCTTTTCTCTGATTTTTTTTATTGTGCTAAAATACACATGTGCAACCATCTCCACTAGCCACCTCCAGAACTCTTTTTATTTTGTAAGACTGAAGCTCTATCCCCATTAAACAATAACTCTTCATGACACACTGCCCACAGCCCGTGGCAACCAGTATATTTACCTGGCAGGAGGGATACCACAATCACCAAGGTGCTTTTCCCAGAACAAGGCTTATCCATTGCTTGGCAGTCTTGAGCACCTCACGTAGGTGGCCTCTCATTTCCCTTCAAGTTACAAAAGTTCTAGGGTGGGTGGGCAAGGAGTCAGACCCAAGGAGACAGAACGGGTCAGAAGAAGACAGAAGATGAGGCCTTCAGTAAAAGGAAAGTGGAGAATGATGTCCCACTGCCATAAGGGTTGGAAAGGAAGACCAGCCAGTCAGTCGTAGGACTCCTGAGCCCCGGAAGTACAACACCAGACCAGCCCTCAATCTCATGAAGAGTGTGCTGTCTGAGGTCCTCGCAGCCTTGACCTCACCCTAAACTGGTCTGACTGGAGCATCTCCAGAGAACTGGGATTGGCCACAAGAAAGAAAATAAGATTGAAATTCCAAAGCGACTTTTTCTTAACCTGTAAGCTGATGATTTTTTATGAATTCGAGTTGTTCCTCTGACATAGCCCCATATTTTCTATTTACATGACTCCTGGTTTTTTCTAATCCTGGTTTTCTTGAATCCATATGATATGTACACAAGAGCAGATCAAACATATGATAGTAAAGCCAATAGCCATGTACCCAACAACCAAGTTAAGGAATGGAACGTTCAAACTATCTTAGTAGCCTTCTGTGAACCCCTCCTACTTGCCAGAGATACAAACTCTCCTGACTTCGAAGAGCCAACTCTAGGAATGCACCCTAAGCCTCTTCGTGAGCTTCGGGCTCTTCCTAGGTAGATCAGGCAGTCACCAATCTCTTTAAGTCCACATTGTCTGCATAGCTTTCTACAGATGGCTCCTCCCATCTGTTGTGTTGATCCTCACAAGTTTCAGTTTTGGATGGGGACCTTGTCATTTCCCAGTGTCTTGAGTACAAGACCAATCTCTGTAGTAAACTTGGAAAGTGCAGGCCAGTGTAGCAAAAACACAAACTCCATGGGACACTAAGATATAGAAATACATGATGTATAAATAAGCCAGGAGTAACCGCTGTTAACATGGTGCAATACAGCATTTCATTACTTTTTCTTTTTTAAAAGATGTATTTATTTATTTGAGGGAGAGAGCGCATGAGCTCGGGGAGGGGCTGAAGGAGAGGGAGAAAGAGAATCTCAAGCAGGCTCTGCGCCCAGCACAGAGCCTGACTCGGGGCTTGATCTCTGGATCTCAGAACCATTAGACCATGAACTGAGCCAAAATCAAGAGTCAGATGCTTAACTGACTGAGGTCCCCAGGTGTCCCCCATTATTTTTTCTATGCAGAAATATGTTTTTCACGTTATTGGCATCCAACTTTGTATATAGCTTTTTCTTTTATTGTGAAATAAAGCATAGAAACAGAAAAGTGTGCAAGGCCTCTGTGTCCAGTTTAAAGAAGTGTAAAGTGAAATCCTGTGTCACCACCAATTAGGTTGAGAAATAGAACACTGGTCCCCCTCCCCAAGTCGACCCCCTTGTGCCTCTTGCGACCACTCTCTTGATTCTGACATAATCAGTCTCTTATGTTTCCATATAGTTTCATCATGAATGAAATCTTAAGCAGTTGCTTCATTTTGAAGAACTGAGCAGTGGGCACAAGCTAAATGCATACGCAGCAAAGAGCTCTAGTACCATTTTTAGTTGAAGGCTTCCAGAAGGGAAGCTGCATAGTCCTGGTCACTGTCCACCCCAGCTCCCTTTTAGGGAAGTCAGTGGCCCAAGGCCCAATGGACTGGGGTAGGTGTAGAGCCCAGCAGCGTCGGGACGCCCTAGACAGTCATGGGCATGGTGCTGGACACCCAAAAGAAATATGGCTTTCAAGCTTGTTACAGCCTGCCCCCAGGTCCCCCAGCCTCCAGGCATAGGTCAACACAGGACACCTTTGCGGGGTGAAGTGAGTGTCCTCAGCTGATCCACGGAGCAGGATCTAGAAAGCAGAGCAGGAATTCAGCAGCTACTCCTGGAGGAGGAGTGGGGGAGGGGACCCAGACTCTATCCCTTTGCGTTGGCCTCCTCCATCCACTTCTTCGCCTCATTTGCAGAGACAGCCTGGGGCTGAGCCCAGTGGAGATTCAATTCAGCCATCCGGACCAAGCTACTTTTCCACCTTCCCCTCTGACGTCTAGTGATTCAGCTCCCTCGGGCTGGCTGCGTAGTCAGTTAATCTTGTTTCTAGCTATTCTTTAACTTGGTAAACTAACGTGCTGTTGTCTTCTCTCCTGTTCTCCTTCTCCTTGTGGGATTGTGTCTTTAAAAACAAAGCAAAACCCTTACCACACTTTTAGTGGGGTTCTGGGAGGGAGCAAAGTCAGATGCTTGCATTAAATCAGCTGTCTAAATCCGGAAGTCTCCAAAGGAAATCCTGCCGCTCCCTTCCTCGGTTGGCCGAATGTGATGGGTAGTTGGATAGCTCCTTTGGCACCCTGGGGCCTGCCAGCAGTGCTCACTGGACCCAGCAGGGAGATCCTAGAGGGGAAAGAACGTGGGGACTCATAAGCATAAGGGTCAGGTGTTGGACATTGCATTTTTAGTATTTATAATTAAGAGCCTGGATTTGGGAGTAAGTCCGACCCAGGTTTAGCTTCCAGCTCTACCCTTTACTTGCTGTAGACTTGGAGCGAGTTACTTCGTTTCTGTGAACCTTATTTTCCTCCCTATGAAATGAGGAATAGTCATGGTACCCATCTCTCAGGATCGCCTTGTACACGCTCAGAACATGGTAAGTGTTACCATCGCTGTCATCATCCTGAGACCCCAGGAACCTTCCAGAAGCTGTCAGAGCAACTCAGGCCACAGACCTCCCCTGGCTGCAGAGGCTTTAGATTCCAGAAAGCCTTGACGGCTCCCCTTTCCCCAGCCCTTGAGGTCCTCTCTAGCAAAGCTCGCAACCTCACCTTGCTCCTGGGGTGTTGCTCCTGGGGTGTTGCTCCTGAAAAGATATTTAGTCCTTCATTCCTTAATCGATGTATACATTACTGATTTTGCCTTTTAGTGCTCTCTCAGCAAAGTAGCAGTTTACCAGTTGAACTAAATCCTGTGATTAATTCCAAGTCTGAGAACTTGATTTGACGCCATCAATTTTAGTCAGCCCCAGACATTTAAACTTTGAAAAATTCGAGTTATTTCTATACATTTATACAGGGGGGAAAATCCAGAAAATCTCAAACTCTTCCAGCTCTTGCAGAACTACCCTGCTCTAAGGACACTTGAACAAAATGCAAATTGAGGGGAAGCTCCACCCAGCGGGTGGGATTGGTCTACCCCGGAGCTCTTGGCAGAATCTCTTAAGTGAGCCCTCGCTCCCTCCCAGCCCTTGTACCCTCATAACAGAAATACCCCAACTTGGAGTTCTCCTAATTTTAGGATACAGCTGTTGCAAAAAGAACCCGTGGGTCACACAGTAGCCAACCCAGCAGCCATTCCACAGATGTGGAGCCGGAGTGGCCTTCCAGAATCTTCTCCCTGCCTGTCTGCTTATTATAATAAGGTTTCAGTTGGGCAATTTGGTCACACAAAACTCAGGGGGTAGCTTTGAAGTCAGACAATATGTGGGTTCTAGTCCAGGCTCTGGCATTTACTAATGAATGACCTTGGGCACATCGCTCAGTACAAGGCAGAGGCATTATTGGTAATGAAGCCTTCCGCTAGCTCATCTCCAGAGAGATGCGTGCAGCAGGCAGGCGCTTGCATGTGTGTTCACGCGCGTGATCTTTCTCACCCCTCCCGCACTGCGAATAACGCACAACCGTGACCTCTCTTGCAGATGAAGGTGAGGCACAGAATAGTTAGTAACTTCCTCACAATGACATAGCTAAGAGGCGGCAAGCCCACGATTCCAGTGCAGACCTCCTCTCTCCAGTACTTAGCCAGCAACCCCAGGTGGCTATTTAAGTCAATTAAAAGTAAATAAAATTAAGAATTCAGCTTTCCATTTGCACTGGCCACGTTTCAAGAGCTCAATGGCCACGTGTGGCCAAAGGCTACGATGCTGGACAGCGAAGGTATAGACAACATTCTTTTCTTTCTGGGAGGATGATTACGCGTCATCTCAGAACATTCTGTTGGACAATGCTGCTTCTGGTATTTTAATCCTTACAAAATCTGAGACTTGAGCTGTAGAACTTTCTTGTATTAGTAATAGACACATGGCAAGCAACAAGCCAAGAAGTCTGACTCACATTAAGAATTTTCCTGTTTTTCCAAATTTATGAAATTGTCTCCTGTCACTTTTGTTTGACATGTAGGGACATTCACCAGTTCGCCCAAAAATTCAACTTCTTCCGCAACTCCCCCTTGACCTCTCTGGGCTACCTGGATAACATTTACCTCCTTCCATATCTCCATGGTGGAGAAGACTGGCCCGATGTCTGATCTAGTCCATCATTTATAGAGTTAGAACAGCCATCCACTTCTTGCAAAGCAGCTGGAGGTCTATGGGGGGGTAGTCATAACCTTTGCTTCATGCCCACCTCGGACTGCTCCTCTTTGGGTGCAGAGAAGGAGCCTCTGGGCTTCCAAACCCAGGAGTTGCTTGGGTCTTAGGCAGTCTGTAAATCAGACCCAGGTCTGTACCCCACCTTGCCGCAGTGTGTCCTGGGTAAGACTACCTCTGCTTCCTTGTTAAGCCGATGTACCACGTGGTCTTGATCCCCCTCTGTTCTATTGATGGGTTTTATTAACACAACAATGTTGAAAGGAATGACTAGATGGGCTTAAATGAAGGGCGAGGCTCCACTTATGATTAACGTCCATCCCAGACAGAGACCAGCACCATCTTCACCAGATTACCATCTCCCCAGTGCCTGGCGCATCATACCAAGCTCCTAACGGAGTAGGGTCGGTGGAATTTTCTGAGTATGCCCTGAGCGCCTTGCCTGTGCACCAGGCAAGTGTGTCTGGGCACCAGAGGGATTGAGAGATGATTAGCACCTGGCCCAGCACAGCTGTTCCTTCAGACACAGGTGTTCAGTCACGGGAGCTGGACCCAAGGAGAGGCAGAATTCCCGGGGCAGAGGGCTGAACACGCATGGCAGCCTGTGATGGGCTGAGACTGGCGTGACCGGAGGGCAGAGTACACGACAGCACGGAATGTGAAATTCTGCTCTTAGGGCTGCTGAGAGGATGGGAGGCCAAGGTTACGGAGAGCCCGAAGAACGGAATTCAGCAGCATGTGCTTGCGTCCCCGGCAGCTACAAGCCTTTGGAGGATTTTTGGGGGGGAAGAGACCCTTGGCCAACCTCAGTCCTGCAAGCTCTCTGGCAATCATGGAAAGGCCATGATCCAGGGAACTGAATGGGTGTGAATTCTGTGAAATTAGGCGCTACGACTATCAGACACTATCCATCCCGTGGTCTGCTCCTGCGAGCTCTGGACTCCCGGGGAACCAGCCAGTCTAAGACCTAGTGACCATGCCCGCCAATAATTGTTAGTTGACTTGCTTTTCTGAGATTTTCAGAGGGCTCCAAAGAAAGAGATGGATTTACCTTATGTTGGGAAACCTGGAGGGGTTGAAATGTCCCTAGCAGCCTTTTGGGTTTTTTGGGGGGGGTTGGGCCTCACATTTAGGGGGTGTGTGATAAGCAGGGCTTTTTTCACCCAAATTAAATAAAACAGAGAAGATGCATGAACACCGGTTACAAAGGGCCTAGTCGGTCAGAGTCAAGATCGACTGTCATCTATTTTATTTGTTTTGCTTTTCAACTGGGGATTGCATTGGTCCGCCCAGTGCTGCTCCCATTCTGCTCCCCTAGAGTGAGTGGCTCCAGGCCCACTCCCAGTCGCTGATCAGACAGTATTGCCACCGTGCTGGGGCGTCTTCAGCCCCTGGTAATGTCCCCGTGCTATCTGCAGATTGTTCCGTGCCCTGAACTACTGAGGCGCTGTGAGTTAACCCTGATGAGGGGGTCCTGTTTCTTGACCATGACTCGTACCCTTCAAGAAGGGATTCCTGAGCAAAAGCTTAAAGTGCTTCAATTACCTCCAAATAGGCCCTATTCATTGCTTTGAACTTGTGGCACCATGGAGTGGGTGGGCAATCCAAACTCTAGTAATGTTTGCATTTGGGGATTGTAAAAACTCCGATGTGGCTATGAAATAGCGTTTAAAATGATCAAGGAGGGATGGCCTGGGTGGCTCAGTTGGTTAAGCAACTGCCTTTGGCTCAGGTCGTGATCCTGGCGTCCTGGGATCGAGTCCCTGGTCAGACTGCCTGCTCAGCGGGGAGTCTGCATCACCCTCTGACCTCTCCCCTTTTATGCTGTCTCTCTCTTGTTCTCTCTTGTTCTCAGATGAATAAAATCTTTAAAATAAAATAAAATGATCAAGGACCTAGGTATCCAAGCACAAAGAATTGTCAATTGTAGAAAGCGAGGTTTCTGTCCAAGTCCCAGCTGCAGGGGGCCAGTGAGCCCAGCTCCGTAGGGACAGCCTGCCCCAAGAGGAGGGCGCTGGGCTCTGCACAGGCTGTGCACACAGTCCGTACACCGGCAGAATGGCCAGGAAGTTGTCTTTTCCCAAGTGCATCGAGATGACTTAGGAAGAACATTTTGTCTTGTTTTTTGGTTTTGTATCAGTCTGGGGGATGGGTGTACTCTCTGAAACTCTCCAGGTAGTCAGATTGTCTTCTCAATCCTCTAAGTATTTATAATTTGTTCTTGAGATTTTGTCTGGAGCCCCCTTGCAACACTTTGCCTGAACTTTTTTTCTAAATGGTGCATTTCAATAGTATTTACATTTCAAAACTTGTTTTGCTATGTGGTAAGCTAACGACGGAACACACACACAAACACACACACACACACACACACACCACGCCAAACCACGTGTGGGCTTGGGGACCAGGCAAACCTGAGTTTTGCATCCTGCTCTGCTACTAACTAGCTGTGTGACCTTGGGCAACTTAGTTAACCTCTCCGGGCCTCAGTGTCTTCATCTACAAAGTACAGACAATAACAGGGCCTGCTGCTTAAAGGGCTGAGTGAGACCAAATGTCTTAAGCACTTGGGTCATTGCCTGGTGCCGAGCAAACGCTCGATAAATTCAGTGGTGGCGATATTTATTGTTACTTCGAACAGGACGTCCCAATACTACTGGCCTCTCACCCACTGCGAGTACTTGGGCGCGGGAGGTGCTTATCATTGCAATGAATTGAATTGATTCCAGCCGTTTGACTTAGTTTGCAGGATAAAGATTTCCCTTTCTCCCGGGATGCTGGGAGGCACCGATGAGGGCTCGCAGCCCAGGCAGTCCAGCGTGAGAGGGAGGAGGCCATGTCCCATAGAAGCGAGAGCCCATGGAGGCAGGCTTCCCTCTGGTCCTTGAAATTTTCTCTGACATGGTTATCAAGTGTGAGGTTTTTAAATTGCCTTTGACTGAAAGAATTGGGTCATGGGCTCCATTCTGGCAAGATCCCTGTCATCTAAAACGTGACAGCAAGGAAAGGTCCCACGTACACCCAAGTGCCACAGCCTCGGGGCCCTGGTAAGGTGAAGTGCAGGGAGGGCTGGGAGTGCAGGACTCGCCTGTGCTGGGATTCACACTTGACTGTTTGGTTTTGCAGATTCCCCAGCATTTCTACACACACAAACCTGCAAACCGGTTTAGAACTGTGTGCTCTGCTGGGGAGGAGGGGGGCGGGGAGGGACGGGGAGGGGTGGGGAGGGTTGGGATCGGTCGAGGTCACTGCCGATGAGCCAGCTCTCTTTCCAACAAGACAATGACTGATCAAGGCAGAGGATCTCTGAGATCCATGGATGGGCAGCAAGTGTCCAGAAAACCCCTGAAATTATCTGTAAAATGTTGGTAGGCTGGGAGAGGGGAAACACCACTGGGAGTGCTTTTTCTGTGGAGACAGATCATAGCTTTTAAGGGATTCTCAAAGGAGTTTGTGACCCAAGGCGATTAAGACCGCAAAGCTGTCCGGTTTCGCTGACCCAGACCAGCTGGTGTGTATAGCCACAGCCCCCCAGAAACGACCCGGCTAGGCAAGCAGTCACGCCAGTGACAAGATCAGTCAGAACCATTTTGTGGCCAAGCAGCTGATGGATTGTTCAATCGGTTGTTGTAGACTCATGTAGACAAAGCCTGCAAGCTTGGGGAAGCCAGGCACCCCCAGGTCAGCCTCGGGCGACAGCCCCCATCCTGCCAGGCCCTGGGGAGTGAGTCCTTCCTGCCCAGCAGCTCCTTTGCTCATGAGCTGGCCCGAGTCACCTCCTCGTACAGCAGCTCAGAGGCAGCGCCCTGGGGCGGCTGGGATCCGAAGGCCTGGAGGCAGGTGCCCGCTCCACTACTGCCTAGCTGCGACGCTGTAGGTAAGTCACTTCCCCTGAGCCTCGCTTTCTCATCTGTCAGCTGGGGCGCAGTCCCCTGCTCAGCCTGCCCGCCTGCCTCACAGGGTTATTGGGAGGAACACAGGAGGTGACAGCCCGTAAAGCTCTCTACACCTAGGAGGGATCGCTAGTGCTTTCTCTACCGTGTCCCGACCAGTCTTTGGCAGAGACCACCCACGCCAGCAGTGTTCCAGGCGCCTGAGCCTTGCCTGCAGGGAGATGAGTGGGGGGTGTCTCGGGTGCAGTTGCCCCCTCCCTGCGGTAAGCTTTCCAGCACCCTGGGTCCTTCCCTGCTTGTCTGTCCCTGCGGCCAGACTGTGAGCCCGAAGGGGGACAGGGGCTGGGCTTCTGCACCTCCGGACCTCCTCCCCCCATGCTCTGTGCGCAATGGGTGCTCGGGTGCTGCCTCTCCCGACAGCTTCGCTGTGGACTCTGCACCCCCAAGGTGTTGTCTGGCCTCACTCAAGACTCATGCACCCTAGAAGGGGGAAGTCGGATCACCCCCCTGGAGGACTGGCAGCGGAGGAGAGCAGGCCGTAGGAAGCCAAGCCCAACCTGTCCACAGCAGCCGTTGAGTTTGGACCAGCCCCTGGAGTCTAGAAGGGATGGTTTGACTTGCCCTGAAGAGTCCCATTAGCGGTCACGGGAGCAAGACGGGAGTCGCCAGCCAGAGTGGGCCTTCGCGGAGAATAGTGCACGAGCCGCGGAGTTGTTCTGGGGCGTGAAATATCGGTGCACAGGCCGTCTGCCCTGCGCGCAGGAAAAGGCTGGAGAAGTGAGCATTTGCTAAGTGATAGTGATCAGAGCATGGTCATCAGGCTGAAAGGGCCTCCGGGACCTGGCCTTTAATGGAAATCCTGCTCCGGGACGTAGGGCCTTGTTCTCCTTAGGCCTCCGGGTCACCGGGCGCCTCAGCTCTTCGCTCTCCAGCTGGACTCAGCAAACCTGGACGGGGCCGTGGTCCACTTGGGGTGTTGTCATGTCCCGCCCTGGCCTTCCCTGCCTTTGCCTCTCCTCATGAGTCCAACATCCACAGGGTTCCCAGCGAGCTTGCCTCAAATTCCTAGCCATTCCCCTGCCTTGTGTCTGTCGCCGAGGCTTGCCTCAAATTCCTAGCCATTCCCCTGCCTTGTGTCTGTCGCCGAGGCCCCGCCTTCCGGCCAGCAGTGGAGGGCGGCCCAAGCATCCCGCCAGGCCTTCCTCCGAAGCTTTGGAAGCTGAGCGCTCCTCGGGGACTTGGAGGGACAGGGGGACTTTGCAGGCTCTTCCCGGGACTCCTCTGGAAGGCCAGACTCAGTGTGAGACTGAGGGCGCAGGCCCCACCCACAGGGGAAGAAGAAAGGCGAGGCGAAGACCTTTGTTTCCTCTGTCCCGGGATCATTCCCAGCGTTTAGACCAAGCCCTTCTGCAACCAGGCAGCCCTGAACCGACGGAGAGGAATCGGAATAGAGGCGGCGCAAAATAGCTGACCTACCGCTCTCTGCCCTTTGCTGCTGATGGCGCTGATTGTGAGGCCCCTCGTGACAGCCTCACACTGGTCCAGACCCAGGGGCAGCAGCCTCTCCGTGCCAGGGTCCCAGAGGGGCCCCGGAAGACCCCAGCAGAACACCCTCAGGGTTTCGGCTCCGCCCACGCGCTCTTGACCCCTTCACCTTGTCGTCGTTTTCTTTAGAAGATGTGCCACCATCCGCAGTGATCTTCTTCGATTAAGTTACTTGTATCTTGTCAGCTTCCCTCTCCATTTTAAGCTCCGGAAGAATGAGAAGCCCAGCGCTATCCCACAGGAGATGTGTGTCCACTGATTGATGGGGGGACTTACCGGCTGCTAAGCAAGCCCCATCTTCCCATCCGGTGTATGAGCACCTCCATAGCCACTGAGGCCCACATCTTGCTGGGGGCGCTCTGGGCCAGGAAGGACATTGAGCAGAGGCAAAGCAAGAGGGCCAGATCTTGGCCTCAGCCGGTGACAGAGAGGAGCGGTGGCTTGACAACACACTCCTCAATCCCATCATTCTAGAGGCCTTCTGGAGAAATTGAGTCATGGACATTGAGAGTCAGGAGGGAGCAGGAAACAAGGAACCTCTCCTGTCACTCGCTGTGGGGAGCCCCGATGGTTTCCCAAGGACACTTGCGGAAAATCGGAGCCCCAGCATGTCAGCACGCCCTCTAACAGGGCTCCCGTCAGAAGTGTCTGCACACCCTTCATCTGCGGGCTACCGGGGAGCCAGAGCCCAGGGGTCTCACGTGTCTCCATCCTTCTGGGTGTGAGACCCCCAAGAATCCTGATCATGATTTCAAGCTGTCCAATGAGAGAGCTGTCTTCCCTGCCATTCCAAAGGATAAGTCAGCAAGGCGGGTGAATGGCTTCCAGAAACTACAAAAGAAGGTGCTTTTCCTTAGTGGAATGATCCACAAACATTGACCTTTGAATCTTTAAGGTGGCTGAGTGCCTTGGGCTGTGTGGCAGGCTGGCTCCCTGTGGGAACCCTCAGGGGGCAGGTCTGCTTGGAAAGGAGGCCCAGTTATCTAAAGGCAGAAAAAGATCTCCCCCTCTCCCTCCCCTCCCTTCCAACCCTCCTTCTGCCCCCCCCCACTCCTTGCCACCCCTCTCTGGGGGTCATGGGGGGGATAACTTCAGTCTGAATCTGGCCTTCATAGGCTTCTGTGTGTGTCCTACGGGACATCTGTCCTTCTGCCTTTCCCCCAGCTCCTCTGTCTGATTAAGTGGCTGGGTCTGTGAAGAGACCCTGCTTCCGCAGTGGAGACGGATGTGCCGAACTTACAGGAGATGTTCACCTGTGCTGGCTGAAGGATGAAGCGACACCGCCTGTGGCCCGGCCTGCAGTGAAAGGCCGCTGTGTGGGGCTCAGCGGAGTCAGGTGCCAGTGGTGGGGCTCAGGCCGACCTCCTACCGCTCTCTCTCTCCGGCTTAGCACTAGCCCTTCCGTGAGCCCCCGGAGCTGGATTAGGGCTTTGCAGCTTCCTGGGCATGAAGGGCATGCTTCTAGAAGCATGAAGCTTCTAGAAGGGCGGCCCCTGAACTTCCAGGATTGCCGTCCTGCCTGAGACCTGTCTGTGAATGCGGCACCTCAGCCAAGCAGGACCGGGAGGAGCGGTGACGGAGACGAACTGGGGCCCTAGTTTTCTGGAGACCTCCTGAGGGCCCCAGGCAGCACCCCCCGGCTCCCCCAGCACAGCAGCACCAAGTGCCGGGACAACTGGGGCCCTAGAAAAAGGAGTCATTTGATGATCTGCTCGGTAACCGGGCTCAGGACAAGCCATCACTTCCTCCCGGTCACTGAAAACATTTGTCATTTCCTGTTTTCTCCATTTTCCAACGATTCTAATTGTCAGTGTCAAAAGGCAACAACTGTTTTCTCGGGGCTTATCTTTGGAGCACATTGATTCAGAACAAAGGATGGGGCCTCCGTCTGCCAAACAAAGGAAGCGGCCTCCTGGGGAGGCCTCCTCTGCCAGCGCCAACGGGCCCGGAGCGGCGCGGCCTCTGGACGCCCAGCCTAGCGAAGAGACTCCTGCTCGATGGCGGGGTCCCGGGGTCCCAGGATGCTGGAGGCCCAGCCCCGCGGGCCCGGTGTCAATGTGCCGCCGCCCTCTGACCGCGGGAATTTCTGGAGCCATCCCACTGACCAGAGTCTCCTTTAAACTCGGGAACGTCCGGATTCCGCGCTTCCCTGAGTGGACACCGGCCCACACCCCGTGGTCCCCGAAACTGAAACTCCGTACCTCCGGGCTGTTGGAGGAGCGCTCTTTCATCTGGCCAACACCACCCAGTTCCTCCACCCTTTGACCCCTGCCCCAGCCCAGCCTTCTCTTTTATTTCCTGTGCCCTTGGGGTGTCATTCCTCTCTACTGCCTTCCCTGCCCCCTGCCCACTCTTCTGCCCTTCCCCTGCTTTTTCTTTGGCTGTGCTCAGTAGCCTCTACCTGCCCCCTGCCCCCGACCTCCTCCCTTGGACAACTGTGTTGTTTGAGGAAGCTGATGGGGCAGGCGGTGGAGACTGATTTGGGGTTGACGTTGACCCAGCCAGCCCCGGCAGCCAGTCCCTAGAAGCAGCTGGTCCCAGAAGCAGTGGGCTGCAGAGGCTAGAGAGGCCCGAGCACTGGATCTGCATTTGGGAGGCATTGCCCTTTCTGGCTGTGTCACTTTGGGCATCTCATTTAAACTCTCTGAGCCTCAGATGTTGCGGGGGTAAGCTGGCGCCGGGAACCTTTGGCCCAGATCTCTGAGGGCCGGCGTAAGGGCTCAAGGAAAGAACAGAAGTGCCAGGGCTGCCCTAGCTTCCATGCCCCAGCTCCTACCTTGGGCAGCCATGTGACCCCCGCGCTCCCAGGGGCCAGATCCCTAACAGGAGTGACATAGCAGTGCCGACCTCTAGGAGGACATGAAAGAAGTGGTACGGGCGGTTAGGTACAGTGAGCGTGTGTGGGCTGGCCCCAGGGCCCCCAGGCTCGAGCAGGGAGCGGGTAGTTCCATGGGCCACCCGAGGCCTTGCCCCAGTGCAGGGGAGCAAGAGCCCAGACAGGAAGCAGGCTAAGGACAGGATGGTGAAATGGCCTCTGGTGTGGTCTGCCTGCCCCACGAGGGCAGAAAAGCAGGTCCTGGCATCTGGGGTGGGGGGGTGCAGCTCAACAAGTGGACAGAGGTGGGAGAGGGTCCTCCCCGACAGAGCCGCCTGAGAAGGGGAGAGAGATGGCCAGTGGGTGAGCACTGCACTGGGAGTCAGACCTGGGTCCCATTTGCAACCTGCCACCAAAGGGCTGAGGGTTGGTTTCAGGGCAAGTCGTGCCTGCAGGGCCCCTGCCTGGTTCTCTGCTAGCCACCTCCTCGACCCGCTCCCAGACTCAGTGCCGGGACGGACGGCGGCCCTGAAGCTTGGCTCCTCCCCCAGCCCACCAGCTGCCTCTGTGATGGAGACAGGAAGCTTGTCTCAGTTGTTCATGCTCCAGCCAGGCAGGAGAATGAAGGGAAGTTGGCAGTGAGTGGCTATGCTGGGCGGCAGACAGTGCGTTTATCTGGCCGTGTGATTATCCTGCCGTTCATGCCAGGACCACCCAGAACGAGCCTGGGCCCTTTCGCCGTGACAGCCCGGCAGAAGCCGGGTACCCACCGCCACATAGCGCAGAGTCAGCTCTGCCCCATCCACAGCGTTCCTGGTTTGCTCAGCCATTCGTGGTCTGCACAGTTCCGGATCTGAGACCTACCCCTATCCCTTAGTGTCCTCACGGTGCAGCTGGTCCGGCTGGGTCTCCCTGAGACTGGCATGTCCAGACTCTTGTCAGCACTGTAGACATGGTCTGGCCAAGGCAGAGGAGTGCAGGACTGTCACCTCCCTCCTTCTACATACTCTGCTTCTATTAATGCAGCCTAATGTTACATTTGCTCTTTTGGTGACCACATCTCACTGCTGACCCATCCTGAGCAGAAGGACATCCAAAATGCCTGAATCTTTTTTCTGTGTGCTCTTGCTGTTAAGCTCTGTGTCTCCTGCCCCATCCTATGCTGTCGCAGTTGATTTTTTAACCCAGGTGCAGAATCCTACTTTTGTTTATACCTGTGGAATTTTGCTCGGGAGGGCGGGGCATGCATGCGAGTGTGTGTTGACGTGTTCACTCATGCTTTCTGCTACACCAAAGCCAAGTCCCAGGCCCCACACAGCGATCCCAAGGCCAATTTTCTTGGTAGCCACTATCTAACACGTCTTTCTCATCTTCTGTTTAGCGAGAGAAGCGGAGATCAGGTCTTATGGCAATGACCCCTGAACGGAGGAGCGCATATATTGCCCAACAGATGAGTCAGTTTCAAGGTAAGCAGTTAAGGTCATTGTTCCCAAAGGGCAAGCCAAGGATATGCAAGGAGTATGTGTGGGGGTAGGGGTGGGGGGTGAGAATTCACTCCAGAGTAAGCAGTCACTGTCAGTGTTTCTGAAAACTCTGAGGGAGAGAAGGGAGGTCTGCAACTCAATTAAATAGTATGCAGAGTGGATGGATCCTGCATTGAAACCCTCAGTAGATTCCAACTGAAAGGCAGGTTTTAATGGCTCTAACATCAGTGCTTAATTCAAGAGATTAATTAGACTGAATCAGGCCCCTCAAAGCAGCTATTCTCAAAAGGAGAAGGGCACACCGTCAGGGTTCCGATCTTGTCCTCTCCACACCCCTGTCACTGCTAGAGTGATCTTCCCTTCTAACCGGCCCTCAGGCCTCTCTCAGGTGTGGTAGTGGAGCAGGGGCTGGAGACACTCTTCCGCAAAGAGTCTGCGGCAGGGACTCCCAGAGCCTCCATGGATAGCAGGGGTCCCCACACTCTACCATGGCAGCTACGAATGCAATCCACATCTCTGGGCCGGGGCTACGGAAATTAACGAAAGATGTCAGGCATGGTCCCCACTTCATGGAGCTTCCAGGCTAGCCAGGAAGATGGGTGTTAAGCCAACTCTACGAGTCAGTGGAGTGACATGGGGCCAGGCCAAGGGGACCCTCACCCGGGGCTAGGGGAGGCTGCTTGCCCTCCAGCAGGTGGTGGGCACCTTCGTTTTAGCCCCGTGCCACCTGCATTCTCCTGCAAGAAGCCCTGTTCCTTGGGGCCTGATGCCAGCAGTGACAGGACAGACAAGTTCCAGGAAGGCCAGGGACAAGGGCTGGACATCTGTCAAGGCGTGCCCGGTGCCAGGCCTGCGTACAGAGTGATGAGCATAAAAGCAAACCCAGACCCTGGCTTTGTGGAGCTTATGGTCTACCTGAAAAAACTGACCCCGATAAGCTGGCGTTTTCAGTACAGTGTGATCTTCTCTTGGGGCATGCATTCAGAGGAGCAGGGAGCACAGAATCGGGCAATAGGGGAGGGCTTCCCAGAAGCACTACTGAGGGTGGAGGCAGAAGGGGAGTGGAAAGGAGCTGGGGAGCCAAGGGCAGAAGGCAAGAGGTTGGTGCTGCAGCCCAGGTCGCGGATGCCAGTGGCCCTGACCCCCCACTTCTCTCTTTCGGTAGCCGTCCAAGAACAAGTCACCTGCAAGTGTAGCCAGACCAAGGCAAGCCCCCCATCCAGTCAGCCCATGGTACCACCCAGAGCGGGGCTCCTTCACAACAATCCGAACCCAGCAATGATCCCACCCACCAGGCACCAGAGCTGTGAGGTCATGGGCATGGCCTCGCCAACTCCGGGCAAGCAGCGAGGAATTTTCAAATGTTACCCCCCATATCCCATACCCTCGAGCTTGGGCCAGAAGCCCCCGGGCAGCAGCTGTCCCCAGATTCCCAAGGCCATCCCCTCAGGAGCACCTCTGCCTGGGTTCTGTCCTGGACCCCTGGGCAGCCAGCTCCCAAGTCCCCACCAGCTCAGACAGCCCTGTGTGCCAAGAGATGCCGCGTGCATGGTGGCAGCAGCTGGGACCGCAGCGCTCTCCAGGAATCGCCCCCTGAGCCACGTAGACGGTAGCATCCAGGCACACTGTGATAGCAACTCAGTCTTCACCAGGGCGTCTGCCAGAGCTTCCTGGGGAGCCCCGACATTTCCATCGCGGCAAGCAGTTGTGCCCCCCAATCAAGTGGCCCCTGGGGGCAGGCCTGGCCAGAAGGCGCGCTTGGGCCTGCTGGGCAGCCGGAGCCTCAGGCCGAGCCCCGTGCAGGGTCCCGCGCCCGTGCCCAGCGCCACCAAGTCCCTCCAGCAGGGCATGGCCGGCTTTGGTGCCATGAGTCCCATACAGGGCATCGAGCCACCAAGCTATGTGGCCACTGCCGTCGCCGCCAGCCCGTCCTCAGGTCCATTCGGCAGAATGGGCACACCGCCTGAGCTGCCACCTTATGACTTTCAGCCCCCGCCCCAGCCCCCACTCAACAACAGCCTGCTCTCAGCGCCTGACTGCAATGAGGTGGATTTCATTGAAGCTCTCCTGAAAGGCCCCAGTGGGAGCCCCGAGGAGGGCTGGGTGTGCAACCTGAGGCTCATCGATGACATTTTGGAAGAGCACGCCACTGCTGCTGCCGCCGCTGCCGCTGCCACCGCCAACGCCGCCTCCGCCCCCAAGAGTGCAGGGGGGCTTTAAGTGCCCGTAGAAACCCCCACGCCCACACCACTTTAGGCAGTGGCATGGAGCCCCATAGCCACGCAGTTGTTTCCGCCCCATGATTTGAGTGGCATCCGCCTGTGCTCATCCCTTTCTCTACCTGTGACAAAGTGGAAAGCTGGTGATTTTTCAAGCTATCTGTACATATTTGAAAATTTTGTAAATGGTTTTCCTAAACGTTAATGACAGAAGTATTTATACTTCATTTTGTGACTTTGTAAATAAAGCGACGGCTTTTGTTTCAGTAGAGTTGTGTTTATTCTGCATTGTTTGTGTTGATTACACATTGTTGCAAATTGGCAGGCTGTGTCCGTGGCTCCCCCGCTCCCTTGTGAAGCCCCAGTGCTCCCTTAGGAGCCAGGGGGTTGCATCGCTTATGGTTTTGATGCAAAGAGAGATGTGGATGTGACCAAGAGACATTGTACAAACTCAAAAGGCCAAATAGAAACCCCTTGGCCATTTATCGCCATTTTCACTAAAAATGCTGTCGTCTTGTGTGATTCTTAAACTCTTTTGCAAACCTGTCAGTCTCTACCTGGTGCGCCTACTACAGCAAGATTTCAGGAGGCCCGCAGGGGAAATTTGCCAGGAGGCTAAGAGTTCTGCGGATTTGGGAAGGGTGTGGACAGGGCCTGTGAGCCGAACCCTGGCCATGCTGTCCACACCAAGAATCCAGAATGGCCTCCCTTTATCATTCAGAGAAACCCCCAGGCTCCCACTTCCCCAGTAGCACCTTGCAGGGCAGAGGTGAGATGTTCCTGGTTTAAAGCCTTTCAGTGTTTGTTTTCATGTAAGTTCTGTGGTTGGGGGTGGGGGTTGGGGGGAGTCCGTAAACATTAATAGTTGACTTGGGGTTTGTCTTTGATGGTTTTTATCTGCAATTATTGTCATGTATATTTAAGTGTCTGTTATAGAAAACCCACACCCACTGTCCTGTAAACTTTTTCTCAGTGCCCAGACTTGTGTAATCACGTTTTAATTGCCACCTCCTCTTTCGCCTCTACATTTGAAATCTGGTGTCTGTTTCGAGCCAGTGCGTTTTTTCTTTGTACTGTAATAAACAGCCAGGAGAAAAGTGCCTCTGTGTTTTCATTTTTCAAGGGAGCATCGGTTCCTTAGGTACCCGCGTCAGCTAAGCCTACTGGTGTCTTTGATCCTTTCAAGAGGCTACTACTGGGCGCCTTGTGCAGCGGAAGATGCCGCAGCCAGGGCTCAGGGGTCAGAAGTTTGTGAAGTGCGTCATTTTTCTTTACCCAGGGCCTTCATCCTACAGAAAAGGAAACAGAGGCACCAGTCCAGACTCTCTGCGGGCCCCATCCTCTTTCCACTGAGGGAGTGACAGACCCAATTAAAGATCCGTAGTCCTTCCGTGTAAGGGACACCCATATAGGGCACGGGGCGGGGGGCGCGCTGACGCAGGCGGCCTGTCCCCTGCACTGGCGAGTGAAGTCCTGCGGCTTTGCAAAGATGGCCCGGGAGGGAGGCACTTGCCGCCTCCCCTCCATCCCCTCTCCCAAATCCTGGGCTAAACCCAGACCAGACCCCGCGGAGTGCGCCGCGGGAGGAGCTCGGCGGCCAGGGGGCGGGGACGCCAGGACCGCAGTGGAGGGGGCGCTCTGGCAGCACTTTGCCCGCCCCGTCGAGCTCCGCCCCTTACGAAGCCCCGCCCCCTGGAGTCTGGGCACCGCCCCTTCGGTCCCCACCTGCTGCTCCCTCCTGGCCCCCCACGGTCCCCCACCCCCGCCCCTCCCCCGCGCTGCTCTCCTCCCCGCAGCCCTTTGCAGCACTCCGGTTGGCTGCCGGTTGTTTCAGATTTCAACTGCACGAAAACCACAGGGGTTCCTGTGACTCCACACTCGGGCCACCCCCTCACACCAAGTGGTTTCCACAGAGCGTAATATGGGTTTGGCTTATGGCCGGGCCTCACTCAGGGGGGGACCCTAATAGGATGGCGGGGACCCCTGCCTCTCCCATGAAAGCTCAGGTCCCCGAAGGTAGCAGGGAAGCTAGTTGGGAGGCCCCTGCCCATGGCTGGACTAGCAGGGCCGGAGCCCAAGCGCTGGTTGGCATCCCGTTGATCCCCCTAACTGCCTGCGGGGCTGATATCCCCGTCCTGGACGTACAGAATGTTCGGCCAGGATGGCACACTTCAGGGGCTGAGGGGGGCACGTATGCTGAGACATCCTGTCCTGTCCATTGGAGCCTAAAATGCTCCAAGAGGACGCCCCCGCCCACCATTCTCCATGGCTGTGACTAAGAGCAAAGATGGGCAGCCTTCCGGCGGGATGTGTGTTGGACTCCCGCGTTCCTCAACAGGCCCCTCCAGCTTACAGAGCATTCCTCCTCCATCTGGGTGATGATGTGTCCTAGAGGTATCCCTGGCCTCACTTCTTCTCGCAGTCTTTGCCTCTGCTCCCCCGCCCCTCACAGGCAGCCCCTCCCCAGGAGCCAAAGCCCCTGGGCTCCCAGTGTTAGCTCAAGTGCCCCAGGGTGTCAGGCTCCAGGCAAGCCCCATCTTCTCCTCAGGGCCACGCCAGGGCACTCAGGCCCAGCTCTCCTGCCCTCTGTCTCCAATGGGCCCAGGGGCATCAGGGGTAGGGCCAGGTGCCCTTCCTCATTCTGGGTTGGACCCCCCTGCCCAGTGACCATTGCTCCTAGCCAGGCAGTGGGGGGCTGAAGCCCAATAGGTTCCCCAGCCCAGCCCTCTCAATCAGGCCTCCTCAGCCTTCCAGAGGGCTGTGGGGGCCACAGCTGTCCCCACTCTGCTGGCTGTCTGAGCCCCCAAAGAAAAGCTGAGCCCAACCTACTGGACCGGTACCATCTTCCACCTGGAGGGCTCACTGACCGCCGCAGCTAGCCAAGACCTCGAGGCTGAAGCAGCATGGAAAGCAGGGTTGATGGCTCCCTGAGCAAGCAAGTCCCTTTGCTCTCGGGCCCTGCCCCGTTCCCTCAGCATGGTTGTCCCAGGCTTCTCCCTGGAGGCGACAGCTCTGGCCATTCTGCTGCCACTTAGATGCCCTCTCTTTCGGACCTTCACCTGCTCCTCTGGGGGATTCCACCCCAGGGCTTCTGCCCAGCCATGTTCAAAAGACCCTAAATATCACAGCCCACCCAGCTTCGGCTCTAGCTCCCAGCCACCCTCCCACTCATTCCTCCCTAGCTCCAGCCCCTGCTCCTTCCCCCAAGCACGCTGCTCAGAGTATGGCTTCCTCCTGGCCATAAGTCCAATGCAAGCTTTCCACTCCTCAGGGGATTTGCCCCTTCAGCAGCATTGGACTCTCCCTCCTTCCAGAAAAGCACCGGCCCTTAGCTCCTGGGAGCCTCTGGCCTGCATCCTAGCCCTCTCCTGCTCCGAGATATGGCCTGCCCCTCTGTGAGAAGACACCGCTCCTTCTACTACCTCCTCTCACTCTCACTTGGGTAAGACTTCTTTCCCCTTTCTCGCCCTTCTCCTGGGCACACCAACGGGTTTCGAGCCTGCATCCCAGCATCCCAACATCTCGGCATCCTGATGGCCTGGTCAAGAAGAGTGTGGTGCATCTGGGCTAAGCCCTAAGTTTCAATCCCCAGGGGAATGCTAATGGACTGGGTCCCGCATTGGACTGAAGCCCTCTAGGCCCCTTGAAAAAAGAGTGGAAGAGCCTAGAGTCCTCCAGATGCCTCTCAAGAAGACAGTTCTCTCTCACCGTGCTTCCCAGAGCTTGCAGGCCAGAAGCTGAAGGCCTTCCCACAGCAGCATCGGAAGAACCGGGATTGCTCTCTCCACACCCTGTCCTATAAGCCCCTCCCAACTCTGAGGCGAACCCCAGTGAAAATGCTAGAAGTCCCCACGTACCTTTATGAGACCCCAGAGCCTCCCTCCTTCACTGGAGGCCCCAGGGCCAAGGTCTGTAGATAAGATACTCTCACTTGCCATTCAGCCTAGGAAGTCCCAGGGGATCTGCCCGTGAACGTGGGGTTCTAAAGATGCGCCTGGCTTCTCTAGTGTGTGGCCAGTCAGTGATTCAACAAGGAGACCTGTGCTGGGCACAGGGAGGGAGACAGACACGGTCCCCAGCGTCCTGGAGCCAACGGGCTGTGTCGGGGTGGGGGAGGGGTCTAGCCATCAGGGTTGTACAGCAGAGAGCAGAACCAGTGGGAGCTGTGTGTGTGTGTGTGTGTGTGTGTGTGTGTTAGTCAGGGTTGTGTGTTAGGGTTCCCCAAAGAGAACCAGTCAGATGGAGATATATCTCTATATATCTATATATAGAGATAGATATAGATAGATGGGGACACACACACACAGACGCACACACCCAGATTTATTACGAGGAATCAGGTCACACGATTCTGGAGGCTGAGAAGTCACACAGTCTGCCCTCCGCAAGCTGGAGACTGGGGCAGCCGGCCCTGTGGCTCAGGCTGAGCCTGAAGGCCTGAGAACAGGGGAGCCACTTGCGTGGGTCCCAGTCTGAAGTCAGAAGAAGATGACATGGAATGGGGCAGGGAAAAAAGGGGGCAAATTCCACCATTCCACCTTCCTCTGTCTTTTGTTCTATTCAGGTCCTCACCAGATTGGAAGCTGCCCACGTTGGGGAGGGCCATCTGCTTACTGAGTCCACTGATTTCAAATGTTGATCTCATCCAGAAACACGCTCACAGACACACCCAGAAACAAGGCTTAATCTGGGCACCCAGTGACCCAGCCAACGAGACATGTAAAATTAAACATTTGCTACACAGGTTTGAACGGTGTGGATCCTCTCATATGTAGATCCCCGCGCCCCCCAATGAATATAGGACGGTCCTGGAAATATATTTTCTCTAGCTTATGATTTTCTTGATAACATTTCCTTTTCTCTAGCCTCCCTTATGGTAAGAATACAGTATAGAATACATACGACATACAAAACATGTGCTAACAGCTTGATGTCATCAGTAAGGTTTCCAGTCAATAGTCAGCTGTTAGTACTTGAGTTTGGGGGGAGTCAAAATCTACACATGGATTCCACTGCACAGGGGCTTGGATCCCCGGCACCTGTGTGTTCATGGGTCAACCGCATACAATCATTTCTCTCCGTCTGTCTCTGTCTCTGTCTCTGTCTCTGTCTCTTTCTCCCAGTGTGGCCCTTGACACAAGACAAGACAGATGAGCCATCAAAAAGGAAACAGAAGCATACATGGGAATTAAGACTCGAACAATAAATCTGTGTCCTCTACCTCACTCCTGACATGACGATAAATTCAGATTCAAAGATTATCACAGAAAAAAGAACCCATAAAAGCAGTATAAAAAAACAAGGGTGGATATTTTTATAATACAGAGTAGATCAAGCTTCCCCAATCATGACATGAAACCCAAAATCCATAAAGGAAAAGACTGATGAAATAGCCCACATAAAATACAGAAACTTGCATACATAAAAACACACCACGAAAGTCAAAAGATGAATGACAATCTTTTTTTAATTTTGAAACACATGACAGACAAAGGCTGATATGCCTAATACATACCAAAAAAGCAGTAGATTGTCTACAAAAAGAAAATTACCAGAATTTCATAGCAGTTGTATTCACCATAACCAAAACCTGCCAACAACTTGGGCATCTACCATCAGGAGAATGGATACACAGCTGGTGTGCACGAAATAACAGTCTCAGCAATGGAAAGGAATGAAGTACTGATAACAAGCTACAATGTGTGAAGTGCTGTGACAGGGATGCCTGGGTGGCTCAGTTGGTTAAGCATCCGACTCTTGATCTCAGGGTCTTGTGATCAAGCCCCTCATCGGATTCTGTGCTGGATGTGGAGCCTGCCTGAGATTACCTCTCTCCCTCTCCCACTGGCCCTCCCCACCAAAAAGGTAAGTAAATAAAATTTTAAAAAATAAAGGGCTAAAATAGACAAAAGTGGTCAGTGGTTTAAAAAAAAAAATCAGAACCAGAGGATTCTTGGGGCAGATATGGGGCTTGACTGAAAAAGGGCACAAGGGAACTTTCTGGGGTGATGGTAAATCATTTTTTTTCCTTTGAGAGAGAAAGGGAGAGCGGGGGGAGGAAAGGAGAGAGAAGGAGAGAGAGAATCTTAAGTAGACTCCACACTCAGCATGGAGCCCAGGCAGATGCAGGGCAGGATCTCAGGACCAGAGGTCACGACCTGAGCCAAAATCAGGAGTCAGATGCTTAACCCACTGAACCACGATCCAGGCACACTGGTAAATTCTCTGTCTGGCTAGGGATGTGGGTTACATGGGTGTTCGCATTGCCAAAACTCAGAAAATGTTCCATTTGAGATCTGGGCATATCACGCTAACTAAATTTTACCTAAAATAGAAAAATATTAAACAAATATTGAATTCTAAATTCGTGATCTGCTGGGGTGCTCAGGGGAAAAGTGTACTCATGTCTGAAACTTACTTGGAAACCCGCAAAAAGATGATTGACGGATGGATAGAGGGGATGGGTAGAGAGATATGGTAAAGCAAATAATGTGTTAATTATAGAATCTAGGAGGTGGTCTATGAAGATTCAGTGTACATTTCTTCAAACTTTTCTGATTACTTGAAAATTTCCATAATAAAACATCAAGGAAAGTAAATTTTTTAAGTACAGAGGTGTTTTTTAAGTATAAACATAGCAATTTGAGGTGAAAGAAAAAAGGCCACAGAGACCCAGCTTGTTTTCCGGAAGCTGGTGCAGCTTAATACAAAACCACAGGGCGCTCATAGCCACTCGCTACAACATGTTGCAGAAACTGCTTCCCCAAACCATTGTTTGCTCGTTTTACTCACCTAAGTTGCCTGTGTTCTCAGCATTTTTGAAATGGTTCTTTGTAAAATTTTCCATTTTCATATTTCTCAGTTATTTACCTTAATAAACACTTATTCCTTTGTAAGTACTACATAAAAGATAAAAATAGAGCTCTTCCAACTCAGAAAGAAAATGATTAAGTCCCCACTGCAGAGGAAATGAGCAAAGGACACCCGAATTGCCATTTAACACCGAGAGGGTGCCAGCGCTCTCCTATAGTGACAGGAATGACAGGGACGCCAGCGACGGCGACGCTCTGTCATGTCCTTTCTGTGAGATGGGCCCTAGACGTAGCGATTGATCACAGCGGGCATAGATGGAGCACGTGGCCACACAGGCCCTCTCTCTCCTTTGCGGGCTGGAGGGCAATGCACCCAACTGCTGGGAGTGAGGGGGCATTCTGGCGATTCTTGGGGGATTTTCAACTTGGGCTATAAGTCAGAACTACCTGGGGCTTCGGAATAAATACACCTGTGTGGGGCTTCACCTTAGAGAACAGCATTTCGAAGAGCTAGAAGAAAGCCTGGGGATCTGTATTTAAAGGTTGTGGGCTGAGGATAACTGGCTAGGCTTTCAACGTGATGGGAATCTGCTACAGAGAACACTTGCACAAGCATTCAAAGACGTGTGTGCAGAATCACTGACTGCAGCACTGTGAGACCTAACCGAAATTAGAAACCACCCAAGTGTCCCAAATAGACGCCGCTTAAAGCCATTCAACAATGTCGTTGTTGAAAAGCATGCGGGCTTCCTATTTATTGCAAGTTTGGATTCCACTGCCCAAACTAGGCTGGAATCCTTTCCAGGCCAACTTACACCAATTCGAGAGCCTCGAGCATTGCTTTCCCGTTCAGATCTGATGATCCAAGAGGAGCTTCAAGCTGTGACCAGACCTCCATGGAGCCACCACCAAAGTTCAACACGATCTTGGATCCAGAGTTTTCCCAGGTGCCTTCAAAAGAAAATTTCGAGAAGATACAGCAGCTTCTCATCATTCCTCCTCAGAAATGCTGATAGAGGGCTCCAGTAACTTGCCCCTTCACCCTGGTACCAACTCCCCAGCCCCTGCGCCCCCGTCCCTGCCGACCGGCTGCCCCAAGTACAGGACAGTAAAGAAGAGACTCAACAACAGAGGCCATGAGAGCAGACATCGTTGTCTTGGATGTTGAAAAACTAATGCATTTCAATTTCACAAGTTAATTCTTCAAACCTTACAGTAAGGAAAGCACCCTCTTACCTGTCCTCATGAATGCCAGAGAATCTTGTTCCTGCAGTGGGACAACAAAGAAAAGATCCAGCCAGAAAGACAGCAGAAATGGAACTGGTTGTTTCTTCACCACAGAGAAACTCCAAGGCATCTGAGATTCCTATTTATTTATTTATTTAAATTCAATTTAGTTAACATGTAGTGCATTATTCGTTTCAAGGGTAGAATTTAGTGATTCATCAGTTGCATATAACATCCAGTGGCTCATTCCATCAAGTGCCCTCCTTCCTGCCCATCCCCCAGTTACCCCATCCTGCCGCCCACCTCCCCTCCAGCTGCCCTCAGTTTGTTCCTTATAGTTGAGGGTCTCTTATGGTTTGCCTCCCTCTCTGTTTTTATTTTATTTTATTTTATTTTATTTTATTTTATTTATTTTATTTTATTTTATTTTTCTTTCCCTTCCCCTATGTTCACCTGTTTTGTTTCTTAAATTCCACATAGGAAGGAAAGCATATGGTATTTTTCTCTGAGTTACTTCACTTAGCATAATACCCTCTAGTTCTACCCACGTCATTGCAAATGGCAAGATCTCATTCTCTTACCCATTTCCATAGTTTGGCTATTGTGGACATTGTTTATATATAAACATTGGGGTGCACATGCCCCTTCAATTCACTACATTTGTATCCTTTGGATAAATGCCTAGTAGTGCGATTGCTGGGTCATAGGGCAGCTCTATTTTTAGCTTTTTGAGGAACCTCCACACTGTTTTCCAGAGTGGCTGCAGCATCTTGCATTCCCACCAACAGTGTAGGAGGGTCCCCCTTTCCCTGCATCCTCACCAACATCTGTTGTTTCCTGACTGGTTCATTTCAGCCATGCTGACTGGTGTGAGGAGGGATCTCACTGTGGTTTTGATTTGTATTGCCCTGATGCTGAGTGGTATTGAGCCTTTTTTCATGTGTCTGTTGGCCATTTATATGTCTTCTTTGGAGAAATGTCTGTTCATGTCTTCTCATTTCTTGACTGGATTTTTTGGTTTTGGGGAGTTTCCTAAATTCTTTATCGATTTTGTATACTAGCCCTTTATCTGATATGTCATTTGCAAATATCTTCTCCCTTTCCATAGGTTGCCTTTTAGTTTTGTTGGTTGTTTCCTTTGCTGTGCAAAAAGCTTTTTATCTTGATGAAGCCCCAGTAGTTCATTTTTGCCTTTCTTGCCCTTGCCTCTGGAGACGTGTCTAGCCAGAAGTTGCTATGGCCGAGGTCACAGAGCCTGTGCTCTCCTCTAGCATTTTGGTTGATTCCTGTCTCACGTTTAGGTCTTTCATCCATTTTGAGTTTCATCTTCTGCATGTGGCAGTCCAATTTTCCTAACACTGTTTATTGAAGAAGCTGTGGTTTTTTCATTGGGTATTCTTTTCTGCTCTGTCAAAAATCAGTTACCGTAGAGTTGAGGGTCCATATCTGTTCCATTGATTACAGCTTGAGCTCTGGAATTTGGATGCCTCCAGCTTTGGTTTTCTTTTTCAACATTCCTCTGGCTATTCGGGGTCTTCTCTGGTTCCATACAGATTTTAGTATTGTTTGTTCCAGCTCTGTGAAAAATGCTGACGGTATTTTGGTAGGGATTGCTTTGAGTAGCATAGACATTTTCACTATATTTATTCTTCCAATCCATAGGCATGGGATTTTTTTTTCCTTTTCTTTGTGTCTTCCTCAATTTCTTTCATGAATGTTCTAAGGCTTCCAAAGTATCGATCTTTTACTACTTTGGTTTAGTTTATTAACATATAAAGGCCTCTCTTGGGGCACCTGGGCGGCTTAGTTGGTTAAATGTCTGACTCTTGATTTCAGGTCATGATCTCAGGGTCATGAGATTGAGCCTAGCATCAGGCTCCACACTGATTAAGATTCTCTGTCTCTCCTCCCTTAGTCCCTCCCTACCCCAGTCACACGCTCTTCTCTCGCACTATCTCTCTCTAAAAACAAATAATAATAATAGTAAAAAAAGGGGGGGGCTTGTCTTGCAAGTCAGATGAAGATCTAGTCGGACACAGGTGTGACTGTCCACATCATCTTGCGAAGAGGCTTTCTGGGAGTGAAAACAAGGGGACACGGGTGGGTAGCAAGAAGACGCAGAATTATGCTAAAGACTCATGATCGTGAGCATAATTTGACATTCATTGGCAAATCGCATGTGCCCGTGTGTTCAGCTTCTAAAGTTGATGACAAGATGCAACCCAGTATTAAGGATATGAACCAAAGGTTGTTGTGTTGTTTTGGCAAAACACAATTATAATAAGGTAAGTATTTTCCTGCTCCGTGCCAATTGTCTCAATTTCCAGTGCCAAACAAATGTGCTTAAAAGAAACTTATCATTAAAATTCAATTTTGCTTTAAAAACTGTACAGCAGAGCTGCCTACGCCCCCCAATGCGTGATACCTAGAGCAGTATAAGATCTCTCCCCCGCACCTCTGCCCGCTCTGCCCGCCCCCCACCTTGCATGGGCTCCTCAATTCAGTTTTCTTTCTTTTTTTAAAAAGAGTAAGCTCCATGCCCAACATGGGGCTCAATCTCATGACCCTGAGGCCAAGAGTCACATGCTCCACCGACTTTTCAAATGATAGGAAGAAAAGTGGGCCTCCCAGGACTACTGCCTGGCCTCTGGCCTCCCTCAGGTGGGGGGGTACCTGAAGGAGCCCAGGCCAGGATCCCTGCTTGAAACTGGAGGTAGAGAACACACACATGCACATGCACACACACACACACACACACACACACACACACACACATAAGCACAATGAGATTTTCTAGAGAGTTCTTGTCAGCTGCAGTAACCGGGTCTGCCCATCAGGAGGAAGGCATCCAAAGATGTCACCAGAGGTTGCCCCCCCCCCCCCGGGGCAGGGAAATGTGGAATCCCGCTTCCTGCTGCTGTGGTTTCTGATAAGGGGTGTTCCAGCCCCAGCAGGTTGAATTTGTCTCTGAGTTGTCTAGCCCACACTTGAAAGGCATTCAGCCTGAGATAGCACTGGGGCTGGTGATTCAGGTGTGAGTCTTTCCAAATCTCCGATTGCAGAAGGCTCTTCCTTGGACACCTCGGCCCCTCTTGGGCTCCAGTCCCCGGGCCACCTCCGTGGGCACAGGCCAGCTCCATTTCTTTTCCTCTAAACTGGATTTTCCTCTCTCTCTTTCCAGCCCCGTGCCCCAGTGTGGCCAAATGTGCTGGCTTCTCCTTTGGAAAGATCTGGAGCCTCATCATGGCCACTGAAGCACCTGCTATTGTCCGAGATGCAAGGTGTGGGGCGTGGAGTCTTTGTGGAAACGTAGCATCCTCATTCCTGTTCTCTGGACTGCTTGGCCTTTGGATAAATCAGTCTCCTTGCACTCCATAACATGGCCCACAGTAAGCAAAAATGAGGAAATACGTGTGGGCCTTTCACAATGCTGCCCAGAACCCAGCCTCCTTCTGAGCGGCCATGGCTGCAAGGCTCGTCTGGGAACGACGAGAACAGGTTTGCCACACTGAGCACCCTGGCCTGAGAGCAGCAGCGGGAGGGCTTTGCAAGAGTGGACGCCAGCCAAAGCCAAACACCCGGCCGCTGTAGAGCCTCGTGGGCCTTGGACATGGTCTGTGAGCCAAGGGGCAGCAAAGGGCAGCCGGCCCCAACTCACAACTCTACCCCTTGCTACTTGTGGGGCCCTGAGCACTTCAGCAGACCACTTAGCCGCTCTGTGCCTCAGTTTCCTCATCTGCCACATGAAGATAATAAATGCACCTTCCCCTCATAGGGCTGTTGTGCAGAGTAGAAGAACTGATACATCGCTCATAGATTAAACATAAGCTTACCATGTGACACTCCGGGCCAATAGCCGAGAGAGATGAGATCAAATGTCCACATAAACACTTGGACACAGATGTCCATAGCAGCTTTATTCGCAATGGTCAAAAAGTGGAAACAACCCATAAGGCCATTGACAGATGAATGGATAAACAAGACATGGTGTCTCGTTATCAGGGAATATTAGTCAGCCATAAAAAGGAATTAGATTCTGATCAGTATCACAGGTTGCATGGACCTTGAAAACACTATCCCGTGAAAGAAGCTAAACATCAGAGGTCATATTGTATAGGCTTCAGTTCATCTGAAAGTCCAGAATAGGCAAATCCATAGGGACAGAAAGTAGCTGTGGGGTTGCCAGGGGCCGGGTGGTGTCCAAGGGGGATCATAGCTAAAGGTACGGGGTTCCTCTTCGTGGTGAAGAGAATTCCCTGGAACTGACTGGAGAAAGAGGGGGAGACAGAGCATGAGCAGGGGTGGGGCAGAGGCAGAGGGAGAAGCAGACTCCCCGCTGAGCAAGGAGCCTGATGCAGGACTTGATCCCGGGACCCTGAGATCATGACCTGAGCTGAAGGCAGATGCTTCACTGACTGAGCCACCCAGGCGCCCCTCAACAAAACTGTTCTTTAAAAAACCAAAAATGGTGAACTGAAACTACTCATCAAAATGAAATAAACTGTCCTTTCCCACTGAATTACACTGAAAGATGAAGCATCAGTACCTGTGAGGCCTGGAGAATGGTGCTCAAAGCCCCAGCTGCCCACCTCTCCAGTGTCCTCAGGAGGGATTTTGCCTCCCAGGAGGGATTGTGGGCTTCGAGGATCAAGAGAGAGGTAGTGCCAGCTGGGCCTTTCGTGGTGAGATCATGTCTTGGATGAGAAGTAAATTAGGAATTGAACTGAACTCACTGCCTCTAGCAGCTGATAATATAAACCTGCCTCCTAAGGCAATAGGCCCACCCCTTCTGGGTTCACCAAGTACCCTTGCCTCCTGCATCCTCAGCTTCAGCCTTCCTGGTGCTTCTCCAGCAGCCTGTGCCCACTGTGACCCAGGACGAGCCCGCCACCTGCCCTGTTCATGCTCTTTTCAAACAGAAGCTTGCTGGTTTCATCTGTTGCTTCTTTTTCCCTCCCCAGTGAGACGATTTGTGGCTATAAAGACAAAATGTCCTTCCTTGGGCAAAACTTTTTTTTTTCAAATGGAAGCTTGCTGGTTTCATCCATTGCTTCTTTTTCCTATCCAATGAGATGATTCGTGGCTACAAAGATAAAATGTCCTTCCTTGGGCAAAGCATCACATAAAAAGTTTATTCCTATGTTTTTCTCATTCACATTTCCTGTGGGTGATATTCTACCCACAATATTCTGATCACAGGAAGAACATAACAAGAAATATAACAAGAAAGATAAAGTCAGCTTTTGATACCCAAAATAGGATTTTTGTGTCCACAACTAGACAATGGTCTTGAAAGCCAGGCTTTATCTACAGAGAAAAGATGTTTCTTCTAAACTCCTTTAGTTGCTCTGATGGTCCTGTTTCCTGTGTCACCTTGGCTAGGCTGTAGTCCCCAAGTATTTCAGCAAATGCTAATTTGGGTATTGCTGCGAAGGTATTTGTTGTTGTAGTTACTACCTGTAATCAGTTGACCTGAAGTCCAGGAGATTAGCCTCCATAACCCGGGTGGGTTCAGGGAAGCCGAAACCTAAGAGCCCAGTCCCACGCACGCTCTCTGAGAGCCTGGGAGGAGCCCACAGTAGCAAAGGTGCAAAAACCCAGAGGTGGAGGAGGTGGAAGGGGTGATACCTGGGCCTGCCTGAGACGCCATCTTGGAAAGCAATGCAGGGAAACGGTCCAGGATGCAGTTCCTAGCAGGGGTCCCCTTCCCGACCTGCAGATGGCCGCCATCTTGTTGTGTTTTCATGTAATGGAGAGAGCTCTGGTGTCTCTTCCTCTCCTTATTAGGGCACAAGCCATATCACATTAGGGTCCCACCCTTAAGACCTCATTTAACCTCTATGTATCTCTATCTCCATATATAGTCGCATTGGGGGTTAGGGCTTCAACATACGAATTTGGGGGAAGACCAACATTCAGTTTGTAACAGGCCTTCTGTAATATCTGCCTACCGTTGTGGTAGTCCCAGAAGCTGCCCAGGCAGAACACAAGACACGGTGGGGAGTTAGGGGGTGTGGCTGCCCAGCCCAGCGGTCCAACGTGATCCATTCTGTTAAATGCCTTTGCTCAAAGACATTATTGTTGGATGGAAGCAAAGCCTATATGCATGGCCATTGTTGATGACTCTTGTTCTAACCCAGTGGTGCCCCACGTGCATGCACACCACGATGTAGTGCAGGGAACGTGCTCAGGAATGTCCACGGGACAGAACTGTCATCATCTCCCAAAGTGCTTCTCAATGAAGCAAGTTATTCATTCACCCACGAAGTCAACTGGATTCCTCTGATGAGGCTTTTGGTGGCCGTGTTCTCCTATCCACGACAAAAACTCATGTTGTGCTAGGAAGAAGCTATGACAAAAAGTTTGTCTTTGGCCCAGAATACCTTTGCCTCTCCAGTTCCTTTTAACACCAAGCCTAGTGGCTTGCTATGTTTTCTCAGTGAAAGTCTGGCCACAGTCTGAGCATTTTTAATGGGTCCTCGGTGGGGCAGAACTAGAGACACTTGCCCCTCTGCCAATCTCTTCAAGATCTTCAGAGCAGTTTCGTTGTTGTTGCTGTTGCTGTTGTTGTCATCGTTGTCATGGGGGCTGCTGCTGCTGCTTAATCATCAGAGGGCCTCAGTCCTAGCTCCTCTTGGTTCTGGGAAAGCGAGGGAAGAATCCCACAGAGCCTGACAAAGGCTGCCTCTCTCTTCAAACCTCTTGATGCACAGAGCTGAGCTAGACTGGGCTAGGCTCCAGGCCCCAAAGGGGGCTCGTAGGTGCCAGGGACCAGCTGCTCAAAGGTTGGGGAGAGAAGAGAGGCAGAGCCTGGGTACCTGGCAGGGGCAGCCCACGGAGAATTCAGGCTGGAATAACCAAAATGAGCAGGTGGCAAACTTCGCCCCCTCCCTGCAACCCCAATCACATGTTCCCAAACGGTATTTTAACAACAAAAGCGTTTTGGCTATTGCTTGATATTTGGCATTCTTCTCGGGTGAACAGAGGCCACATCTCACAGGAGGAAGGTTGGAGGCTCTGGGTTCGAACCACAGCTCCATCCGCTTTTGGTTGTGTGATCCTGGACAACTTTGGTGACTCAGTCCAAGTTCCCCAGCTGGGAACCAGCCGAGCCAAGAAACCAATGTTCAAAGTCAGGGCATTCCCGAGTACAGGTGTTTTTCCACTTCCCTAAACAACGATTTCACATTTCCCTCCCCCTGGAAAGCAGAAACAATACCATACCTCCTGAGGCCTCACATCTGTCCCTGTGCCCTACCTTCCCTGATGTCAGCCCAGAAGACCTGTCCCTGGCCCCTACAGCTGTCCCCTTCCACCACCCTGGCATCCATGTTTCCCTTCTCTGGAGCATCCTTTTGTTTTGTTTTGTTTTGTTTTTAAGGTTTATGTATTTATTCCAGAAAGAGAAAGAGCACAAGTGGGGGGAGGGGCGGAGCGAAAGGGACAGACTCTCCAGCAGACGCTCCACTGAGCACAGAGCCTGACACGGGACTCGATCTCATGAACCCTGAGATCATGACCTGAATCAAAACCAAGAGCCAGACGTTTAAATGCCCAGATACCCCATTCTCTGGATCATTCTGGAGGTATCTCCCCCACCCCAACTCCTTATCTCCCCGGAGCTAGCCACGTCACTTCTCCACTTCCCTTCACAGCAAAAGCTCTTGAAAGAGTTGTCCACACAGGCTCTTACGATGTTTTACTCCCACTGCCTACACAGTTCACACCGGTGGGGTTTCCATCCTCATCGAGCCTCTATAACGGTTTCCATAAAAGTCACTAATGACCTACATCTGGTCCTCATCTTCTCTGATCTGGCAACAGCGTTGGACCCTTTGCTGGCTCCTCACCAGCTCACTATTTAATCATTTGAATGCACCAGGGCTCAGCCCTCAGATTTCTCTCTCCTGTCCGCATTCCCCTGCTAGACAGCATCGCCCAATCTCATGACTCTCAAAACACATCATCGCTAAACTCTCAAAATTCAGCGACCAAAAGAGCAAGCAACCCTATTCAAAAATGGGCAACGCACTTAGACAGATATTCCTCCAAAGCTGTTCAAACCACTAAACACATGAGAAAATGTTCGACAGAACTGATTAGAGAAACACAAATCAAAACCACAATGAAATACCGCCTCATACTCATCAGGATGAGCTGCTATTTTTTTAAGACAGAAAATAGCAAGTGCTGATTGGGATGTGGAGAAATCAGAACCTTGGGCACTGCTGAAAAGGTAAATTGGGGCAGCCACTGTGGAAAACAGTGTGGAGGGTCCTCAAATAATTAAAACTAGAATGACCATGTGATCCAGCAATTCAACTTCCATATATATACATCAGAGAATTGAAAGCAAAGTTCAAATGAGGTATTTGTATACATGTGTTCAAAGCGCTATAAGCCACATTACCTGAAACACAGAGGCAATCAAGTGCCCGTCTACGGGTGAATGGACAAGCCAAGCGGTCTCTCCAGGCAACGCAGTATGATGACTCACAATCCATTCATCAGCAAGTCCTATATCAGTTCAGACTTCAAAACCTATCCCAAGCCTGTTCACACTTCGCCAGCTCCGTGCCTACCACTCTGATCCAAACCAGCGTCACCTCTGGCTGGATTCTTGCAATAAAGCCTCCGCAGGAGTTCCTACGGCTGCGATAAGAAGTGCCCATGAATGGGAAGCCTGCTTCTCCCTTTCCTCCTGGCTGCTGCTCTCTCTCGCTATCTCTAGCTCTCTCAAATAAATAAATAAATGAATAAATAAATAAAATCGAAAGAAAGAAAGAAGGAAAGAAAGAAGGAAGGAAGGAAGGAAGGAAGGAAGGAAGGAAGGAAAGAAAGAAAAGGAAATTACCATGAACTGGGGAACTCAAAACAGCACAAATTTCTTCTATCACAGTTTGGAGGCCAGAAGTTCAAAATCAAGGTGTCTGCAGGGCCATACTCCCCCTGAAGGCTCTAGGGGAGAATCCTTCTTTGCTTTTTCCTGCTTCTGGTGGCTCCAAAGTGTTCTTTGGCTTGTGGCCACACCACTCCAGCCCCTGCCTCCCCACACCCATCTGCACGTGGCTTCTCAGCTTCTCCTGATTCGTCCAACACTTGCCTTCAGATTTAGGCCCCCCAGGTAATCCAGGCTGGTCCTCATTTTGAGGGCGCCGGCTTAGCTGCATATGCAAAGATCCTTTTTCCCAATGAGATCATGTTCACGGGGACCGGGTGTATATATGGGCGGGGCAGGGGAGCACCACTTAACCCACTACAGAATCCAAACTGGTCTCCCTGCTTCAGCAGCTGCCCACTCCCCCCCTTCCCCGCAGCCATCGGAGTGACCCTTCCTTGCAGCCACACTGCTCCCCGCCCCCGTGTTCATCATGCTGCAGCTATGTGGCCTTCCTTTCTGTTCTGAAACACACCAAGCACCTCTCCACACGGGATCTTGGTCCCTCTGTCTGGAACGCTCCTCTCTAGCATCCCATGGCTAGATCGCTCTCAGCATTCAGATCTCAGTTCACGTGTCCCCTTGTTGAAGTTGTTCCTGATCACTTCTCGGCCTTTTGGCCAAGATCAAGTAAAGCCATTCCTGACTCCCCCCACCCCATCTACTTCTGTCCTGCATCACAGGGCAGCAGATCTCCATTTGGGATCCTCTTTTTTCCCAGCTTATGGTTGTCTCCCTACTAGCATGAGAGCTCCACGAGGAGTCCCTGCGGTGACTCCTGAAATCACGCTGACCTGTGCATCTCCAACTTGCTCTGTGAACTTGGGCAGTTTCCTTTCTATCTCTGGGTGTCAGTTTCCCCATCTTCAGATGAAGAGGTTGAAGCAAATCCTTAAATCCTTTCTGGGCCATTACTCAGCTCAGCAGAGGGAGTCCATTTGGAGGCTCTGGAGGCAGACCACGTGGGCTGAAATCTTGCCACCACCGCCACTTACCAAAACTCCGTTCTCTCAAAACTACTTCCCTCTTCCGAGCACTCGTGCACTCATCAGGAAAATGGACATGATGAGAAGATCTGCCCCGGAGGGCGGCTGTGAGGGATCTCGGCCCAGCGCCTGGCACTCAGTCCCTGCTCCCTGAGCATTAGCTATTAGCATCTTATCACAAACCCTCGATTGTCCTCAAGTGCACCCACGGTCAATGGGATCACTAAGGACACAGACAAACTTACAACCTGCAACCGCTGTGCGGGAGGGGCTGCCTCCCTCACTAAAACCTTCGAGAAGGACGCAATCAGAATGATTTCCTTTCTCCCCTAAGCAGGCCCCGGAGACTGGCGAGTCCACCATGCACAGCTGTCCCGAGGTCCAGGGGAATGTGGCTGCAAAGACGGGACTCTTTCTCTCAGCATCTGGGCGCCTGGTGGGAGCCTGCATTCTCGGGGAGGCTGTGCCTTGATATAGAAGTGATTATTCTAATCAAGGCACTTCGGCGTTCACACTGTGAAACAGAAAGAGGTTTGAGCAGTGCGAAAGTGTGGCTGAAGGGCATTAAATCGGAGCGTGCTCTCCTGAGATGAGTCTAAACAAAATGTGTGGGCAGCATGCAGAAACGGCAATCAGAGAAACCCCAGGCTCTGCCCCACAGCCCCGTGCAAACAAGGAGCCACTTTCCAGGGAAGGGCTCCACCTGCTCCCCCACGTAATTGCTCTTCGAAATGCAATCTGGAGGCCTCCAGCCACCCCAGAAGCCTGGGCCGGAACAACATCTCTTCCAGTCTCGAGAATGCTGGGATTCTCACTGTGGGCCGGTGAAATGCAGAGAGGGTGTCCGGGGAAGGCTAACCTGGGAGCCGCTAGGGACGGCCCGGGGCTGCGTATGGACCAACGGGTATTCTCCCTGTGTGGGAGCTCCCAGGCCTGGAAGAAAGGCTAAAATACCAATATTGGGAGTCTAGAACAAACTGGGAGGTTTAAATCAACCCTGGACTTGCCTGGGGCAGCAGTGGGGGTCAGAAGCTTCAAGGCATCGGGAGACCGTGGCAGGTAAAATATTACTAGGGGGCCCTGAGCAAAGATATCCTGGGAGGGCACTACTGGGGGTGATCACTCAAAATCCCTCTCCCCATTTCCCGTGGAGGATGCCGAGTGAGATGCTGTATCTCATTCTCTTCAGCTGCTGGGCAGACTTAGTGGTAAAATGTGAGAAGCATCAGGTAAATGTGTGTTGGATTATGACCAGTGCTCGTAAGAAGGGACATTTGGACACAGATGTGCACACGGGGAGAAAACAACCACGTGATGATGATGGCAGAGATAGAGGGATGTTTCTTAAAGCCAAGGAATGCCAAAGATTGCCATCAAAACACTAGATGCTTGGGCACCTGGGTGGCTCAGTCAGTAAGCGTCTGCCTTTGGCTCAGGTCATGATACTGAAGTCCTGGGATCAAGCTCCGAATCAGGCTCCCCGCTCTGCGGGGAGTCTGCTTCTCCCTTTCCCTCTGCTGCTCCCCCTGCGCGTGCTCCCTCGCACTCTCTGTCAAATAAATAAATAAAATCTTTAAAAAAAAAAAAGCAGACCACAAGATGTGAGGGCAGAGCCACTGAACGGTCTCCTGCACAACCCTCAGAGGTCAACAGCCTTACTGATCCCTCAGTCTCTGACTTCTAGTCTCTAGGACTAAGCAACAGTACTTTCCTGAACCCTCCCTAGCCCGATGTTGTCAATGAGATCGCTGAGACCTTGAGCAGATGATGTGAATAATTAGGGACGAGGAATGCAGGCCCTGCTCAGACTCTTGCAGGGCCCAGGAATCGATGATCTCCCCGTGCAGAGACCCAGAGTGGGGCAAGGGAGCTAAATGAGGTCGAGTCAGTCTACCTCTTGGGGTCAAGGAGAAGCCAGACCAGGGAAGGCTGGCCCAGAGGCTGAGGTGGCCATGGAGAGGAAGAGGGTGCTTCTCCAAGGGCGGGGCCAGTGAATCAGCCCTTGGCAGGCAAGCTGGGGTCTTCCCAGGCCCTCAAGCCCCTGTCCCCCCTCCTCCCCGAAGCCCCAGAGTCCCCTATCTTCTCTTATCGCTAGCAGGAAGGTGGCAGAAATTATGGGGCTAGGTTGCCCAGCCCAGCGCCTGACCGAATAGACCCGACATAGGCTCAGGAACGCCCATGCCCCCACCCTGGGGGAAGGGGTCTGAGCAGAGCCTGCTTCCCGCCTTAGTCTCTGGTCCTCATCCCAGTCTCTAAGGCAGGTGTCATCATCCCCAAATATCAGAAGTGCCTGCTCGAGGTCCCAGCAATCTTATCAACAGGGAGGTCAAGCTATGGAGGGAAGTGGGACAGGAGTTCAAGTCCATCCATTGCCAAGGTCACTGCTTCCCTCACCCCCAATATGCGGGGTTTCTTGAGTTTTCCCACTGGGTCTTCCTAACCACTGAAGGGAATGAGATGCAGCCCCTGAGGGTGATCTGGGACACAGCCCAAAGTTGCCCTTTTGATAGCTTATGTCATAGGAAGACTGCATTCAAGGGCATACTGCGTCCATGTTTGCTTAAATATAAGATGATATTTACATTACTTACCAGTTCAGAGAACTATTTGCCCCAATTTGAGAGTAAAATAGACCCTCCAGAAAGAGGTCATGGGCTGGAGGGATCCAAGCTGAATACTGCCAAGCGCTCACACTTTCCCCTTCCCCAGGGAGCAGGAGGTGTCTCCCCACACGTGGCCCTCAGGACACAGGTCAGGAGGGTCACAGCTCCTCCCAGCCCTCCCTGCCTAGTTCGCTCCCTCTCCCGGAGCTGGTACCTAGTCCTCCAGCCAGCCTCCTGCTGCCCCTGGCCGGCCCTGTGTATGCGCTCTGCTCCTGGGCTCAAGGCCTTGCCTGCCCCAGCTGCGAGAGCCCAGCCCCCTCTCCCCCCCCACCCTCCCCCATCCCGCGGTGGCCACAAGCTCTGCCTCCAGCACTGGAGATGCCGGGATTGAGCCTAGGGAATCAGAGGCATTTGGTGGGATTTATATGGCCCCTCTCTCCTGCCCTTGAAGATATTCTTGATAGAAGACAGATAATTCATTCATCCTCTGGAGCTGCGGTGTAAGTGACAGGCTTCAGGGCCACGGGGGGAAAGGGCCAAGGGAAGCTCAGGGAGCAGGGAAACCGCGAGGGAGGAGGCCACTGCCCTTTTCAGCTAAGGATCTCCAAGTACATCCATGAGTATTCTGATGCTCCCCAGCCTGCGGGGGCTGGGGCCCTGGGATTAGCGCCTGTGAGCCCATCAGCCCAGCTCGTGCACTCATCTAGCTGCCGGATCATCACAGCAGGGCCCTGCTGGTCCAGGCAGAGGGTTCTGTGTGAAGAAGAGAGGTTGTGGCTGTCTCACTGGAGGGGTATTCCCTCTAACTCCCCACACCCATGCTCACGGGCTGAATGGCCCTGTTCTATTGGAAGTGGTTAGGATTAGTGGAGGTCAGAAGGGTGGAGCCTCGTGAATGGGATTAGTGCCTTTTAGGAGTCCGGAGAGAGCCCGCGTCCTCCCTCTGTTCTCGTCTGTATAAAGATACAGTGTCCAGGCTGGAAAGCCATTGTCCCTGGAACTCGACCATGTTGGCACCCTGGTCCTGGACTTTCCGCTTCCAGAACTATAAGAAATAAGTTTCTAGGGAAACTTACTTGTTATAGCAGCCGAAATGGACTGAAGCAGTGGGGAACCCCAGAGGGCCCAGAAAGCCACTCAAGGCTGCAGGATATATATGTGGGATTTTTGCAGATCACATGCTGTCTTCCCCTCCACCATCATGACTATGATTCTAAGGGTTTTACGTTCACTCTGGAGGGAGGGTTTCAGCAACTGCCTGAACTGAGCCCCCAGAGGTTTACCCAGAGTGGCCCCAAGAGGGCCTCCCGGACTTAGGCCTGTCCAGCACAAGTTTCCACTCCATGGCCACATTGCTGAGGGCACCAGCCTGGCAAAGGAGGGGCAGGAGAAGGCCCCATTTGCCCCCTCCCAGCAGGATCAGGAGTATGAGGAGGCACCCCTGCAGAAAGCCCCGGGGGCCATGGGGCTGGGCCCCAGTCGTCTGTTGCACAGGAGCCCGGGGAGATGAGAAAGAACATGTCCCCTGGCACTCAGGCGGGGCGCGTCCCTAATCCAGCTCTCCTGACTAAATGATCGCAACTGCTCCGTGAGGGCGGCCTTCACTGCCCAGCTCGGTGCCTGGCCCCCAGTAGATGCCCAATAGATGCTTGTCACGGGAATACATGGCTGCATGGATGGTGTAGGCAAGACCCCCCCAGGCAGAGCACAGAACAATCATTGGCTACCGGCCAGGTGCTATGGCCCAGCGGTCCCGTTATGATCCATCCTTCCCCAGGGGCTCCCCTCCCGGGAGCTTCCCTGGAGAGAGGTAGCTCACGTTTTCAGCCTGCACTGCACCCTGTCCCTGGCCTCAGCTGAGGTTCTCGTCTTCCGCGAGCCTTCAGGCTGCATTCCAAGCCCACAGCCCCCTGGGGGTCAGGGTGAGGATTCCTAGGTTACCGCATGGCCGCTGGAGATCCAGCGCTCCCGGGAGCCAGTACAGTCAGCATGACCCGTGAGTATTATTAATAAGCAGACAGAGGGCCCCAGGATGTGCGCGTGTCTGACCCAGAGGGTGAGACAAGGACAGGCAGGAGAGAGAGAGGTGAAGTCAGTGGCCAGGAAAGGCCGGGGTGGGGGAGGAAGGATGGGCCGGGCTCCCGGTCGGCCAGGGCTCGCTGTGGCGGCAGCTCAGGGCTTCCCGGAGGAGGACGCTCACCCACGGCCACAGCCTGCTTTGACTCTGGCTTCACTCATCGGTGCCTGCCTGAAGGCGGCCTTCCCTCTCCTCCACACCCCACTCGGCCCTGCCCGGACACTGCCCCATTCCCTCACTCTTCCTCACCTTCACTCCACAGATGCAACAAAGCAGGGGGCCACCCCGTCCTCTCAGAGCTGAAGGTAAAAACACCTCGGTGACCACACAGTGACAGCAGTGCGGTGACAAAGGAGACGCAGGGGCCCGGGTAGCCCTGGGGCCCTGCGGGGGGAAGGGTGGTGCCTCTCCACAGTTCAGGGTGATGAGACAGAACCTAGGTTTAAGCCAAAAGCACAGGGTATTTCCTCCCGGGATAGTCACCGATGCAGGGGCGGGCCTGTGAACTAAGTGGGCCCATCCAGATGTTTACAGACTCTCTCGCCCAATGGCAGCCATGTTAGGGACCCAAGGGGAACTGGCCTCTGGGTGGGCGCTTCACGGTATCATGGGGCCTGGCCCACCTTTGGACTTCCTGTTATGAGTTAATAACTTTCCTTATTGTTTAACATTTTTAAAGTGGGCGTAAGGACATTGTAAGCTGAGGTGACCGATGAAGGCCAGGAAGCTGTGGTCTGGAAGGTTCCACGGGCTGACTTGCTAGCCTAGTTACAGGACCTAGGTGGCAAGTTTTAAGCTGTTACAGAGCGAAAGCCAGGAGGGCAGCTCGAGGCAGACCCGGAGCACACCGACTGGCTTCAGTGACTCAGCCCGTTGTCCTGGGCTCCAGACTATGTTTCTGAGCTAGTCACCCAAAAGCCGTGTGCCTCCCGACCCCTCTGGACTCCAGCACCTGACTCACTGAAGCCCCCTCCCAGCGGCAGCCACTCCAATTGTGTAAGCTCTGGGCGGAACGCTATCACGCTCCAGTCTGGAAAAGAGGAGTGAGGGGAAGAGTGGCAGGGGAAGAAGCTAGAGCCCTGATGAACCCGGGATTTACAATGCAGGCTACGGAGCTTTCATCCAGAAGGCACTGGGGAGGCCTAGGAGAGTTTTAAGCAAGAGCTACACTATTCCCATCTGTACTTTACAGAGATCTCTCTGGCATCAGGAGGTGGGACTGAAGGCTCTATTAACCACTGTAAACCGGTCCCGATGTCCCTCCAAACTGGATTCATAGCAGTGTTCCAGATTCAGAGCGGACCTGGGCTGGGAGGGGCCGAGCCGGTGGATGGCAGCAGCCCAGCCTTGGGACATCCCGGCTCGGGGCTGATTGCAGGACTGTGCAGGGCTCTGGCTTCTAACCAAGGGGACCTCGAGAGGTCTGCAGTGACCTCTGTACCCTGGGACCTTCCCTGGGAAGGGAAGGTGGCCCCGGAAGCCCAGTTGTTTTTTCTGCGTCCAGCACAGCAACAGCAGGCCCCTGATTATTTGCCCACTGGTCAGCACCATGCCCCTGGATAATTCCATGTGCTGCGGGCCCGGAGCAGAGATCTTCCTAGAAGTGCTTTGTGTACCAGCCCCAGAAATCCCTGGGAAAAGCCATAGGAGTCCTTATTCTCGTATTTTCTGGACCCTGGCCCACAAAGGGTATAAACAATACACATTGATTTGGTCACTCTTCTCAAGAATGAGAATAGCATGGGGAAGTGGCAGGAGGACAACAGTGGACTCACATGCGAGCCAAGTGAGCCTTCGCCTGAAACGGAACCCAGACGAGGACCTGCAGTCCTGAGACCTAAAGGGACATTAGGCAGAGAAGGCAGCTTTTTGTTTTGAAAAGAGAGGCGACATTTGCATGACATCAAATTAATCATTTGAAGTGACTGATTCAGTGCTGTACGACTAACATCTCTTCCTATTTCCAGAACATTGCTACCACTCCAAAAGGAAAACCTCTGCCCGTCAAGCCATGAGTGCCCCAGGCCCTGGCAGCCTGTAATCTGCTTTCTGTCTCTGTGGATTTTGCCTACTCTTAATATTTCATATAAATGGAATTATACAATACATGGCTTTTGTGACTCATTCCTTTCACTTGGCATAATGCTTTCAAGGTTCACCGACATTGCAGTACATATTAGTACTCTATTCTTTTTTTTTATTTAGATACGACTGACATATAGCATCATATTAGTTTCAATGATTTGATACTTCCTTCCTTTTTGTAGTTGAATAATAGCCCATCATATGACAATGCCACATTCTATGCATCGAACCACTGATGGACATTTGGATTGTTTCCCTCTTTTGGCCACTGTGAGAAATGTTGCTGTGAGCATTCGAACATCTGTTTTTCCTTCTCTGGGTTATAGACCCGGGAGTGGAATTGCTGGGTCATGTGGCAACTCTGTGACCTTAACTTTTGGAGAAACTGCCAGTGTTTTGCGGGGACTGCCTTTGGAAAAGCCCGTTGGATACCTGCCTCTACATCTGCGGTCCAACAGAGCCGCATCCTGGAGTGTGGGCGAGTCAAGCCCCAGCACCCCCCGCTCCTTCTAACCATCGCCCTCCCCCACCAGGTAGTACGAGGAGCGCCCACCACCCCACACCCCTGTGGTGGCAGCTGGGGGACAGTTACCAGGAGCTACATTTGAAAAGGTTCCGTCCCCAGACCTTTATCCCAGAGCCTGGACTCAAATCCCAAAGGGCGTGTGCCTTCACCTTGCTTGCTCACCTCCCTCTAAATCCGCACCCGAAGCAGGTATCCTTGTCGTGAGCCTCCCTCTTCTGTTACTCCAGATCCTCCAGGGGCAGGACTGCTGTTCTGAACCCCAACCCAGTAGCTGCGGTCCTTCCCTTTGTATGGTCCTGATAGCCTCTTGCCTTAGGGTCCGGGCCACACCCCAGGACCAGGGCCACTGGGTCAGGACATATAACCCGCAGCCGCTCCAGGCCTTCTCCTGGCCAGGCCCTGGCCATGAGCCAAGGATACAGTGAGGATAAATTCACTCAGGCATTCACTCGACCTCCATGTCTTGAGAACCTACCATGTGCTAAGAACAGCCCAGGCATGATCCCCTGGCCTCCTGGAGCCCACACTCAGGGAGGAAGGACGAGAAGAAATAAAAACAAATAGCACAATGAGATACTGTTTTACACCCCCTAGGATGGCTATAATCAAGATGATAAACGGTAATGATTATTGGGAAGGATGTAGAAAATAGCCCTTGGGCGCTGCTGGTGGGATGGTGAGAGGGTATGGCCGCCGTAGAAAACGGTCTGACCGTTTTTCAAAAAGGTCAACATAAAGTCATGGTTTGATCCAGCAATCGCCCTCCAGCATATATAACCAAGAGGAATGAAAACACGTGTACACGAAGACTGGAGCATGCGCGTTTACAGCAGCACCCTCACAATAGCCAAAAAGTGAAAACAACCCAAACGTCCATCACCCCGACCAATGAACAAACGAAATGTGGTCTAACCGCACAATGGAAAATCATTCAGCCACAGAAAAGAAGGAGACACTGACACGGTGTCCCGGCACCAATTGTAGGATTCCATTTATGGGTCATGTCCAGAAGAGGCGAATCGGAGAGATGGAAAGCTGACTAGCAGGTGCCAGGGGCTCGGGCGGTCACTGCTGATGGCCATGGTGTTTCGCCCAAGAGCTGGGAGAATACCACTCCAGGGTGACAAGGTGAAAAGGACTCAGACTCCATCTTCACAGCCCTGCGGGGGACAGAGGCCGAGAGAGTGTCAGGCGCCAGGTGTGGTGGGACTCACGACAGTGAGGGCACTGACCCGCTAGGTGAGCCGCCGAGGACAGGGGAGGAGAAGGGGGAAGCCATAAACACAGAAACTATAATGCCACTCCCACTCGGAAAGAACACCACCTCCAGGTCCTCAGTCCTGACCCCAGCCAGCTCTGGTCGGGCCACCACTGAGTGGCATCTGAGCAGGTTCTCGGTGACATCCATGCAGAGTCTTGGCCACTTGGGTCTCCGCAGGTCTAGGAGGGAAGAGCAGAGCTAGCCTTTTCGGGCCTGCGTCTCCTGACTTACAAGTATGTCAGATGTATTTTTGGCATGCAGCTAATCCTAATGCCCTGTTCCTAATGGCCTGCACAGGAAGTGCTGTAAGCCACCAGGTCCGTGCCATGGGGACCAGGCAGCCCACACGATGCTGGCCATGCTTTGCAATTTCAATGCTGGCCAGCCTTTTGCTTTGAGGCAAAGAATATCCTCAGAATTCTCTTTGCTGGGGACAAGCGTATGCATGAAAATGGTAAATGAATTCATCCTTTTGGTGAGCTCCATCAAAAGCGAATCGCTGGGGGCACCTGGCTGGCTGAACACGAGTTTGAGCAGATGTTGGGAGTAGAATTTACTTACTTTAAAAAAAATATATTTTAAAAAAGAGAATCACTGGGAGAGCTCTCGGGGATCACCTTGGCTATCTCCTCCCACCCCCCAATTTAATGAATGGGGAAACTGAGGCCTGGAGCAGGGACTGAGCAAGCTGATGGGCACAAGGATCACACAGCCGGACAACAGGGACGAGTTTAGGCACCGGATTCAGAGAGAACAGTCTGGACCACGGCCTCAGCACTCACCTGCCATGTGGCCCCACACAAATCGTCTTCTCTGTCTAGCCATCTGGCCATTTACAGGCTAGCCATCTGTAAAACAGGAATAACATGGCCTCTCAGAGTTGTAAGGTTTCAAGGCTATGCCACATAACGGGCCCAAGGCTTCAGAGGCCTTCCTTCATCTGCAGCTCAGGTCACTCCTTTGTGTTTGGAGCATTGAAAAAGCCCAGGCAAACAGGGACCTCTGGAGAGGCAAATGGCCACCGCACACCCCATCGCGCTGTGTGCCAAACGGGCCACAGGGGAGTGGGCACCAAGCCCTGGAAGGAGCGTTGCAGAAACAAATGAAAGGGCCGCTTGTCCACCAGTCAATATCCCTTTCAGAGTCCAGGCATGTTCCGGGTCAACATCAATAGAGCTAGGCGGAGAGCTGAAATTCACCGTTCTGTTTTCTTGTGAGTGACACGGAATGCTCTTTTTCTATGCAAAGAAAAACAGAACAACCCATACCATTGTTCTGACATCAATTCAAAGTGCCTTCGGTGGGAGCTGTCCCCTCCCAGTCCACCCCCCAAGGCTGAGTCCCTTCCAATCCCCAGTGGCTGGACAAGCTCCAGCTAGGTTTGCCAGGGAAAATGTAGGGAGTCCAGTTACATGGGATTTTCAGAGAAACAACAAATAATTCCGTAGTATAAGTATGTCTTAAAGATTGCGCAGAACATACTTATACCACTACAAAACTACCCATCGTTTATCTGACATTTAAATTTAACTGGGCATCCTGTATTTTTATTTGCTAAAACTGGAGACCCTAGAGCCAGCCAAAGCAGGCGGGAGTTTAGACCGGCGCCTGGCCACAAATCTGGGTCACTAGGCAAATTGCAGCAGGGGATAGCCGGCCTGAGCTCAAGCCCCGGCCTCCCAGACCTCCGGAAGCAGCCATCTTGAGGATGGCACCGGACTAGGGACACAGCCAAAACTGGCCAGCTCCTGTCTGTGCTGCCCTACGACGCAGCTGCAGGGAGTTCAGCTCCCAGGAAGCGTGTTCTCCGCACCAAGTTCAAAAAGCACTAGGTCTCAGCGGTAGGTCCTATTGGAGCCACTATGCCAGACTGGTCAGCCTCCCTCTCCCAGCCTGGGCAGCGGCCTGCAGTCTTGGCCCTGCCCGGTTTGGGAACCAGTCCTGATCAGGCAAGGCAGCGCGGCAACAGATTTTCCCGGACCTGCTTGCATAGGCTGTCTGGGAAGCTTCAGAGCTAGAGAGTGGGGAGCGGAGAGGATACAGTCCCTGCCCTCCAGGACCCTGAGGACCGCCATACTCAGAGGACCTCTTCTGTGCTAGACACTTTATAGGAGATACTGCGTTTGGGCCTCAGAATAATCCTAGTGCTCTTATGGTCATCGCATTGTACAGCTACAGATAAAGAGGCTCAGAGACAAGCTAGAAAGTGGGGGTGCCCGGATTTCGGCCCAGGATACAGGAACCACCACACAGTGTTGGGGGACATCCTGGGGAGGGAGCGGTGCATGGCCCTTGGTAGAAGGAGGCAGGGGGCTTCTAAAGGAGGAGGCCCTCCATGCTGGCCTTGCAGAACTGTGCGGATGTGGCAGTCCACGATTGCAGTAGGGCCCCAGGGCTCTGCCGGCGGTGCCGGAAGGTGGGGACACTGAGATTTGTTTATCACACGTCGTCGCTCACGCGCACAGTGTTCTCCTAAAGTGGACACTACAGGTATTTGGCACAGAAGGGTCCCAGGCCTTCCGGTGGGGACCCCCACGGTGGGGAGGCATCCCCGGAGCGGCCAGTCCTCAGCCTCAGCAACAATTGCCAGGCTTCCTTCCTTCCTCCACCCCTCATTTGTTTCTTCAGCGACAAACCCCGCCCAAGCACCGGGTAGGGGGGAAGTGTTGGGTGTGCGGTGAGAGACCCGGTGCTCGCAGCCTAGACAGTGAACCGCCGCGGCGCTCCCTCCCTAAGCTCATCTAGGGGTTCAGTATCTCTCCTTGGGCCCGCTCTTTCAGGCCCGGGCTAGGTGAGGCAGGCGAGGGGTCTTCAGCAGCTGCCCCCTGGCGCTCCCCCGACGGGGAGGCAGGCGCGGGGGGTCGGGGGAGGCGGCTGACCGGTGGCCGCGCTGAGTCCCCCAGGCAGGCCGGCGTCTGCGGGACCGCCTCCCGCCCCGGCCGCCCAGGGAGTCAGGGAGTGTCCCGTTCTCTCCGGCCTCGGCTCGAGGGGGGAGACCCCGCCGGGTGCCTGGCAGTCGCTCCCGTGCCCGACCCACCCGCGCAGCGGTCCTCCCGGGCCGGAGCTCGTGCCAGGTGGGCAGGCGCCCGGGCGCGCGGCCACGGCCCCCCACGCCCCTTCCCCGCGGCCCCCGGTTCCGCGGCCGCGAGCCACCCTGGGCCCTTGACCGCGGCCCCCCGCCGCCTGGCTATTGGCCGGGCGGGTCACGTGTTCGGCCGCCGGCCCAGCGGGCCACCGAGCGCCGGGAGCACCCCCCACCCGGGTCCACGACGCAGGCGGGGGCGCGAAGCCGCCCCTGGTGCCCTGGTCCGCTCGGGGACGGGACAGGGACGGGGACCGGGGACGGGGAAGCTTCCCCAGGGCCGGGCCTTTCCCGCGGCACACGGCCCGGATCGCTCCCCTGGACTCAGCCACTGCTCGCTTCCCTTCTGAGTGGGCCGGGCTCCTTTCCCCCCAGTCGACGCCCGCAGCGCTTCCATGCTCCCTGCCCTGCGGGCCCCTCTCCATCTCAGCCCTTGCAGGCGGTCACTCGCATCCCCAGCTCACTCCTTCCACGGGAGCCGGGGCTGCCTCTGGGAAATGTTCGCGGAGGTGGGGCTCAGTCCCTGGGAACACAAACTGCTGAGTCAGGCAACAGGGGTTTACTGAGCACCTGCTGGGTCCTCAGCCTCAGGCCCTGAAAACAGAGTAGGGAGTGAAACTGGTAAGCTCTTGGGGCGCCTGGGTGGCTCAGTTGGTTGGGCGACTGCCTTCGGCTCAGGTCATGATCTCGGAGACCCGGGATCGAGTCCCATGTCGGGCTCCCTGCTCAGTGGGAAGCCTGCTTCTCCCTCTCTCATTCCCCTTGCTTGTGTTCCCTCTCTGGCTGTGTTTCTCTCTGTCAAATAAATAAAAAATAAAAATAAATAAAAAAGATAAAAAAATCTTTAAAAAAAAAAAAAAAAAAAAAAAGAAACTGGTAAGCTCTTGCCCTTAGGGACCAGCCATTCTAGTGCATAAAGCCAGACACACCGGGCCTTCCCTGTCACAAGTCACCGCCGGGTTTGCAGAGGCATTTATCTGGGGGGGTGTTCCGCCCTTAAGCCATTCCTGAGCTCACCCGGCCCTGAGACCCGAATGCAGCAGGGCTGCACAAGGAAGGGGAGAGAGTGGAGAAGCTGGAGCAGGATGAACCAGTCCTCAAGAAGCTCCAAGTCCGGGCAAGAATAACACGTGAAAACCCATCATTACCCTGGAAGCCAGTTAAGCGCTGCTGGGGTGCGTGACCCAGCCCACGGAGAGGGTGGAGGCAGTGGGAGAGGGCCAGCTTTCTGCGGAGACCGGGAGCAGAGCCATTCGCTGAGCAGGCTGGGAAAGCTCGTACTTGCTCACTAATACCCGGGTCATCTCGTTCCCCAGAGCAGGCCAGAGCCTGACTAGGGGCCCCGTGCTCCGGCTGTAGGGGTGTGGGTCAGTGGGCTGCGGGATGGGGTGAGGGGAATAGGAGGTTCAATAGGACGTCTGGTCACAGTTAAATTATGAATAAGCAAACAAAAGGGTCATCTTTGGTATAAGTATATTGCAAGTATTGCTTGGCATATGCTTATTATACTCAAAATAACCATTGTGTTCATAAAATTCAAATGTAACAAGGTGACCTGTATTTTTATTTTCTAAATCTGGGAACCTTGGGGACTGAGGTGTGGAAGTGGCCCAAAGGGACCTTGTCCTAGAATGGGGACGTTGATGAGAGTCCCCAGTATGGTGCTCCCCTCAGCTGAGATGGGCAATCCAGCCTGTGGTCTGTTCCACCCCATGTGGGAAAGGAAGGAATAGAGTAAGTAAGAGGAGTCCCATCCAAGGAATAAAGGCCTGAGGGCTAGATGCTTTCAGGATGGTTTCTTTGTATTTATTTATTTGACAGAGAGAAACACAGCTAGAGAGGCAACACAAAGGCAGACACAGTGTCGGCTTGCCTGGCGACTGATGAAAGAGGGAGGGAGTCCAGGGGTAGCACTAGACCACACAGGCAGGCTCTGGGTCCAGGAGGGGAGGGGAGTGTGAACTGGTTCTGCCCTGACAAGGACTCAGGGCTTCTGGGGTGCTGGGGTGGCAGCGCTCAAGGAGGCTATTCCTCTTGACACCCTAAGCCCCTGCTCTTGGGTCATACTCTCGATTCCTGTGCCTCTTCTGTTCCTCTCTCTGCAAGGTTACCTTTGGCATGCTCTTCCTGCGAGCTCTCCCAGCTCCTTACCTCCCCGGAGCTAGCCACCTCACTTCGCCGCTTCCCTTCACAGCAAAAGCTCTTGGAGAAACGGGATACGGAGTCCGCGCACAGGGCTTATACAACGTGGGTTATATAAGGCCCGGCACGGAAATGTACATAGTCCACATAAATTGGCCTGAAATAAAAATGCTAGCCACTGTGCACAGAAAGAACTGACAAACTAGCAGGAATTTTGTTTGCTTTTTCACATGTTCAAGACATTCAAGGGGGAAATCATTGGAAAAGTCCAGATCTCTCTGGAAGCAAGCACACCCCCAAGGATGGCTTTCTTTTTAGGTCCCATAAATTCACTACAGAAACTGGAGACCTTGGAAAGCAGCCCATCAGTCTTAAAGGTGAATGTTAAAAAGACCAAGACCAGGGGCATCTGGATGGCTCAGTCAGTTGAGCTCTGACTCCTGATTTCAGATCGGGTCATGATTTCAGGGCTTTGGGATCAAGCTCCAGGTAGGGCTCCCTGCTTAGTGGGGAGTCTGCTTGTCAAATTACTGTGTGCCCTCATAGAGCGAATAAATGACCCTAAGACAGGAAGCTGTGGGAGTCGGGCTAGAGACATTTTGTTCACACTGTTACTGCTCTTCACTCTTCACATGTCACTGAGGCAGATTTCTCCAAATAGGTTTCCCAACAGTGGCTCCCCAGTTAGAGCTGCCCAGACCCATCCTGCGTGGGCTTGACCATGCCCCACTTCCCATTGCCGTCTTGGCCGCCTTGGGGTAGAGGGTGCAGGCGTGGATGGCGTGGTGGGGGAAGAGGGGAACGGTGTCGCTTTGGCTCATGTTCATCCACCAGGGTCATGCTGGTCAGGGTCATGGCAGGGTCATGGTGTCTCTGAAGGTTCCAGAGAGGGATCCTTCCTCACCTCTTCTAGCTTCTGGTGGCCTCCGGCGCTCCCTAACTTGTGACCCCATCACGCCAATCTCCACCTCCATCTTCACGTGGTCTTCTCTGTGTGTCTCTGAGTCCTCTCTGCTTTTTCTCAGAACACCAGTCATTGCATGTAGGGCCTACCCTAAATCCAGGGGGATTTCATCTCAAGATCCTTAACTAATTACATCTGCCCAAACTCCACTTCCAGATAAGGTCACATTCTGAGGTTCTGGGTAGACATGAATTTTGGGGAGACATTATTCAACCCACTACACACTCCTAAGTGAATTCTGCGCCAATGTAGACATTTCGGAAATGATCTTTATTAGATATTATTTAGGAGGATGTTGTTGATTGAACAAAATTTGCTTCAAGGTAGCTTCCAGAGGCGCCTGGGTGGCTCAGTTGATTAAGTATCTGCCTTCAGCTCAGGTCATAATCTCCAGGTCCTGGGATTGAGCCCCACATCTGGCTCCCTACTCAGTGGGAAATCTGCTTCTCCCTCTGCCTGTCACCCTGCTCTCTCTCTCTCTCTCTCTCTCTCTCTAGCTCTCTCTCTCTCAAATGAATAAATACAATCTTTTTTTAAAAGTAGCTTCCAGGGTGCCTGGGTGGCTCAGTGGGTTAAAGCCTCTGCCTTCGGCTCAGGTCATGATCTCAGGGTCCTGGGATCGAGGCCCGCATCGGGGTCTCTGCTCGGCAGGGAGCCTGCTTCCTCCTCTCTCACTGCCTGCCTCTCTGCCTACTTGTGATCTCTCTCTCTGTGTCAAATAAATACAAAATAATCATAATAAAATAAAATCTTTTAAAAAAAAGTAGCTTCCGTTGTCTCCTCATTCCCCTCCAACGGGATAACCACAGAAACACACCCTGCTCACTGCAGGCACGAAGTAGGTGCTGAATAAATATTTGCTGGATGAATGAATATAATGAAATTCATTTAGTGGCCAAGTGGACTTTCCCTTTGGCTGAGAGAAGCTGGCTGTGGGCACAAAGTCCTAGGTTTTCCCAACTTCTTACAAAAAGTATTTTTCAGACAAATCGGACAAGTATAGAAACAGTCCGAGCTGAGCCCCTCTGGTCCGCCCTGCCCACCTTCCGCCAGTCCCCAGGGTACATCCGAGGGCACCAGGAGCCAAGCGGAAACTCATATTGTAGGTCAGAATCAAAGGCAAATGAAATTTTTAAGTGCACGTGGCACCAAGGCATTGACGACCACCCCCGAAGTTCACTCTGGAAAATTAAATAGCTTTTTATTCCACCCCACGAGCATTTACTGAGAGTCAGCCTACACTGGGTGTTCTAATAGAGAGCGCAATTGTTATCTTGCAAGCCCGGTGGTGGAAATGGTTTGAGAGTGAGGGAATACCCATTCTATTAAAGGGACCCCATTGGTTTTGGGATGCATATTTTGTTTTCTTTGATTTCCAAAAGGGAAGTATAATACTAAAAAGGTATTTTTGCAACTGTGAGGAAGGGGGGAAAGCCAAAAAAGCATTGTCCGTGTCTAATTGGACTAAACTGAAGGGCTGGGCTGCTACAGTTACTGTTTTGAAAGAGATCGTGCTGCGTGCAGCTTGCCAACTGGTAGTAATTCCCCATGACCTTCAGGATAGTCTAGACCCTCTAACGTGGCATTGATTGACAGCCATCATCATCTTCTGGCTCGCTGTTAGGGTGGAATCGTGCCCTCCCAAAAGATGCTGAGGTCCTAACCCCCAGTACCTGTGCATGGAAACTTATTTGGAAATAGGATCTTTTCAGATGATCGAGTGCAGATGAGGTCATTAGGGTGGACCCTAATCCCATATGACTGGTGTCCTCATTAAAAAAGGGACATTTGAACACAGAAACAGGCGCACAGGGAGAACAGCATGTGAAGATCCCAGTTCTGCTGTCATGAGCAAAGGAACTATGAGAAGCTAGTAGGGAGGCCCAGAACAGTTCATTCCCTAGGACCTTGAGAGGGCACAGGGCCCTGCCAACAACCTGATCTCAGACTTCTGGCCTCCGGAACTGTGAGAGGATAAATTTCTGTTGCTTAAGCAATTCAGTGTGTTGTACTTTGTAACCGGCAGCCCCGCAGCCTGGCCGCCCGGAGGAAAGGAAGGCACTTACCTTCCATCCTGATCCCTTCCTCCACCCCCCATCCCACACTCCCACTGCTCTGTTCCCTAAATACTCTCTGCACACTGGGCGTCATGTACTTTGGCTGGGGATGTGGGAAATGGCCCATTTCAACCTCTGATACAGAAGATTTCAGGGGAGAGCTGTAGTAGAAATGCACGATGAGGGGTGCCTGGGTGGCTTAGGTAGTTGAGCTACTGCCTTTGGCTCAGGTCATGATCCTGGAGTCCCAGGATGGAGTCTCACATTGGGCTCCCTGCTCAGCGGGGGGTATGCTTCTCCCTCTGACCTTCCCCTCTCATGTTCACTCTCTCTCATTCTCTCTCTCACTCACTCAATAAATAAAATCTTAAAAAAAAAGAGAAAGGCATGACGAATAACTACTCGTATATTCAGTCACTGAGAATTTATGAAAGGTTTTTATTTATATGAGCTACACCAACACTTTGATGAACTAGCTAGGACAGGAAAGAAGTGCTGGAAGCTGCCTTTCTTTAAAAAGGTCAAATAGCAAAAAGAAAAGAAAAAGAAAGGTCAAATAGCATGTCTTCCAAGTCACGCCGGTGGACTGTCCAGGAGGGAGCTTTGTAGTTGGAAACTGAGGTTGTGTGCTCAGCTCTGATGTCTACCAATGCAGTGCCCATTGAGCTCCCCACAGTGTCTCTGAGCCTTGGTTTCCTCATCTGTAAATGAGGGAGGATCACTTTATTCATTTGTCTTCAAAGGTTGTTATGTAGGCCAGGTAACAAGAGGGGTTGAGAGTGGTTGGGGAACTTGAAAGCGCAGGATATATGAGAGGCCTTCCAAGGTGGTCTTCCGAATAAACCGAGAAAGAAAAAAGAAAGAAAGAAGTATGGTACTGTCATTAAGAGAGATGTATGAATCAACGAAGAGCATTGAGAGCCCAGAAACAAATACACACACATATGGTCATTGATTTTCAACAAGGGTGCCAAGACTATTTGGTTGGAAAAGAACAGTCCTTTCAATAAATAGTACTGCAATGACTGGATATTCACAAGCAAAACTATGAAGTTGGACCCGTATCTCACACTGTACACAAAAATTACCTCAAAGTAGACTACATACCTCTGTGTAAGAGCTCAAACTATAAAACTCTTAGAAGAAAACAGTGGTAAATCTTCATGGTCTTGGATTTGACAACACTTTCTTCAATATGGCACCAAGAGCACAAGTAACAAAAAAATAAATAGATAAATTAGACTTCGTTAAAGTGAAAAACATTTGTGTTTCAACAGAAGCCATCCAGCAAGTGAAAATATAATCCAGAGGATGAGAGAAAATTTTTGCAAATCATACCTCCATAGTGGGGTCAAGTCCAAAATACATAAAGAATTCTGCTCATCAATAGAAAGACACATAATCCAGTTTTCAAAAATGAACAAAAGATCCAAATAGACACTTCTCCAGAGATAATATGCAAATGGCCAATGAGCTAATGGAAATATGGTCACCATCATCAGTCATCAGAAAGTACAAATCAAAGCCATCACAATAAGGTACCATTTCCCACCCACTAGAACGGGGAGAATCAAAAGGAAAATTAACAACTCTTGGTGAGGACTTGGAGCCGTTGGAAGCCTCACACATGGCTGGAGAGAATGAAAAAGGGTGTGGCTACCTGGGGAAACGGTCTGGCCAAGCATAGGGTTACCATATGATCCAGCAGTTCAACTGGTGTATAGCCAAGAAAAATTAAAACATGGGTCCACACAAAAATGTGTACATGAGTGTTCATAGAAGCATTATTCATAAGAGCCAAAAGGTAGAAACAACCCAAATGACCACTGAAGGATGAATGGATAAACAAAGTATTGTGAAGTAAACAAAGTATCAGTGAAGTTCTGATTCATGTTACAACATGGATGAACCTTGAAAACATGACGCTAAGTGAAAGAAGCCAGACACAAAATGCCACATATTATAGCATCACACTTAGATGAAATGTCTAGAAGAGGCAAGTCTAAAGAGAAAGAAAGTAGATTGGTAGTTGGGATAGTCAGGAGGTAGAAATGGGGAATGTCTGCTCATGGGTATAGGATTTCTCTGGAGAGTGGTGAAATGTTCTGGATTCAGATATTTGGGATGGTTGTACAGCTCTGTGAACATGCTTTAAAAAAACATTGACCTGTACACTTTACATGGGTAAATTTTATTGTGTGCACACTATCTCAATAAAGCTGTTAGAGAGAGAGAGAGAGAGAGCACAGGTAGTGTTCTGTGTTGGGGGGAAGGGGCAAGGGGGATGGAGGTCTAGGATTATGGAGGGGAGCTCCATTAGCTGTCTAAAAAGTTGCCAACCCTTTCATTCCCAGGCACTTAAGCTTTGTTCCCATGAGACCCATGGCTGAGGAAGGGCAGGTGAGTGGTCTGCAGTTGTCCCTAGAAACACTCCTCCTGGAGGCTGTAACTGGAAAGGGAGCACCTTCCCTAGACTCTCCCTGGGGCACATTTGGGAAGAACTGCCCCCAACTCCCCACTTCTCATGAGTGTGATCCTTATTAGGTAGTTTTTTTTTTAAAAAAAGCTTTTTTATTTATTTGTTTGAGAGAGAGAGCATGAGTAGAGGGGAGGAATAGAAGGAGAGGGAGAAGCAGACTTCCCGCTGAGCAAGGACCCTGATACTGGGCTCATTCCCAGGGCGCAGAGATCATGATCTGAGCCGAAGGCAGATGCCTAACCGACTGAGTCACCCAGGTGCCCCTAGGAGGCAGTTTCTAGGACAATTCCATTGCATCCTGCTCCCATGAGTTTTTGGCAGTGACACAAAGAAGAGGTGGTAGGGTTTATCTTGAAAAGAACCCCTGTTCTTGCTTCCTTCGTTTTTCTGGGACTTGGGCGATTGCTTACTTCTGGCTCCCTGGGGGAAGCTTTGTTTCTAAAGTGGGACCCAAGACCTTCTGTCCTAGGTCCTTTGCAGAGTACAAACACACCTGAGATGAACTACGGAGTCTAGGTTTTTGGTCTTCTTAGTTCAGAGTATTGTAGAAGCTTAATTAAACAACTGTGCTAAAATACACATAACCAAATTTACCATCTCAACCAGTTTAAGTCTATAGCTCACTAGTGTTAAGTGCATTCACATTGTTGTATGACCAATCTCCAGAATTCTTTTCATCTTGAAAAACTGAAACTCTGTTCCCATTAAACAAGTTCCCATCCATTCTCTCCAGCCCCTGGCAACCACCATTCTTCTGTCTCCATGAATTTGACTAATTAGGTGTCTCATATATAAGTGGAATCATATAATACTTGTCATTTTGTGGCTGGTTTCTTTCACTGAGCGTCATGTTCTCAAGATCCATCCATGTTGTAGCATGTCTCAAAATTCCCTTCCTTTCTAAGGCCGAATAACATTCCATTGTATGGATAGACCACACTGAGTTAGGCATTCATTCATTGATGGACATTTGGGTGGATTCCATCCTTTGGCAACTGTGAACAATGCTGCTATGAACATGGGTATGCGAATACCTCTTTGCAACTCTGCTTTCAATTCCTTTGGGCATATACCCGGAAGTGGACTTGCTGGACCATACGGTCATTCTATGTTTTTACGTTGTAGTTTTGATTTGCATTTCCCTAAAGATGGGTGGCATTGAGCTCCTTTTCATGTGGTTATTGGCCCTTTGTGTGTCTTCTTCGGAGAAATGTCAATTTCAGTTCTTTGCTGGGATTTTAAAAAAGATTTATTTATTTGTTTTAGAGAGAGAGAAGGAGAGCACAAGCGGGCAGGGCAGAGGAAGAGGGAGAGAATCTCTAGCAGAGAGCACAGAGCCTGACCCAGAGCTCAGTGTGGGGCTCGATGTGGGGCTTGATATGGGGATCGATCGCACAACCCTGAGATCACAACCTAAGTGGAAACCAGGAGTCCAGCACTTAATGGACTGTGCCACCCAGGCACCCCCTTTGGTGGTTTTTTGAATTGAGTTATTTGACTTTTTTGTTATTGAGTTGTAGGAGTTCTTTATACATTCTCTATATTAATCGTTCATCAGATATGTGATTTGCAAATATTCTCTCCCATTCCATAGGTTGCCTTTTCACTCTGTTGGTTGTATCCCTTGATGCACAGTAGTTTTTTATTTTGATGTAGTCTATCTCTTTTTACATTTGTCACCTGAGCTTTTGTTGTCATAGCCAGTAAATCATTGCTAAATTTGATGTCAAAATGTTCTTCTCCAGTGTTTTCCTAAGAGTTTTAAAGTTTTACCTCTTACATTCATGTCTTTACTCTATTTTGAGTTAATTGTATATGGTGTCAGGTAAACATCCAACTTTATCCTTTTGTATGTGGATCTCCAGTTTTCCCAACACTGTTTATTGAAAAGATTGTCCTTTCTCTATTGAACGGTCTTAGTGCCCTAATCAAAAATCATTTGACCATATACGTAAGGGTTTATTCCTGGGTTCTCTATTTTGTACCATTGGTATATATGTTCTCTTCATATCGGTACCACTGTTTTGTTTACTATAACTATATAATATGGTTTGAAATCAGAAAGTGTGACCCTACCAACGTTTTTCTGTTTTAGCTATTTGGGTTCCCCAGGGATGCCATATAGATTTTAGGATGGATTTTTCTATTTCTTTTTTCTTTTTTTTTAAAGCTTTTTTTTTTTAGATTTTATTTATTTATTTGACAGTGAGAGATCCCAAGTAGGCAGAGAGGCAGGCAGAGAGAGAGGAGGAAGCAGGCTCCCTGCCGAGCAGAGAGCCCGATGCAGGCCTGGATCCCAGGATCCTGAGATCATGGCCAGAGCCGAACGCAGAGGCTTTAACCCACTGAGCCACCGAGGCGCCCGGATTTTTCTATTTCTTTTTTTTTAAGATTTTATTTATTTGACAGAGAGAAACACAGCTAGAGAGGGAACACAAGCAAGGGGACTTAGAGAGGGAGAAGCAGGCTTCCCACCAAGCAGGGAGCCCGATGTGGGACTAGATCCCGGGACTACAGAATCATGACCTGAGCCGAAGGCAGTCGCTTAACCAACTGAGCCACCCAGGTGCCCCAAGGATTTTTCTATTTCTGCAAAACAAACACCATTGGGATTTTGACAGAGATTAACTCAAATCTTTGGATCGCTTTGGATAGTACTGATATTTTAACAATATTAAATCTTTGAATCAATGAACATGGGACATCTTACAATTTATTTGTGTCTTCAACTGTTTTCAGCAATGTTTTATAGTTTTCAGTGTACACATCTTTCACTTCCTTGGTTAAGTTTATTCTGAAGTATTTTATTCTTTTTGGTTGATTAGTCTAAATAACAAAATGTCATTCATGCTCAACAAATATTTGCCAACATTCAGATTTTTTCCTCTTTCATTTCTCCCTTTCTCATATATTCTCTTTCAAGTTTAATTTTGGGTCTCCAACTCTTTCAGAGTTTGCGAAGTAGCTACTTTTCACCTCAATATGAATCAGGCAGCCCCCTCAAAGTCAAAGATAAATCTCTTTTTAAAAATCTGTTTTGAGTAAAACACACTTGAATGTATCATGGAGCAGTTCCTCATAGTGCTTCCTTCCTCAAAAAATTTTTTAGTGTAAGAAACTGAGATTTAAAAAAACCTCATAATTGGAGAGACAGGGTGGGCATCTTGTGGACTGGTCTTTCTTCTGAGTTGCTTTGGTTTGATCTGTGATATGACTCGAGCCTGGGGCAATTTTCTCACCAGGCTGCTTGTAGACTAGACCTCAAAGCCATTCCTAAACACCCTACATTTATCTAGTGATGGGGGAGACAGAGAAGGCTGGCCCTTGGAAACCAGGTGACATCATAACAATAATCTCTGTGTTCAAGAGGCCCTGGGACCAAAAAAAAAAAAAATCTTTGTTTCTCTTTGTGTGTGTTTTCATGTCCCACTATTTGGCTGGAACTTCCACCCAGCACCTGGGAAAATAGACTCTGTTGATCAGCAGGACCTCTCTAAGGAGGCCTCAAACTCAACATTGAGCTCTAAACTCCAGCAAGAAGCAATAGCACTCTCAACTGCCGTGAACAGAGTCCAGCTTGACACCTTGGTGTTCTGGAGCCCTTCCGTGTGTGCTTATAGGTCACTGGAAGTTTCCAGAGAGAAGACGGGGAAACTTCTGGTTTCTGGAGTCTACAAGTGTCATGCTCCCTCTGTCCAGACTTGGCTCCCAGGTAAGCATTCCCCTTCTTGCCCCATGGGGCTTGGCCATCATCTTCCCCTGGTGGAGCTTATCCCTAGCTCCAACCAATCTCGTGCCTTGTAGCATACCTTTAGTATGTGTAGGGCAAGCTTCACTACCTTCTCCCTTAAAACCTGGGGCCTCTTAAAAACAGCCAACCAAGCAACCAACCAAACACAGACAGACTGACAATTCTGGGCAGTCTCTGGAAACTTACCTGAGGCTACTCACCCTCCTGCCTGCACCCCTCTAAACCTCGCCTTTATGGAAGTATAACCTATCCACAATGAAATTCACTCAGTTCATATTTAGAGTTTAATGAGTCTGGGCAGTTGCATACCATCATGTCATCACCATTACCAAGTACAGAACATTCCCGTCACCCCTAAAACTTTCCTCTTGCCCCTTTGCAGTCAATCCTCTGCCCACATCTCTGGTTCCAGACAACCACGAATCTGCTTTCTATCACTATAGTGTCACCTTCTTCCAAATGTAATATAAATGGGGGAATCATACAATATGTAATATTTTGTGTATTGTTTATTTCATTAAACATAAGGTTATGGGGGCTCATTCATGTTTTAGGATGTATCAGTGGTTCTTCCTTTGTATGGCTTAGTAGTATTCCATCATATGCACATACCACTTTTACCCATTTATCAGTTGATGGAAATTTGAATTATTTATCTTTCTGACTACTATTTTAAAAGGCTGCTCTGAATATTTGCATACTCTGAATATTTGCATACCAGTCTTTTTGTGAACATACACTGCCATATCTCTTGGATAAATAGCCAAGCATGGTATTGCTGGGTCCTGTGTACTTTTAACTTTATAAATCACTATCAAACTGTTCTCCAAAGTGGGTGCATCATTCTGTTCGGGCTACTTCTTAAACAAAGAGTGGGGAAAAGAGAAACACGAAAAGAAAGAAAGAAAGAAAGAAAGAAAGAAAGAAAGAAAGAAAGAAAGAAAGAAAAAGTGGGGACCAGGAGGAGGGAGGTGGAACCACTTAAAATAAACTTATAAAGTGGGTATTAATATCCCCATCTACTGGAGGAGAAAGTTAAGGGTTAGGGAGATGTACTTCCCAAAGTCACACACCTAACAAACATATGGAAGAGTTGGGATGCCCTCTCTCATCTCTCTTCCCATCAGACAACCTAGCAGCTTAGGAACACTCCTGCCTGGACATTCTAGACACGATCTTCACCTCAGTCCTTACTATGCTAGGACACAGCGGCCATGAGAAGTGACATTTGACTCCTTTTTTTCAGAGGCAGCAGCTAATGATTAGAAGTAACTTTTCCAAGGCCAATAGCCTCCTGCTTATAAGGATGCCCCTTCCCCTCCTCTAGCCTGGGCTCAGTGTAATGAACCTGGTAGAACAAGGTGGTCGCAGTCCCCAGCCTGCAACCGGGGCGGGGACCGGGAGGGTAGAGCACCAGCACTGGGCCCCTGTGTGAGGATGCTAAGGAAGAGAAGCAGGAAATAAAACTTTGCCTTTCTCAGGCCTGATTCTCACCCGGAGGCTGGGAGTGGGGGGCGAGGGTACACCTGGCCAGGCCACTTGCCCGAACTGGGGGGAACAGTGTGAAGCCCCAGGGACACGAGGTACCTCCAGTTTGTGTCTTAGCCAAAGCCGGGGGACCTTGGGGGGGTGCAGGATGTTCCACCCAGAAGGGTTACCGAAGAAACAGCATTATGTCATCTATTGCTGCCCCCTCCCTACTGTCCTGGAGCCAGCCACTTCCCCACAGGTTCTCCTGCGTTTGGTGTGCGTGTGTGTGCCCGTGTGTGTGTGTGTGTGTGTGTGTGTGTGTGTGTAAAATGCAAGGAAGCCTGAAGAACCCAGATACTCGCACACATACTTTGAACTCAGGCACCTGAGTGGTGTAGTCGGTTAATTGGCTGACTCTTGAATTCAGCTCAGGTCATGATGTTCTCAGGGTGCTAGGGTCAATCCTTGTGGGGCTGTGCCTTTGGTGCCGAGTCTGCTTCAGATTCTCTTTCCCTCTCCCTCTGCCACTCCTGCTTGTGCGTGCTCTCTCTCTCCCTCAATGCATAAATCAATATTTCTTTCAAAAGGGTGAACGTAAGCGCCTGGGTGGCCCAGTCAGTGAAGCATCTGAATCTTGATTTCAGCCCAGGTCATGATCTCAGGGTCTTGGGACCACTTCGGGCTCTGAGCTCTGCGGGAAATCTGCTTGAGATTCTCTCTGCCCCTCCTCCCCTCCCCCATGCTCTCACCTGTGCTCCCTCTAAATAAATAAGTAAACAAAATCTTAAAACAGTACAGCAGCCTCCTCCATGGCAAGGTGGTCACTCCCCCGGAGTGCTCAATGTTTACAGTTTTCAGAGAGCTTTCACCTCTTCCTTCACTTGATCCTCCCGCCCATACTGTGAGGCAGGGGTCTGCCTTGCACAGGTCAGAGATGGCCTTCCCTACCAGGGCTTTCTGCCTGAGCTGCGCTCCTTTCAGAGCTGGAGCTGGGCTAACCTCCTTAGGATGAGGAGTGTCCCTGCTCTGAAGCCCCCATTCCCCGCTTCAGCCTAATCCTGGAGTACAGTGCCTGCAGTAAGTAAGGTCTCCCCCACTCCAGAAGCTGCCCTCTCTCAGCCTGCTTTTTCCCCTCTCCCTCTGCTCCAAGACTCCAGAATATTCAGTAGCCCAGCAGGCAGCTGCTCTGGCATGCCATGCCAGCAATCAAGAAGCATTTACTGAGCACTTTTTGCAATCCGGTACTAAAGTGAATGTGATTCAAAGGAGTTCACAGTCTGGGGAGGGGAGCTGGCAGGCTGACATGCAAGCAAATGATGACATCAGTGCAATGAGAAGGGCGCTGGGAGGGCTAATTCTTCCTAGCCCTGGAACAAGTGCTATTCTGCCGCCTTTCCAGGAGAAAGAAACAGCAAGTGCAAAGGGCTGAAGGAGGAAAGAACACGGTGCATCTAGAGGACAGAAAGAAGTTCTCTGTCATTAGACCAGAAGCTGGGGCGAAGAGAGAGAAGAGGCACATTGGGAGAGTAGGAGGGTTGGATTCCGAAGGGCCTTGTTACTCATCTAAGAAGTCTGGACTCTGCAGTAGGTTTAGTGTGTGTGTGTGTGTGTGTGTGTGTGTGTGTGTGTGCCTGCACGCCCAGGCGTAGTGTGTATACATATAGTGATATATGATTGTATATAAATACATATGAATACACACACTGGTATCAGGTAAAACAATTGTTTTTAGATGCTAGGGTACTAACAAATATAAAGGAAAAAAGATGCTACATTTCTCCTATTTACCATTTCCTTGAACTGCTTATGTGTATTATATACATATAACTATTGTGCAGCACAGGGGATATTACACCTATTCTTCTATGTGTCACTTTAAGCTTGTTTTGTTTGATTACATATGGGATTCTCTTCCTGAAGTTGTCTTCCTTCTGTTTTTTTTTCCTTTTCCTTTCTTTTTACTGTGTTCATGGTTGCCTGCCCCAAACCTCAAAAAAGGAGAAGGAACTTCGTCCTGAAATGTTTCTTTTCGGTAAGTCTCAAGAGAGTTCTTGGAAAGATGCTCGCACTGCACGAACTACACCTCAGGTGTTCATTCGGTTTGTGAATTGCAGATTCTGTGCCAGAGTCAGTGACATTTGTTTCTTTTTCCCCTTACAGTATCTCAACTTCATGCAGCCCACCACACGGACCCAGTAACAGCTCCACTTAGTGACATCCGCTACAGTTTCATCTAGAGAGGCTTTGCCTCTGGATTTCCCCTTTATCGGAGAAAAACAATGGGACGCAGAGGAGTCCTGGGACGACGCTTCCCAGCGGCCTCCATCTGGCTCCGACCCAAACTTCCCTCACAGGGGCGGTGCCTAGCATCTGGGCCCCGCCTACCGGCATCGCATTTAGAACTACAACTTCCAGATGCCTCCACGCGCCGGACCTTTCAAAGAGGACTTCCCAGCAGCCTCCCGGGTCAAGAGCCCCGCCCCCCAGGGCGGCTGCCGCGGCTTTCCGGGAGCCTTCCGCCCGCCTCACCCATGTCACGTGACGCACCCCGGCCAACCGGCGCGCGGAGGAGGGCGGCGGGCGGTGGCCAGAGGCGGGGAGGCCGCAGTGGGCGGGCCCTGGAGGGGGCGGAGCGGGGCCCGGGAGCCGAGCAGCCTGGCAACGGCGGTGGCGCCCCGAGCCCGAGGTGGGTACGCGCTCGCGGCTGGCCTGGCTCTAAGCCGGGCACTGCGGGGACCTGTGGTGGGGGTCCGGGAGGAGGAAGTTGGGGCTCCCCGGGTCGACGGGTCCGGCGGGTCCTCGCGGCACCCGCGGGTGTAGGGGCGGGGGAGTTGCCGAGCGCCTCGCTGTCCCTGCCGGCCAGGAGTGACTGAGGCCGGGGAGCCGCAGGCAGGTGCCTCCGGTTTCCTCCTGTTCTCCCCGCCCAGGGTCCCGGGCCGACGAGGGGCGAAGGTCGGGACGGGGATTGGGGCCGAGAGGGGAACTCTGGGGGCGTCACGGCCGCTCCCCGGACTTTGCTTCCCCGTCCTGGGGCGGCGAGCGGGCCGGGCGTCGGTCCTGCCTCCCCCGCGCCGCGCCGCGGCTGGTCCTTGCCTTGGCCCTCCGCCTGAGGTGGGTGCCCGTCGCATCCCCCGTGGGTCCTGCGTGGCGGCCGCAGCCCGGCGCTGGCCGGGAAGCCCCGGGGGGCTCGGTAACAGCGTTTGGGTGTCAGGCACGGGAGGTTTATTTGCTTTTGCAACAGTTGAGAAGCGATCTGAGAGGGAACGGTTAGTTCCCTGATACGCAGTCGGAAGTGTGCACAGGCACGAGCAAGCGCCCTTTGCCGGGTTGCCTCCCTTAACTGTCTTTTGCTGTGCTCAGGAAGTGAAAACTAATTTTAGTTTTTGCCTAAGCAAATATGAAATGAATCTGCTGCAAATATTATATTATGGGCTTTATAGACGTATACTAAATATGAGGTGGAGTGAATTGTGACTGGTCTTTAAATAGACATAATAGACCTTCAGGAGAATGAAATCATGGCATATTAGAATTGACTGGGACCTTCAGGTTCATAGTAGTTCGTTTCCAGGATGAGGAAACTGAAGCCCAGAGAGTGTAACCATGTATAATATTATAGTAATATGACCCAGGATTTGGGGCAACCGAATGGCAAAGCTAGTATCACAAGTCAGGTTTCTGAGGAGTATGTTGGCTTCTGTCGAACCCGGGTAATTTTTTTTTTTTTTAATCACAGCTTAGTTTTGTTCCATGTAAAGTATCCACCTTAGAGCCTTGAGATTGAGCCAGTGATTTTGCTATAGTTGAAACCATTTTGAATTTCCTTCAAAACGAGTTTACCAGCCAAATAAAAAACAATTAAGTTTGTTAATTTATAGACAGATTTTGCCTCCATCTGACATATTTTGGGCACGATCACTTACTACTCACCAGATTTGACTCAGTGACTTTTGGCTGTTTCACAAAACCAAATCTGTCTTTGAGAGATTCCACACCATGGAGTAGATTCCAACCAGTGAAAATAGAGATGATTCATTGGGTCTTTTTGTTGGGTCTTTTATATAGTACTTATTAAATGCTATTAAACAATTGGGTCTCCTTACCTTAAAGTTCTAACATATTTATCAAGTTGTCAGTGGCTTCATTTACCCTTTAAACCCAGAATGCCCATAGTGTGCCTGTGGTGTCCCAAGTACTAAGAAGACAGCAGACAGTCCCACTAAGTCCCTGCCTTACAGCACTTGTGTGTGGGAAAGCAGACAATAAAAGAAAAACTAAGCAATGACATATTTTCTAGTGGGGATGAGTACTATGCAGAAAAATAGAGCTCTGAAATGTCAGTAACACAGGCTGGCATGTTTGAGAGTGACTTGAGAATTACATTAAATTGTTAGTTTTAGAGTGTCATTTGCTGCTCTATTAAAGCCAATAATGAAATCCAGAAGTAAATCTGCCTAAATCCAAGAGATTCTATGGAGTCATCAGTTCTCTGGCAATTTCCTCTTGGATCATAAATTCATCCCAGCTTCATTTTTGCATTTTTTCTCTTACATGCAAACAGTAAGTGCTTTCAAACACCTAGAGAGGTGGTCTTCCAGTCACTCCCTGCCTCAGTAGTTCACTTACTCTTGCTATGGAAGGCTCTGCTGAGGTCTGTATTCCTTGTTGATTTCATGCCAGTGTCTACCTGCCTTAGGCCACCTTACACAGGGATTTCTCTTCCTACATTCTGGTGTGTACTGAGAACCTACCATCTGAAACCTTGGTCAGTGTTTGGGTTGTGTGGTTTGTAAAGAAACAAGTTCATTTTGATATTAGCTATAGCATAAAGAAGCATTCAACTTCTTAACTAAAGTGCTAGTAAAATGGCATGCATGATGGCTTACTGTACAAGTTCGTTTGTTTAGCACCTTTTCAATTCTCTCATATTCTGTATGTTCAATGGCTTCAAAGCAAGTTTTTTCATTTTTACAGGTTCTGAAAAATGACTAAAGTTATAAAAAAATCCTCAAATATTCTTTGTTCCAAAGTGAAAGGAGGATTAACAAAATGTAGTTACTTTAAAAACCACCGAAAGAACATGTGGTTCTTGCTGTTATTGAGGGCTCCAAAATCAAGAGAAAAGTAGAACCTCTTCAAGGCTTAATAGGTGACATTTAGAACTGGTGGCCAAAGGATTTCAAAGGCCAGGGTTTTTTTTTTATTATTTCTAGAGTTTTTTATTTTATAGAAGAATAAGAGGCTGCTTTCATTATTCTTTAGTAATTTCCCTTCCCTGCATCTGACCTCTTTGAAGTTCTGCTTTCTTTATTTTCTAGTTTCTCAGTTCATTATTCTTTTTTGGTAGATGGGGGAGGGACAGGGGCTGCCATTTGCCTGTAAGGTACTGACTCTGGATTTGAATCCTGGCTCTAATATTACCTGTGTGACTTTGGGTGAGTTACTTACCCCTGTACCTCAGTGTCCTTACTTACATGTAAAATGAAAATAATAATACGAATAGCACCTGCCTCAAAGGGTTGTTGGCCAGACTGAGTGATAATCTATGTCAAGGGCTTAGAATAGGGTCTTGCACATAGTAGGCACTCAAGAAAAGTTAACTGTTACTGATTAGAGCTACATGGAACTCCCCTGTATGCTTTTAAAGATTTATTTATGTATTTATTTGTGTGAGAGAGAATGCAAATGGAGGGAGGGGCGGGGGAGGGGAAGAGAGAATCCTGGGCAGACCCCCTGCTGAGCTAGGGGCTCATCCCGGGACTCGGAGATCACCTGAGCCAAAATCAAGAGTCCGATGATGATGCTTCACCACCGACTGAGTCACCCAGGGACCCCCCTTGTTTGCTTTTAAAGAAAAAGAAATGATTCTAGACATGTCCGACTACACTTTGGACATCCAGTATGTGTGATTTTTTTTTCCCCAGCCATTTCTCTGCATTTCATGGTTGATTGAAGCTTTTAGTGTCAGGTGGCGTTGGCAGCAGTGGTCCACAGTCCTGCAGCGTTACGTTCCCTCTGCTCTTTGGACTCAGAAATTCCCTGAAAGGCCATATTTTGTTTGTTTCTACAAACATGACTAGAGCAAGAAAGGCCTTCTTCCAGTTGCTCTGCTTTGAAAGCGGGAGGGTACCAGGAGACCCAGTGGGAGTTGGTCAGTTGAGAGCAAGCCGCCATCTTGTAGTTGGAGGACACTTTTTCATGTTAAATGTTTACAGTGCATTTTTCCACCTGAGCACCTGGACAGTCTCATCCTTTGCTTTTTAAGAATGCTGCAGGTACCTCTTTAGAATATTGGCATCATGCACTAGAGCTTTCTTTCTATCTGAGGAACAAGGAATGGTAAAGGAGCCCTTGGTCTGTGTGACGTGGCCGAAAGCTTCCCGAGTTTGGATTCCTGAAGCTAGGTCAGGTCCCATTTCTGTCCCCTTCCTTAACTCCATGACACTGGATAACTCATTTTACCTCACTGCTGCTTTCTCTTCCATTTGTAAGACAGAGCAGTGAGCCCCGCCAAGCTCCCAGAACTTTGCAGAGAATCAAATATACATCAGTATTCCTTTGTAGGCTGTGCAGCCTTATTATTATTGCATTCGTGTATTATATAGGCCGTCGCTATTTGGAGAACTGTTGTAAGAGAGCAGAGTCTTCCCTGTTCTTGGTCCTCCTCCCCTATAGCTATAGGTGCGGCCTCTCTGCCTTGCTTTCCCTCTTCTGTCAGCATTGAAATATGCAAGTGTTCGATTGCCTCTCTCAAATGGGACCTGAAGCCATTGGTACTTACGAGCTTCCATTTTACTGATTCCTAAAATGTAGTTCTGCCTAACCAACAATCACAGGGCAATAGCAAGGCGATCCCTGTACCAGGGAATATTGCCTGCATTTTTCTGAAGTGTTTCAGAATGAAAATCTTTCCCTTTTCCAGTCAGCACCTTACATTAGCTCCTCAGTGCAGCTCGAGGCCCTGCCAGTCTCCTCCATCCGTACTACAATGGGCGCTCCCACTCGGGCTTAGGATGGGAGGAAATACAGGGTCTTGATCACTCTCCAGGTCCATGCTGCTTTTCGTGTTCCAACAGAACCCAGGCAGAGTGTTCTTTTCTTGTTATTTGAAGTTGTTTGTTCATCCAGTATTGCCGTGCCTCCCCTCTTTGTCTTGATATGTAATACTTGCAGATTTCTGTCTTGTTTCATCTTCCCAGCTTGTGTGGAAGGGCCTGGAGGTTGGAGACGTTTTTTCCTGGGCAGGTGAAACCTTATATGGCCCCCCACACAATAGACATTTAGTAAATGCTCTTTGACTTGAACCGGACCCGGAGTGGATAGTTCAGAGTTGTTTGGATGTGTTCATTTCGACAAACGCGGTTGTCTGTACAGAGAGCATATCCCCTGGCTGCGAGATGAAGTGGAGCTCACGCTCAGCCTTCCTTGTTGTGGTCAATCAGCAAATGAGTAAGGAAGTTCTTTGAGTCCAGTCGTGGGCGAGGTCTCATATTGCATTCGCACCCTCTGGGTTCTTGGACTGTTGTCATGAGCAGTTTTAGAATAGGTTCATTTTTGCTTTGCTCGTTGGTGTGTTCGGGGGGTGGGAAGGGGTAAGGGAAGTTGAAGGGTAATAATTGAAAGTAAAAATAAAAGTGACTTGTTTGTAACTCATTCTGTTCTTATTCCCTTGCTTACAGACCTTGACAACAAAGTGATGGCCTTTCTTTATCTTGTGATAATTGTTATATATTGATATCATGTCCTTGGGCTTTCCGCGAGAAGGGAACATTGTTCCCAGAGCCTCTTAAAACTGAACGGCTGCTGCGTTTCCCTTCAGGGGAGCTCTTGAGGCAGAGGCGGCCATAAGGGGCATTTGTGGCATCAGATGGTGGCACTTGAAATGCCCTCATCTGACTCTTAAGTTCCTTTACGGCCCTGAGATGACTTAGGTGGAGACTCAGGAGGACAGGGACTGTGCTGTCAGGTTCATTCCAGCAGTCTGGGAATCGGCCTGAGCTGTTTTGCAAAAAGAAGAAACGCACCTGCAGGGCAGTGACCCCCAGCCTTGGCTTGTCAGTAGTACTGGTGGGTCACAGTGACAAGCAAGATCGTCACTTAGTTTCAGGGTGACCCGAGGAGGACACTGCCATTGACACTAGTTAGGTGGTGAGCAGGATATGCAAAACCTCAGTGGACATTCCGGTTTGAGCCTTCTGGTCCTGACGTGTTCCCTGCCCAGTGATGCTTCCACATCTGAGAGAGAAGAGGAGTCCCTAGGTGGAGGGCAAGTGGAGCTGCCCTTACGTCTTTGTAGTTCTTGCTGTGAGCGGAACAGTAGAGTTTTTAAAGTTGAGGCTGAGTGCAACCCTGCCGGCCAGTTCCTTTCTTTGCTGTTACCAGCTCTGACGTGACTTGATCTTGTCTCCAGAGGTCCCCGTCACTTCTATGCCACAAAACAGTTTTTCCTTGTTGCTGATTGTCCTGATGCTCCTGGCCTTCCTCCACTCCTGGGAGCTCAGGGAGAAATGCAGAATCTGAGGCCCCTCAGATCTAAACAGCCAAGAATCTGCATTTTAATGACACTTCCTAGGTGATCTGTATGTAAATTAAAGTTTGAGAAGGCTGGTTGAAGTAGTAGTTCACATCCTGACTTCCCCATGATCCTTTGAGACCTTGTGGTCCATTCCAAAGATAATTCGAGCCACATGTATAACCCGTGTTCCTAGTAGCTGCGCGCATAGAAGAAAAACAGATGAAGTCAATTTTTGTAATATATTATTATATCCAAAATATTATCATTTCAGCATGCAATCGGTGTAATGATTAGTGAGAAGTCTCCCTTCCCCTTTTCTCGTACAAAGTTGTCAACATCTGGCACGAACTTTACATTGACAGCACCGCTCAGGTGGGACTAGCCGTATTTCAGGGTTCAGGAGCCACGTGGACTGGTGGCCTCGGTGTTGGACAGTACAGCTTTGAGAGATATAACCTGGCCTTGATTTGCTGAGGATATCACCAGATTTGCTGTCAGTGCGTGAAGAGCAGTTAGAGCCGGGGTCACCTCTGCAGTCACTTGCATTAGTGATCCTGTGGCAAAGCCTTTGCCCGTTGTCATTATGTGTGTCCCACTTGAATCCTCACAACATCCCCACTTCATTGAAGACCGTTCTTTCCTCCGTTCCAGTTTGGTAAGCACTGTGAAGAATTAGCCCGTGGGATGTGTGAAATGCAGGCTTTTTTCTTGGTGTATCTTCAAAGAACTCGAGGACTGCGCCCTTCTTCTCTGGCTCACCCCAAGAGGGTGCAGAGCCCCTAAATAGAAGTTTCCATGTGCTGGAATACTGCAGATCAGTGGCTGGCCATGCTCATTCGAATACTCATTCGAATCAGCTGGGAGCCTTAAAGACCTGGTGCCCAGGCCCTACCCACTGACGTTCAGATGAACTTGATCTTGAGGGCTAGCAGACATGTGCGTCTTGCTCACTTGAGAGCAGCTGCTATAGGAGCATGTCTCAACCTGGGTGGGCCGAGAACCACCCGCACTTCGGTCCAGACGCAGATTCTGACTCAGGGGGTCTGCCGGGCGGGAGAACCGGCTTCAGTTGTGGCGAGCTCCCAGGTGACGCCAGTGCCGTGCCTCTCGGGCTCTGTGGCTGGCACTTTGACTTGGGGTAACCAGCCGCCCCAGGATCACCTGAGGGCGTTTCCCAAGTGGCAAGTTCCCTGGCGGCAAGCCTGGAGTTTCTGATTCCGGGGCAGTGGGGCGGGGCCCAGGGGCTGTACCGGAGAAGGCACCGTGTTTTCCCTATTACCTCACAAAGTATTAGGTTTACTTTAGGTTTTGTGTAGGCACACTTCGAATGCCTGTTTGGTTTGGCCTACGAGGATGTTGCATGGTATCAAACGCTTTTTCTGTCTCCGTGAAGCTCTGTTTCGTTCCCTCTTGGCACCTGTTAGCCGATGGGGTATTTTAAGGGATTTTCTAATGCGACGTTGCAGCATTAACCTGGTTTGCCTGCGGGCGTGGAGCCAGCATGTTTCTTACTGCCGGACTTGACAGGTAATATTTTCTTCAGGATTTTTACATCTGTATTGGAGAGTGAGATTTGGCCTTCCTGTACTGTCTTTGCCTCATGTTGCTTTGCTAGCCTTGTAGAGTGAGTGAGCATTCCCTTTTCTGGTCTCTGGAAGTTCCTGTGGGATGGGAATGATCTGAATTCTTGAATGTTTGGTAGGACTCGCCCCTAGAGCCACCTGGGCCTGGTGCATTCGGTGTGGGAAGATGTTAAACTGCCAGTTAATATCTGCCATTTCTGCAGTTATGTCTGTCTGTTCATTCTTTTTATTTTTTAAAGATTATTTATTTGAGAGAGAGAAGGAACCAGAGGGCAGAGGGAGAGAGATTCCCAGGCAGACTGTGCGCAGAGCCAGACACAGGTCTCCATCCCACGACCCTGAGGTCAGGACCCCAGCTGAAACCAAGAGTCGGACGCTTAGCCGACTGTGCCACACAGGCCGTCCCCCCCTCCCCCCCCCGTCTTTCCATTCTTAAATCTTAATATTGTTTGTGCCTTCTTTCTTTTTTTTTTCTTAGTGTTAGCAGAGGTTTGTCACTTGTGGTTAGGCAGTATGAGGTTTGTCAGTATGTGGAAATGAATGAACATAATTATATTCTCCAGTTTCTTTTTAATTTTTAATGAGTAAAAACTTTATATAATTTTAAAGTTAAATTGACATCAGGGTATATTCCGAAAAGCCTTACTTCCATCCCTGCCTCTTGCCAGGCATTGTTTCCCCCACTCCATCCCAGGTAATCAACAGTATTAGGTTTTAGTTTATTCTTCTGTTTCTTTTTCTTTTTTTATACGGAACGCTTCACACATTTGTGTGTCATCCTTGCGCAGGGGCCATGCTAATCTTCTCTGTACCATTCCAGTGTTAGTATATATGTTGCTGAAGTGAGCACTCTTCTGTTTCTTCTGTATGTTTGCACGCGCACACACACACAATTTGCATTTCCCCCCTTACACCAAAAAAGCATATTACATACACTACTCAGCCTCTTTTTTTTTTTTTTTTCGCTTAAAATATATCCTTGAAATCACTCTTCATTTTCTCTTGTCTTTGGATTTATTTTGTGGTTTGGATGTTTCAGAACATTAGAATTATTATTTAGTTGTAGTATAGTCTCATTTCTATTGTGATCATTTCAGTCACCTTTGGGTTCAGAAATATATTTTTAAATTTACAAATACATTTTCTAGGTATTTTTAGAACGGATTTCTAACTTCACTGCATTATGGTTAGAGGCTGTGGTCTGAATACCAGTAGTTTTTTTGAGATGTGTTGAGGGTAGGTTTATATAGTGTTTTGTGGTTGGCTTCATTCACTTACCATAATGCTTTTCAAATTCATCCATGTTGTCTCACAGATCCACAGTTGGCGACTTTCTGTTGTTTATTCTCTAGTTGATGAACATTGGAGCTGACTGAGTTTTTGGCCATGATGAATAAAGCAGCTATGAGCATTGGCTTAGGAGTCTTTGTGTGGACTTGTGTTTTCATTTGTGTAAATACTTAGGCGCGGCATCACTGGGCAGTATGCTTAGTGTGTGTTTAACTTTACAAGAAACTGTCGAACTATTTTCCAAAGTGCTTGTGCCAATTTGCATTCCCACTGGCAAAGTAAAGTATGAGAGTTCTGCTTGGGTCCGATCCACATCAACTCCTGTTATTGTCTGTCTGGTTAAATAGTAGCCATGCTAGTGGGTAGCTCACTGTGATTTTTAATTTGCATGTTCCTAGTGACAGTCAGTGAGTATGTCTTAATGGGCTTATTGACCATTTGTCTGTCTTTGGTGAAGTGTCTGCTCAAATCTTTTGCCCGTTTTTTACTGGATTGCCTGTCTTCTTAAATTGTAAGAGTTCTTTATATGCTTTGAGATCTGTGATTGGCAAGTACTTTCTCTCAAACTACCGCTTCCTCTTTCATTTTCTTAATTGTGCCTTTGAAAGAGCAAAGTTTTTAATTTTGATGAAGTCAGGCTTATCATTTTTTTCCTCTTAAGGTTTATCCTTTTTGTGTTCTAAGAAATCTTTGCCTAGCCTAAGTTTCACAAAGATTTTCCCGTGTCTCCCTGTAGGACTTCTGTAGTTTTAGCACTTACGTTTAGACTCTTATGTCGTCTTCCCCCCTTCGTACCCTGTATAATCCCCTTCCCTTGAGTTTACAGCTTTGTGAGACCTTGAGGAGAGGATCCAGCTACACTGCCAGCTCCTGACCCATGACCCATGGAAACTGCACGATGATTAGTGTGTATTGCTTACAGCTACTAAGTTGGTTGGGCAACAATATAAAACTAATACGTTTTTTTAAAGATTTATTTATTTGAGAGAGAGCGAGAGAGCACATGCAAGCAGGGGAGGGGAAGGGACAGAGGGAGCTGGAGGGAGAGGATCCCAAATGGACTGCGTGTTGAGTGCGGAGCCGGACATGGTGCTCAATCTCAGAACCCTGAGATCATGACCCTGAGCCAAACTCAACAGTCAGATGCTTAACCAACTGAGCCACCTAGGTGCCCCTAAAACTAATACTTCTATTCTTCATTTCAACTTGATTTTGTATACTGTGTGAAGTAAGGGTCAGTATTCACTTGTTTTTCTATGTGGTTATCAGATTGTTCCAGCATCTTTGGTGAAAAAGACTATCCTTTTCCTACAGAATTACCTTGGTACCTTTGTTGGAAACGAATTGACTGTTGCTAGGACCTCCAAAAGATGGGTCTAATCCTGCAGCCAGTCTTTGGCCATTCCTTTGGACAGTTTTCTAACTAGTATGACAAACTGCCTATTGGGGCAGGCTAACTAGTCCTGCCAATATCACACTGTCTTGATTACTGAGGCATTTTTAGTAAGCCTGGAAATTGGATAGTGGAAGTAACTCCAACTTTTTTTTTCCCCTTCAAGGTTGTTTTGCCTATTTTTGGTCCTTTGCCTTTCCATTTAAGTTTTGGAATTATCTTGTCAATTTCTGCAACAAAAGCCCATTGAGATTTGACAGACATAGCATCAGATCTCTGGATCAGTATTGCCTTCATAACAATATTGAGTCTTCTGATCCTTGAGCAGGATTTATATTTCCATGTATTTAAGTCTTCTTTAATTTCTCTCAGCAGTGGTTTATAATTTTCCATGCATGGTTCTTGTACACATTTTGTTAAATGTATCTGTAAAGATTTCATTTTTTTGATATTTTGCAGATGATTAGTTGATTTCTTTACACTTTCATGTCCATTTGTTCATCGCTAGCAATACAGATATCATTTTTATGTTGACCTGCATATCCTATAACCTTCCTAAATTTACTTAGCAGTTTTGATAATTCTTCTATAGTATTCTTGGGATTTTTTGCAGACATAACCATATTGTCTGCAAATACGATTTTACAACTTCCAATATGTTATGTCTTTCCTTTCTTACCTTATTAGACTTGCTAGGATCGCTAAGAGCTATGGAATGCAAGCAATAAGAGCAACCACCCTTGTCTCGTTCCCATACTTTGTGGGAAAGCATTCCACTTTTCATCAGTAAGTGTGATGTTAGCTGTAGATTTTTCATAGGTGCTCTTGACTATTCCTAGTTTGTTGAGGGTTTTTGTTTTTTAAATCATGATTAGATGTTGAAGTGTGTTTGTGGAAGCCATGTCTCGGATATAATCTTTAGGAAGATTGCATACGTCATGAATAGCCTTGTGGACTCGACTTAGTCACCGCATGACTGTCCACTACCAACTACCACTAGCTAGCTTTCCCTCCTGGTATTGATAACAGAATTTCCGTCTGGAGCGTGCGAATTTGTTTGGAGCGTGCGAATTTGTTTTTTAATTCTTCTGTGGAGCAGTGTATATTGCTCCTTCAAAAGCCATGGAAATTCTCTGTCAGATGCGTGTACGTCATTGTTCTAGTACTGGTATTTCTTTGTCTCCTCTTTGCTATCCTTCTGACATTCGTTTTGGTTTCTCTTTATTTCCTTGCCTTTTTTATTTCGGCCTTTTTCCTTCGATTATTTTCTCACATCTATGAAAACCTGCTCCTTGCTAATACTGCCAAGTTTCAGAAGTGTATGCGTGTTCATGTGTTCGGTCCTTCACCTTCTTGTATAACTTGGGTGATTGACCACTGTATTTTTGACTGATTGCCCCACTCGGGGTCACTGCATGTCACTCTCTTTCTGAATCTCTCAGGCATTTAATGAAGCCAATCTTTGGAGATTCCTTTGGACGCTCCTCTTAACTATTATGGCAAATTGCCTGTTCGGCAGGCTAGCTAGTCCTGCTGCTGATCTCTGCTAACCTTCAAGGTCAATCTGCTCTTGTAAATTAGGACTGATAACGATGTATCATGCACAGCATTTGCAACAGTTGGCAACATTCAAAAACCTCGCTTGTGCTTTTTCCTTCCGGCCCATGTAGAGAAGGGACAGGAAGCTCCAAACTCTCCAGCCCATTTCTGGAACTCTTTGGAATTGCCTTCAGGCACCTTTTAAAAAATATCCTCAGTGGTGTCAGATCTTTGAGTGAGGACTGGGCGTTTGGCTTCAGGCCAAAATAATTTTGAGGCTCATCTGTTAAATAGAGTGGGCACCCATGCTGTGGGAAGCATTATTTTTCACCGAAAAACTGAGATATGGTAACAGTCATGAAATGACGTCTTATGTGGCTCTAAACTCTAAAGGCATTTTCAAGAAAAGAACTGGAAAAATACTTTGAATAGTGATGTGGCGCCTGGGTGGCTCAGTTAAGCGTCTGCCTTCGGCTCAGGTCCTGATCTCTTGATCCTGGGATCGAGTCCCGAGTCAGGCTCCCTGCTCAGCATCAGTTTGCTTCTCTCTCTGCCCCTCCCCCCACTTATGATCTCTCCCGTGTGCTCTTTCAAATAAATAAATAAAATCTTTTTAAGAAAGACTCTGAATAGTGGCGGTGTTACTGGAGTAAGTGCACACCACTGAAAGGGACTGCTTTGAAGCCAACTATATATGCTCTGCTCAGCATTTTAACAAAGGCCTCCTTTCATCGCAGTTGTACCTCATGAGGTCTTCGTTTGATTTTTGTCCACTAATAATGAAGTTTTTCCATCTTTTTTATACAGTTTGAAAACACTCTTCCATGATACTGGAAGGACTGTCAGAGTGAGCAAACAAGAAGGAAGGTACTGGTTCAGTGCCTCCCAAACATGGACGAGGGCAGAAGGAGGCACTGTTTGTTTACTCTTCTGTAAAAATGGAGGCTAGAGTTCTTGTTTGTGACCATCCGATTTGATCACACAGAGGTGGAATTCCAAAAAAAACTTTTGTATTCAGCTGTGAAAGCACGAGGCATTCCTCATTTGACCATTTACTGGAGAACTAGAGCCACAAATACCTGTTAGTGGGCAAGAGGGTCAGACCGACTGGGTTTGGATTCTCAGAACTTTGACAGTTCTTAGCAGACACGTTCTTTAACCTTCCTGTTCCCGAGGTTTTTTGTTTTTGTTTGATAGGAAGATGGTAATAGTAGGGTTATAAGGCTGTTTGTTGGGGGGGGGATTAAATGAGTTCATCTGTGCTTAGAACAATGCCTGGTACAGAGTAGGGGCTCAGTAAATGGAAACCATGATCATTATCCATAAGCGGATGTCCTATTTTGCTTTTTAACTGTGTAGTATCACCTGTATGATTGGGTGTTTGTCTTTATTGCTATTTCACTTCTATTTATTCATCTCCCCAACTCAGTTGCTAGCTCCCTGAAGATATAGCTCAGTTTCTTTTTAGAACTTCCTGCCGTGGTCCAGAGTAGTTGCTGATTTTGGACCTTTTTGGAAATAATTACATATGCTGAACAAGGAGTGTCTCAGAAATAGTTATCCTGGTGCCATTTCATTACTTCTTCTCAGAAGCTGTATTAGTATTTTAGTGCTGGTTAATTTAATAGGTATTTAGTGAATCCTTATAGATGGTTTGACAGATTCAATTGTTCTGAATGTAACCATATGTTGATCTGACCATTCCATAGATTGTTAATTTCTGTAGCTATTTTCTTGCCTGTTGTTATGCATTGGATTGCATCTCCCCAGAAAGATAGGTTGCTAGGCCTAGCCCCCAGTACCTCGTAATGGGACCTTACTTTGAAATAGGGTTATTGTGGGTGTAACTAGTTGAGATCATACTGGAGTTAGGTGGGCCCTTAATCTAATGTGACTAATGTCCTTATAAGAGACAAGGAGACCGTGCGAAGACGTAGACATACGGGGACAGGTCTGTGTGACAGAGATGCGAGTGATGTAGCTACAGGCCAAGGAGTGCCAGGGACTGCCGACCACCAGCAGAAGCTAGGAAGAAGCAAGGAAGGATCCTCCCCTAGTGCCTTCGGAGGAGCATAGCCCTGCAGATACCTTGATTTCAGACTCATAGCCTCCAGAACTTGAGAGAAGAAATTTTTCTTGTAAGCTCTCTGGTTTGTGGTACTTTGTTAGAATAACTCCACGAAACTCAAAGACTGCCATCCGTTAATTTGCCTTTTTCCCCCTTGCTGCTCGAATTAGAGTGTTGATAACCCTAAGATTTCGTCTCAAATGGTTGGTTTGCCTATGTTTTCATCCATTATCCATCTTCTCCATATAATTAAAAATATACATGTAGTTCTAAGGTTTTATTTATTCGACAGAAACACAACTAGAGAGGGAACAGAAGTGGGGAAGTGAGAGAGAGAGAGAGAGAGAGAAAGAAAGAGAGAAAGAAGCAGGCTTCCCACCGAGCAGGGAGCCCGATGCCAGGGCTCGATCCTGGGACTCCGGGATCATGACCTGAGCTGAAGGCAGTCGCCCAACCAACTGAGCCCCCAGGTGCCCCTAAAAATATATTTACAGCAAATCAGACAAAGGTATTGTGAAATCTGACACAAAAATACCATTGTAGCTCTCTTACAACTGTGCCAGAAGCGGGAGACATTTATAAAATGTTTATGGCAGAACAGTTCATAATAGCGAAACCTGGAACCGGTTCAGAAGATGCAGTATGGAACAACGGACTTCTGTGCAACAGGGAAAATGTGTGGCACACAGCTCCGCATGTCTACGTATATGGCTCTCTCAACCGTGCCATGTGAGCAAGCAACGGGCAGAAGAATGTGGAATGATTCCATTTATGTGTAAAAGGCCAAAAGCAACATCATTTAGGGATATTTACATGTATGAAAAGTGACACAGATATGCAAAGGAGTTATAAACACACAAATCAGCCCTAGGGAAGGAGGTGGGGTACCTTTAATAGCTGAAGACTAACGTCTCCGAAGTCACGGAAGTTTGTGAGGGTGATAACTGCCTTCCTTGAATCATAGGCAGAGCGCCCAGGCTGCTGCATGCTGGCGCCACAAGGGGAAACAGCCCTCACCTTTAGGAAGCACAGATCGAACAGCACAAAGCATTGGTGAATAAGTACAGTACAGCATGAGAGGTGAAATGTTAGAAATCTGTACAGTGTACAGAGAAGCAAGGTGTGTACGTGTGCTTGCGTGCGTGCATGCCTGTGCTCCTACATGCCTATGGGGAAGTCAGGGAAAGCTTCCTGTATCTTGAAGCAAAGGCCAGCAAAGCTCATGCTCCTCCTCTAGTAAAAAGTGCCTGGAGGAATTGGTCTGAGTGGAAGGTTAGCACCTCTGGCCTTTCATCTTCCTTCTATTTTTCTAGAAGCCGCCGATCTGCTCTTTAGTTCCTTTCTGTTCCTCCCCCTTCCCCTCTGATGCCAGTTGGAGCAATCTTTGGCAGGAATGCCAGTCTGAGAAGGTCCTTTGAGAAGAAAGAGGTGTTCTGGGCTGGCACCTCTGCTACTACTGTAATTGTGACTTTCCGTATGCTCACTCTTACCTTCAACAACCACAGTCTCAACTTTTGCTTGAGAAGGTACTTTTCACTTAAAAATTGAACATGGACCTTTCTGCCGTAGTTTCTCACAGGGAAAAGTAGTTCCACAAAATGCAGTTGTATCATGGAGCACATTAGCTGGGCTCAAGAGTTTTGAAATTGGCAGGTGGATGGGGAACTTGATCTTGTTCCTATTTTAAACTTTGTTTACTGGCGGGTATTTGACAGTTACAAAAGCCATTGGTGGCTTTAATGATTTGCTTAAATGTATGTGATACCACTAGGTGGCCTTTTTACATTAAAAAAGTTAACCTGATGGTAGTCCACTTTTCTAAAAGTTTTGGTAGCATACAGATTTCAATTCAGGAAGCATTTTGAAAGTTACCTTGTTCCACGGCCACAGCTCATGCTGCTGAAGCCACTCAGCTGTCGTGAAGATATGCCATTTGTCAGGAGGGGAACCAAGGAATAGGGCGAGTGGAGCAGTTCCAATCCATCACCAACCACTGGAAAACAATGATTCAAAAAGCATTCTACACCAAATTTGAATTGTAATGCTTTTAGCCAAAGGTCTCTGCACCATTTAAAGAAGTAGAAGTAAGTGTGTTGTGATCTTTAAAGTGACTAGTGGGGGCACCTGGGTGGCTCAGTCAATTAAGTGGTTAAGTGTTGGACTCTTGATTTCGGCTCAGGTCGTGATCTCAGCGTTGTGAGATTGAGCCCTGCTGCGAGCCCCTTTTCGGGCTCAGTGCAGAGTCCGCTTGTCCTTCTTCCTACCCCTCTACCCGCCTCCCTGCTCACGCTCTATTGATCTCTCTCTCTCTCTCTCTCTCTCTCTCTCTCTCTCTCTGTCTCAAATAGTCTTTAAAAAAATAAAATGAGGGATGCCTGGGTGGCTGAGTCAGTTAAGTGTTTGCCTTTGGCTCAGGTCATGATCCCAGGGTCCTAGGATCGATGGAGTCCTGCATGGGGCTCCTTGCTCAGCAGGAAGTCTGCTTCTCCCTCTGCCTGCTCTGCCTGTTGCTCCCCCTGCTTGTGTTCTCTCTCTCTCTCTAACAAATAAATAAAATCTTCCAAAAAATAAAATGAATAGTAAATATCAAACTGATAACAAAGAGTGAGTTTCTAAATTAAATACTGTTTAACATTTTATAATTCCCATAGAATCCTCAAAGTGAAGTCCCTTTAGCCCTGAGATTTGCTGTGGCTGGACTGAGGAGCCGTGACGCAAAGGAGTGGCACGTCTATTTGAACTAGAAGCCACTTGCCTTGGCAGGCGGGTACTGTTGTGGGATAAACAGAGATTTACTGAGAACCCTCTAGTATATTTCTAGATGCTTGAGCCAAAATAGAAGGTAATGAAGTGACGTCCTCATGTTGGGGATCCTGTGGGAAGTTTCCCTGGGCTAACGATCGAGTGTTCTGTTTTTTCTTTTTTCTTTTTTAAATGGAAGTTGGCATGCTTTAAGGATAAACTGCTTTAAGGCTATTCAGAGCCTTGCCAAGATCAGGTGGATCATCTTAGAAAATGTGTGTGCAGAATGGTTAGGCACTGTTAGACATCATGTATTTTATGGAAAATCCAGCCAAGTATGTTAGCACCAGTTTGAGGAATGACTTAGATTTCATCAGACATGTCTTGCAGGAGTAGGAGACTTGGTATTTGAATGCCTCCGTGTTGCCATCTGCTGTGGTTGTTATCGTGCCCATTTCACAGACCAGGAACTATACTTTGTCCAGCAGTGCATAGCTATTATTATTGATCAAGGGACAATGTTGGGATTTGAAACACAAACTGGTCTGAATACAGAATCCCTTTCTTTTTTCAACCACATCACACAGTTTGGCAGCTGGTCATAATGCATTTTGATAAGGCATAAGCTACGAATGGGGGTGGCTAACAGCTTATATTTTAGTTTAAGAGGACACGATTGTTACTTTGGGCAAAGAAAGCTCATTTGGAAATCATATATTTTAATAGTTTAAGGCAGAGGATGACAGCCTGTCTTTGTAAATTCAATCTTACTGGAATACAGGCACACCCCTTCATTTCCCTATTGCCTTTTACTGTTGATTTATTTTCTTAGTAAGCTCAACACCCAACATGGGACTTGAACTCATGCCCCCAAGATCAAGAGTCACATGCTCTCCTGGCTGGGTCAGTGGGGCGACTCTGCCACTTGCTGTTTTAAAGCTACAACACAGAGTTTAGGGGCTGTAACAGAGTCCATATGGCCCACAGAGCCTAAAATGTTTACTATCTGTCCCTTTAAAGAAAAAGTTTGCCAACTCTCCTGCAGAAGAAGATGTATAAAAATGAAATAAACTCCTAGTGTTACGGAGCATCGTTTGTTCTTATGTGGCTTGAGCACATACGGAACTTGAATTAATAGTGTACCTGGTTTCAAAATGGCTGGGATATGAACATTTCTCTTTCATGCAGAGTGGTTTCTCAACGCATCCTTTTCATTTTCTTGCCTCCTGGGTGGTCTGTAGGCAAAGCAACTTTAATGCAAAAATCAGAGTAAGTTAATTTAGTAAATTCTGTGTATAGGGCACTGTCGGTACCTAAGGGAACTCTAGAGTACTCATGGGGGGGTGACGCTCCCCCTAGAGGCCAGATTGGAAATAGGGGTGATTTTATTTTTAGTGTAATGTATTGAAAAATACATTATTTAAAAAAAATTTTAGAGGCGCCTGGGTGGCTCAGTTGGTTGAGCTTCCAACTCTTGGTTTCAGCTCAGGCCATGATCTCAGGGTCCTGGGATTGAGCCCCGAGTCTGCTTGTCTTTCTCTCTGTGCCCTTCCCCCTGCTCACACGCACACCTGCTTTCTCTCTCAAATAAAGCAAGCAATCTTTGAAACAATAAAAAATAATTTTTTAAAAAAGAAAAAATGCATTTTATTATAGTTCACTGTCTTTTTGTTTCTCCTTTATACTGGAATTTAGGCACTATATTGATGATTTTTTGAAATTGTGTAAGTTGATAATATCTTTGATTTTCGTTTCAGGCTAGCAAAGGGGGCTTTATGGGACTTTGCTTTAATAATGAAGGGAGCATCGGGTCTAGTATTGAGCAGCACCGTCCAAAGTGTGTGGCTTTTTTTTTTTTTTTTTTTTTTTTTTTTTTTTTTTTTTTTTTTTTTTTTTTTTTTTTGTCAAAAGCAGACTTGCAAGTAAAGAGAGCGCCTTCAGAAAGATTTGTAATTCTGGACCCGGAGGCTGCTCACACACCGCCTTTGCTCACTGGCAGGCTTCAGAAGTGGGTTTTCAGACGGGGTAGCTTTCCACAGCTTTAAAGAGAAAGACTATCTTTAAAACTTCATTTACATGTCAATAGAGAGTAGGAAAGCACTCTGAGTCAAATCCAAACGGAAGGGCTACATACCTTTTATCAACTGTTTGTACCTGGAAAGTTTGCATAGACCACTAATTGAGGGCCACTGATCTCCAGTCAGGTGACCAAGGGAACTAGAGTGTCCCCTTTGAATTTAGATTTTGCTGACAAAGGCCCTGTGAGGTGAAGGTCAAAACTGTTTCCTTTCTTTTCTTTTTAGAAATCTGTTTTCTAATTCTACTGTTTTTACATTTCTATAATAAAGGTAAAAATGGCCCACGTTTGTTTGGAAGCATTTGTAGTTCTGTCTGCTGCAGGTGTTCTGTGGAATCGTTTTTTGTATGCAACGGAGAGGGCAATGGGTTCTTACTCTGGAAGCTTGGTATGGTGGGAGAGGTGTCCGTACCTGAATTTGAAAGGTCTGTTTCTTGGGGAAGGTCTGTAGTGGAGACAAGCAGCCCTCCAGTTCTTTCTGGTGCAAATTGTTTCAAAACAACATAGGTTAATGTGGCCGCTCCTGCCCAGAGCCATCCTGCCCCGAGCATCTTGATTAGCCAAGGATTTGTTCTACCATTTTCTTAGGCTTGCGTGAATTTCTGGCTTACGTGAAATATTGGGGGAACAACGGTTTGGTTCTTTGGCCAACTCTTTATTGCCCAGTTCATTTATTCATTGAACCGGTACTTACTAAGTACCTGCTGGGTGCCAGGCTCTGCCAAGGGCGCTGTAACTGCAGTGGTCAATACAGCAAACAGGGATCCCCACCTGCTGGGAAGGGGCAGGCAGTAACCACAGATTATCTGAAAGCTGGTAAGTGCTACGGAGAAGAGACTGAGGCAGAAAAGGAAGGGTGGAGGGTGGGAGGCAGACGGAGAAAGGGGAGAGAGCTGAGAACAGTGTAGGAGAGGCAAAGAGAGACCTCAGAGTTTAGCAGTCTGGAATGTGAAGAGAGATCAACTAAGGCTGTGTTGTGACTTTCACATTTGATTTACTAGATCATGCCGCCTTTGTGTAGCTTTATTTGAAGGAGTTTGGGACCTCCAATGATTGTTTGCCTAGATGAGTTGAGTTTTCTTAACTACTTCTTAATCTAAAACTTATTTTCTGCTGGGATTGGCGCCAGTCGCATCCAACGTGGTTTCTTCAAAATGGAGACACTTGGAAGCACTTTTCCCTAGGTGGGAAGGGCACTCCACTGTCAATACAGAGGCCTAGGCTAGAGCTGACCCTGCTGTTGACTTGCACTGGGCCTTTTCACACATACTCTGGGCTCGTCTGGTCATCTTCTCTGTCATAGAGAGAGAGGATTGAGCTGAAAGCATGACACAAGTTTTTTCAGGATAAAAAATGAGAGATGTCTACCTTTGTGTAGATTCCTGCAATGTGTGTGTGTGTGTGTGTGTGTGTGTGTAGATATAAATAGAGAAATTAAGTTTCAGTTTCACTTTAAGGCCAGGATAGCCCAAATTTAGTGTTTTTTAAATAAAAAGGATGAAAACTCGATCTGTAGTGGTCTGGAGCAAAATATAACCAAAAGGGTATTTTCATGTACTTTTTAGAGAGGCTTTATAAGTAGATCACCGTGGGCCAGGCACTATCCCTGTGCTAGTTAACTTTCTACCTAGTATTTACAAGGTCAGGACTAATTTGTAGAATAATTTGTTATGATGTCAGCATTCAATAAGTATTCTTCCATAATTGAAAAAGATGTGAATAATTCGTTAATGTATATACTGGAACCCTGTTCTGAGCGCATCCTAGGTATTAATTTATACATTTCACCCATCTGTGCTGCAAAAACAGGGAGAAGGTAGCAGCCAAAGGCCTGAATAGCGGGAAGGTTGAATCACCCGCCCAAGCCCAAACAGTGAGTTGCAGGGTCAGGATTTGAATGGAGTTGGCTCTAACATCTATGCTGTCCATCATCACACTGTCCCAGCTTCTGTTCATTTCAGGGATCAATTGGAACCATTCAACAGAGAGGTTCACCTATAACGTTTTAAAGCGAGCCTCATGGAACTGACCCATGTCACTTGGACCTTTGGATTTCTCAGATCTGTGCTTGATCCAACTTTTAATAATAGCAGTTTCAGGCGTAACTCTAAAGAATGGGGACTTTAGATGTATTACAGTTGACCCTTGAACAGAGACTGCATATTACAGTTGAGCCTTGGGGCATGAGCCCCCACACGGCTGAAAATGCACATGTAGGTGTGTAAACATCTGATTAGCACATATTTTGTCTCTTGTCTATATTGCATATTCTTACAATAAAAGTGAGCTAGAGAAAATGTTATTAAGGGGGTCATAAGAGAAAATACACTTACAGCACTCTACTATAAAAAAAAATCTATGTGTAAGTGGCCCCATGCTGTTCGAGCCTGTGTTGTTTAAGGGTGAACTGTATATGATTCCTTCTATAAAATGTCCAGAAGGGGCAAATCTATAGAGGTAGAAGGCGGGTTTGTGGTCACTTGGAGCACGGAGAATGGGAGTGATATGTGACCAATGGGCACAGAGCTTCTCTTTGGGGGTGCTGAGAATGTTCTGAAGCCGATGGCGATGATGGCCGCACAACCCTGGGTGTTCTCCACACTGTGAAATTATACACTTGAAAGGGCTGACTCGTGTAGCTAGTTGTTATATCTTGTTAGGTAGTAAGAAATAAGGGGGATGGGAGGACTTTCCTCTGTTATATTTAGTTCATTTTATATTGAAGTTTTTATTTTATTTTATTTTATTTTTTTTTTTTGAAGTTTTTATTTTAAAGATTTTGTTTATTTAAGAGTGAGAGACTTATAAACACGAGCAGGAGAGTGAAGACTGAATTGACTGTGTAACCGGGCATTTTCAATTTCCCACATGGACTTGACAGTAGTAATTTAACGTCACTTGAAAACATTGACTTATTATTATTAAAATGTTTTAAATACTGTGGTATCTGATTATTAAAAAGTAATTTTATATCTGTTACTGAAGGAAAGCCCCCAAGTATGTAATCTTGTTTAGTGCATGGGCTAATTTCAGGGCAGCAGCATCCGACTTGCTCTCACTAGTCTGTCTCCTCCATTCTGCTATCTCTGAGAATAATGAGTTATTTTGCTTGGATGTGAACTTGAGGTTAGGTCTTTCAAAGGTATTTTTTCTAAGCTTTTATCTGAATTGTACTAATTCTCAAAATTATTCATTAATCTTTCTGAAAAGTGATTTCTCATTTTAGGTTGTGCTGTCTCTTAATAGTTGCAGGTTTGCGTTTATAAAGAAGCATTTCATTTTGCCATAATTTTTAATTTGTAAGCCTCAGCGTAGCGCCCTGGGTCCGCCCTTTTAGGATTTGGTGAGCCAGTGTACAAGCTTCCCCCATTATGTTTCACGATACATTGTATCTTGTATATAATCAGTCATTGACCGAGTAGTTATGAGGACCAGCTGTGTGCCAGGATCAGCCGGGACCCAGATGGACGCCTGGTGAGCGTCCTTGGTGAGCGTCCTCAGCTCTGTCCTTGGTGAGCTGAGCTCTGCTGGGGAATGCCTGGCAGTCCTAGTGTTGTAAGAATGTCCTCATGTCGCCTCCTGGCCTCGTTATCCTGGTGGCCACCCTCACCTGCATCTTTGTCACTTATGGACAGTGACTGGCACTGTGCAGCTATCGGATCACTAGGTTTTGTGCCACCGTATGTTAATAACCGCCATGCCAGAGTTTACGCAGTGGCCTTTTTAATGAGCCTGGCCAAAAGATAAATATAAATATAAATACCCACAGTCATCTAGTTTTGTGCTTCACCTCCCAGTGATTTCATATGGATCTCTTTTTGTCATTAACGTTGAGAAATAAAATAACTAAAGCATCACTTAGTTTTCTGTTGTTGCGATAGTCTTTACAAGTCTAAATCCCTGTATTAAAATATTGTGTATATTCTGAATACGATGCTTTTGTTTGTCTGACTTATGATGAATATGCATTATTTGAGTGAAGGATAAACTTTCCCTGGAAAACACTGATCAAATCAGATCTTGCTAATTTGATTTCCATCAAGTCCATGCCACTTTGCATTGCCTCAATTTGGAGAAGACTGAATTCTTAGAGGGGAAAAGAATGTGAGTTCAGTTGTCTACCCTTTTTACCAATCTGCTTGGCTGCTTCTAAATTATCTTTAAAAGTGAAGGAGTGGGGAAATTTGAGGCGTGGTGCACAATTTCTAAACAGCACATTTTTTGAGATGACAACTTGAACGCTGTGAATAACCATCCTGGGAGCATGTACAGCGTCTCCCACTGAGCTCCCCCAAGGACACGCAGTTGCCCTCTTTTGTTCTTGCCCAGTTCCCCATACCTTTGTTGGAGCTCTTTCATGCGACCTGTGCTGTGGTTAGTCCCTTGTGTGTCTTGTCCCCACTGGAGACTACTATGGAAATGGGGCCTGTCGAGCATAGTGCCGGTTTTTCTCAGTTGCAATAAATATTTAAATCTCAGATGCCACTTTATTGGAAATTGCATACAAATTCCTCTGACACTGAATGTTGTCTTTTTTTTTTTGCTAGAGTTTCCAAAATGGCTTCTGCACCAACTTCTAAATATAATTCGCACTCCTTGGAGAATGAGTCTATTAAGAGGGTAAGTTTTCGGATTTAACTTGTACCCCTTTCTTTGCATTTCTCTTCTCATAGTTGCATATTAGGTGGTCATTTCAGGCTTACTGAATTATTAATTTTGTTATTCACATAATGTACATTCTTCAGTATGTATGGTTTTCTGTTATCCTACCTTGTTCCAGAAAAGACAGAATGCCATATATGTGTTAAGTAAGTTTTGCATTTGTAAATCCTTTCATGTAACTTCATTTTTGAGAACCTCTGTTTTGTGAACTGGTGCCAGACGTTATATTTAAGATACTAGGCAATCTCTGGGCCTTGAAAGCTTTCTGAAGGAAATACTGGAAGGCAGGTTCTCACACCTTCCTAAATATTGGCCTTGTGTTCTAATTATGATGATAAAGTAGTTGTATGAGTGAAACGAATACAGCATTAAGGAAAAATTGTTCAAGGTATCGAGGAGAAAATTGTTTAATTAGAGGGTGATTTTGAAACCTATATTGAAAGGAAGGGACGAATTTAAAATAAGGTTTACTCATGCCTCTTTGAAGCCTTAAATACATTTACCAATTATCTACCAGAAAGGTTAATTTACACTCCCACCAGCAGTGTACAGGGATGCCTAAGCAATCAGAAGGGAACCAGCTAGTGTCTTTTCATTTGTAGCTCCGTGAGTACTATTGAAGGTGGCCCTTTTTAAAAAAAAAAAATAGTGTTTATTGGGGCGTCTGGGTGGCTCAGTGGGCTAAGCGACTGCCTTTGGCTTAGGTCATGATCCGGGAGTCGCGGGATCGAGCCCCACATTGGGCTCCCTGCTCGGCAGGAAGCCTGCTTCTCCCTCTCCCATTCCCCCGTTTGTGTTCCCTCTCTCGCTGTGTTTCTCTCTGTCAAATAAATAAATAAAATCTTAAAAATAAATAAATAAATAGTTTTTATTGCCCATTTGTATTTCATGAAGTGGCTGTTCGTTTCCTTTGCCTGTTTGCTTTTTGGGCTGTTTTGAGAGGGTACTTTTCTATTGATTCATAAGTGTTCTTTACATACTATGATAATCAGTGCTTTATAATATACATTACAGGTCTTCTTCCTAGCTTATTATTGGCCTTTTCACTGTATTTGTGGCCTTTTGATTTTGAAACACAGGTTTAACTAACTTACTTATGTCATCACATCCATCAGTCTTTCATATTTCATATTTTCTGCTTCGGGTGTCATGTTTACAATGACCTTTTTCATCCCCGAGGTGATGTAAGTTTTTATTGTATTTTGGTATTGTTATGGTCGAGGATCTGTTCTAAAGACAAGGATTACTTCGTGGAGCTAATTTTTTAAGCCCTTGTGGAATGTGACTCTGATATAAAGTGTACCCTGTGTGAATCCCATGTTGTCCGGGGCTAATCAAGCACCTGTTTCCCTCATTTTGTGGTTGAATGATACTTTCTTCTCCGGACCCCGAACTGTGGTCCTTAAAAGGTATAGTGCGTATTACATTTGCTCGTTATACCTGTTTTTAGTTAGTGAGAGGCAGCATTAAAGGTTGCTGATGATTTCGCTCCCCATCGGGGAAGGCGTTCCTGGCCGGCAGCAATTGGCCTTGCCCTCCTAGTTGAAATGCTTAGCTTGCAAGCGCCGAAACATTGAAGATTGGCTAGGGATTTTGATATTGTGCCTGAATAAACATGATAAAACCATTAAAAATCCAGCAGAGCACCCAACTTGGACAGCTTATATCTTACTTAAATACACAAGTCACAGTTCTCGTATTGCATGATACTTTACATTTGCGTAGTCCCTGATGATTTCCAAAATGCATTTTGGTTCACTGAATGGTCACAAAAACTCTCTGAGGGAAGTATCTACTAACTTTACACATGAAATGATAGCCCTCCTAGTTAAAAAGCTTGGCCGCCCTTTCCTCTTGTATAGTGACCTATATGAGGAAGGATCTCAGTAGAATAAGAAACCTAGTGTGTAAGAAGTAATTTTTTGACATGATAGGATGATTCTGTAATTACTGTTACTCAGTTAAGGCCCCTTGAAATGACGTTTTCATTTCTGCTCTTAACATAAGATGACTAAGTGTTTCATATAAAAGAAAAGCTGTCGAAGTATGTGTCTATAGAATATGGACTTTTTTATCACTTTCCGGAGCACTGTTCACTGTAAAGCGCCTGGAAGGGGTATTTAAAAATTAATATTGAAAAGCGTGCTAATGTTATTTACAGATTAAAATTTAACACAGCTAATGAATATTGATGCTAAGTTGTATTTTTTTGGTCATTTGTTTTTCCTGTGCCACTTTTCTGAATGGTAAATATCACTCGAATTTTTTTCTTTAGAAAGTATATTTCTGGTTGCGTTCCACATTGCTTAAAGATCTGTGCAAATGTAATGTCATTCCTTCTGATGCCCTGGTTTCGTTTCCAGACTTCTAGGGATGGAGTTAATCGGGACCTCGGTGAGGCTGTTCCTAGACTTCCAGGAGAAACTCGCATCACTGGTAAGGGTCCTGTGAAGTTAGGATTTGCATAACTCGAAGAGAGTCCCAGCAGGTTCAGGTGGCTTTGATCCCTCTTTCTCTTTAGAACTCAAATTTAGGTATATAGGCTAGCTTTGTTTAAAAGTGTTAGCATAAGGAGAACTCTCTGCATTAGTTTCTTGATCAGAGTTCTTTGAAGAGTTCCATGATGACCAGGATAGTGGTATTTTTCCCTCTGTACCCAACACTGAGAATTACTTTGGAAAAAAAAAAGTGGATTCTCTCTCAAATATCCCTCACTGGAGGTCTAAACTCTCCTGGTTTGAGGCTATAAAAACAAAATAATATTAAGATTTTCCAGCCTGGATGTGTGCCTTAAAATGATCAACCTAAAGATTTAACGTCTAAGTAGTCTTTTCTTTGAAATACAGGAGACCATATTGGTTTAAAATAGCTTTCATTTGTCCGATAACTGGAGTTAGTAACATCGATGCACTGTTTCGATTGTTGACTTATCTTTTTCATGATAAATTCATACTACAAGGAAGGGATTGACTTGGGAAGGATGAGATCATTCTGGCTTAAGAGTACAGAAGCATCTGACAGCTTCTGAGCCAAATGCTGATGTTGTGGGCATTCACATTTTATATTAGGGCCAACACCCTTGCCTCAGATTAGTGCAGATTTGGTGGCGATACGGTGACCATCATTTCCGGGAACCTTTTGGTTTGTTCACTAAAGTCTGGGTTGTTTGGCTTCAACGGCTAAAACATGGCGGAAGACATGGTGCCTGTGTGAGTTAGTTAGCCCTGCACCACGAGAAACTTCCGTGTCCACAGACTTGCACACGATGCTAGTCTTGAAAACCAGTGGCATGCGTCCATCCCAATTTCGGGATAAGAGCAAAGAGGATAGCTTACTTTGGCTGGCCTTGCTATATGAAATTTTGGTGCTCTGCCTCAGTGTCAGAAGCTTAACTTAATCCTGTATTGAATTCGCTTCAAATCACCTTAGTGGGTATTTTTCATTTTGCACCCGAGGAGAGAGGGATTTCAAAATTGTTAAGAATTAAAAGCCATTAACACATTCAAGGACACCCTTGAAGGATAACAGAGAGATCTTTTTATGATGATAAATTAAGTCTCCTGATTGAGTCTCTCCTTATGTTTGAGTCTACTAAAGAGACACTATGCTCTTGGCCATCTGTTTTCTATCCCTTAAATGATCGAAATGAATCCAGCTAAAAACTCTTCTCTGGACTATTAGAAAGAATCGACTGTAGGAATATTTCTCCCATTGACATTCGTTTATTTAAAGCCTCATGAGGTTTGTGCTTGGGGCAACCCCCAAGCCCTGAGTGGTGGTTAGTCCACGAGACTGTCCTGCCCGAACGGCCGTCCTCGGGTTGCCGTAGCTCCGTAGTGACCTTCACAACCACTGGGGAGAGCGGCAGCAGCCCTCGCTTTCGCTTCTGCTCTCCAGCATTGTGGTCAAGCTCAGGGAAGCAGTGCCGGTGCCTGGAGGTGACCTGTGGCCCCACATGACCGGGCACGGTAACGTAGAAAACATGGCCAGTGCCTGCTTTTCGACCTTTCCAGGGATCTTTTTTTAACTATAGTTGTTCTTAGCCACGTAGTTGATATTAAATGAGTGCCATTTGTTGTGTATCTTGGTATATATTTCCATTATTTTAGGGTACTTTTTTTATCTTAATAGACAAAGAAGTTATTTACATATGTCCTTTCAATGGCCCCATTAAGGGAAGAGTTTACATCACAAATTATCGTCTTTATTTAAGAAGTTTGGAAACGGTAAGTAGAATCTAAGACCATAAAGGTGACCCTAACTGTTAAAGATAATGCTAAACTGTGTCTATTCTACCTGGCAACTTTGCCCGTGGATCAGATTAACATGGGGGATGTATTTGCTTCTCAGCTCTCCATTTTTGGCTTATGCAAAGCTCATTTACCACTAACACCTGCGTACGTAGGAATAGTGTGGATTTAGAAAGTAAGAAGTTGTAGTCCTCAGAGCATGGGAGGGGTTGGTAACTGGACCCATTCGCTAGTTGGGAGGAGTTAGTAGAGAACGGTGGTTCTTTACCAGAAGCTTACCAAACATGACAGCTGCCCTAGACATACTGTGGTCCAGATACAGTTGTCAGTTTTAAGATTTCACAGAGGAGGATGCTGACGTGTATCCCTTGTTAAGGGCCATTGCTCTAGAACTTTCCAGGTGGTCAGTCACAAAGTATTAGATAGCGGTTTAGCACTAGGATGCCTATGGGATAAGTTAGTGCCATTCTGCCTCTTCATTCCATGGCCATGAAATGTGTGCTTTAGCATTTCAACGAACGCACCACTGATGGAACAACGAGATGGAGACGAGGTGCTCCGGAAGGAAAGGGATGAGTGAAGGGCTGCCGTGGCTGTCGCCGGGGGACCTACGGTAGATACAGTGGGTTGCCATTGTCCGGGCCGGCCTGATGCGGTAGCTGTATTTGGGGGATGGGCCAAGGAGGAACAGTTAGGTCCAGGGTCTGTGGAAGAGTAGCCCACCAGCAGTTGATGCACAGGAGATGTAGAGACCATTGGGGGAATCTAGCTTTCGTGTCATTGTTTTTACCCCGTAATTTCTTTAGGACTGTGTTATTGACACCTTGCCTCGATTAAATCGAGGCGTCTAAGAAATGTGGGCTGAATGGTGGTGGTACATCTAGATGGAGTTACAGATTGTGGATTAAAGCCTCGATACCCACCAGGAAGGGCAGTCACGGAGGCCTTGCTGTGTGGGGCCCCTCCTCTGCGGTGTTTTTATGCAGTGCACTTGGACCCACAAGAAGCCTGCGCGTCTAATATGTGAAAGACCGCAAAGCAGCCAACGTGCTAGACTACAGGGTTGGGATTTGAAGCTGTCGTAATGGACTAGGGTGTCGGAGTGAGCCTAATTGATACAACATTACATGTAGATGACATTTACTTTGTATAAGCCTGTTGTACCAGCCTTATTTGATCCAGTAATTAGACATGATTGACGACAAGTTAATATCCTGTAGGCTCAGCTAACAAAAGTGTAATATACTGGCCAGCAAAATGAGACTGTAGTCCCATCTGAAGTGTCGTGTGCAAATCCAAGTGCCACCTTTTAAGAGGGACCTTACACACCAGCGAGGGGGGAACCAGGCTTGTGAAGGGCCTGCAATATGAATGCCCATCAAAATAAGTGTTGATGTTTCATCTGAAGAGAAGAAGACTAAAGGGAAGCACGACAGAGCTACCTTGAAATGTACTGCTCCCAAGGGTCAAATTGGGACAGATTGAGAGATTTTGTGCTAATATATGCAGGAGTCATCCAAAATGAGAATTAAAGCAAGTGTTAATGGTGCCTTTCCCCTCTGAGACTCTTGGCTTGTTGACCAGCCACATGTGCCTGGTTCCATTTGATGCTGTCACTGATGATGAGCTGGGGAGATCTTTAAAACTGTGGTGTAATGACAAGATTGTGCGATCTCATGTACATAAACCAGGCAAAACCGCTTGGTAGAAAAGAGGCCAGAAGGAACTAACAGCAAGCCTGTCAGTACTTGGGAGATCTGGAGAGTGGACTTAGGGCATGCTCTGTTTTCTCCCCTCCACTTGGAATGAGCACCTGGGACTTTGGTAATTACTTGGGGGAGCACTTAGCAAGCTTTAGTTGGTTTGCATATGGCATTGTAGAAGGTGGGGATTAGCACCAAATGGGTGTATAAAAGGCCCATTTGACACCGACTACTAACTTGTTTCTTCTTGCACTGTTTTACCTAAGCATTTTGGCCAATCGGCTATATAATTTAGTCTAAGTATAAAAGCAAGAAGCTAATGGCAGAAAGCACCCTATAAAGAAAGCCATGTGAGTGGTTATGCAAAAACTTTAAAACGTAGTCAACATAGTGTTAAAGCCCTAACCAAGACCATCAGTTGTGGATTCTGCTGCAAATTGTGTGTTTGACAAAGAGCTGTCCTCTCACCGGCATTTTGAAGCGGATATCTGTTTGTTTCAGGTAGGTAAACACTGCAGCAGGAGCACGGTCTGACTCGGGAGTCCGCTGTCCCATTCGTTGGGGTGTCAAAGGCAAGGTTCCTGCCCACCCCATTCCCCAGGACAGTAGAAGTGCAGTCAGTGATCGTGTCCTGGCCCTCCTTCATGGTCATCCCCCCTCTACTCTGCCCTGCATGGTGCCTCCAGAGTGATACTCCTTAGGTCTAGGCCGGCCAGCTTTCTTCTCTAGTCTCAAACTTGCGTTGGCTCCCTGTGGCCCAGAGGATAAAATCCACTCTCCCTTACATGGTGTAAAAATCCTTGTGACTTCTCTTACTTCGACTCCTGCCACTGCTGCTCGTGCTGTTGTAAGACCGCCAACTTCCCTTCTCCCAACCTGCGAGGCCCCTCTGTGCCTCCGTATGGAGGCATCGCACATGCTGCTCTCACGAACCCAGATGCTTCTTTCAGCAGCCAGAACCCACCTCAACGGTCAGCACCCCTTTCGGAGCCTCCTCCTGCCCCGCAACTCGCCCTCTTTCCTTTCCATGTTTGTTTGTTTCTCCTAAGTATGTTCCTCCGCCTCGCATTTTATATCTTTCACTGCTTCATCTTGTTCCTTGGCTATCTGAGGCCACAGATGCTTGTCTGTCTTTGGCCTTTACTAATGCTGAGTCCTTTTGGTCCCCTGTGCCTAGCTAGCCCAGTGTCCAGTAGACAGTAGGCGCTCAGTAAAAACGTATTCTGTGAGTGACCTAGGGAGGAAACAGGCTTCCTCGCCGTGGTTTGATTGCAGTGCGGACCTCACTAAATCATGGCATCTCGAATACCACCATTGCTTCTGAAGTTTGACGTTGAGGGGGCTCAGGAAATTGGCTTGGGCTTGATCTCGTGACCACAGTGTCAGCACTTGAGCTGTGTAATAGTCTATAATCCATAGACTACCAGGGGGAAGACCGCTTCAGCTTCCTTTCCAGGGAACACTTTGGGCTCAGCTGCTATAGTGGGCAAGAAAGGCAAAGTAACCCTTTGTTCGTTCATGTGCTCATAACTTTATTCCGGAACCTTCAGCAAGCAGCACGGGGACCTAACACTGAGCCTGGTGAATGAACGACACAGAGGCGAGTAATTGGGGTGTAATATGACAGAGCCTCCCGTGGTTGAGTAAGGCCACAAGGTCACGAGGGAGACAGTGATTAACCGAGTGATGAGTCAGCATGCTTTGTAGAGGAGGTGATATTTGACCCGAGTCTTGAACAAGGGTAACAATTTCCTGGGCAGGATGGGAGAGAGGGAGGAGCATGTCAGGTGGGAGTTTCCTCTCACTCGTGTGATGCTATGGAGAAGACCACATACTGTGGCAACAGCTGAGTGGTCTGTCGGAGCCGAAGCACCGGGTGGAGGGGGAGCGAGGTGGCAGGAGATGAAGCTGGAGGAAGAGCCTGCCCCAAGAGTCTCGCAAGTCGCAGGTCATCAGCGCACACTTTATGGGGAGAACCATGTGACAGATGTGGGTTTCTGGAAGGGACATCCAGTTGCAGTGTGTCTGATGGATTAGGGAGGGAGACTAGAGGCAGGGAGAGCAACGGAAAAGTTAGTTGTTCAGATGGGCAGCCAGGATGTCTGGCAGTTGTCGTTGCACCAGGAGGAGAGAAGAGTGTAGAAGGTTCGGGACCATGGGGTGGCCATTTGGAGGCAGCAGGAGTTGGAGGAAGGACTCGAGTAGAGAATGATGCCTGTGATCCTTTGCCTTTGAAATGGATCTCACGGGAGAAGGAACACGACAGAGATGAGCCCCCAGGGAGTCTCAGAAAATGTGGACTTAATAGCTATACAGCCACTGAGTAGCGATGTCTCCGAAGCATTTGGAAACGTGACTCTGAAGCTCGTGAAGTTGTTAGCGTGTCAGTGTTGGTGAAAGCTGCATACATCCACATGATTACCTGAGAAGAAGATGTGACAAGGAGATGGGCGCCGAGGGGCACGAACATTCTCCCGGGGTCGGGCGGGGAGGCGGGGGAGCCCCCAGTGCCATCTGAGAAGAGAAAGCAGGGGCGGTGGGAGAGGTAGAAAATCTGAGCAAAGGTTTTGGCGGATGCCGGTAGAAGAGAAGAGACTCGGAAAAGAAGGGGGCGGACCACAGATGAATGCTGCAGGGCTCAGCAGGATGAAGAATGAGCAGAGGTCACTGGGAGCCCCGGTGGGAACCCACAACCCATTCTGTGGAGGCGTCAGTCTGACTGGTCTCTCGCTCCTCCTCCTACCTCCCAGGCGTCTGCACGCTTCTCTCTAGTCCCGCTCCTCCCCAGGGCTTCCTCTGCTCCCCGCTGCGGTCTCTTCTATCAGGATGACACTGCCTGCTGGCCGCGCTCCTTCCCACATGCTGTCCCCCATCTGGCCCCAACTGACAGGCAGAGCCATGCCCTAGTCGTCCCTGGGCTTTCTTGGGTTTCAAGGGCTACCTTTCTTCTGGTGTCTCTCTCTCTCTCTCTCTCTCTCTCTCTCTCTCTCTCTCTCTCTCTCCCTCTCTCTCTCTCAAGATTTATTTATTTTTGAGAGAGCAAGAGTAAGGGTGTGGGTGTGGGGGCAGTAGGGAGAGAAGGGACAGAGGGAGAGAATCCCCAAACAGACTGCGTATAGCATGGAGCCCAGGCAGATGCGGCACACGATCCCACAGCCCATGAGATCACGCCCTGAGCTGAAACCCAGAGTCTGATCAGCTCAGTGCACTGAGCCAACCGGACACTTCTCCACTTTCTCATTTCTCACTGCCCACTCCAGAGCCCTGGGCTTTTAACCTCCCACCCCAGATGCATGGCCCAAGGTGGGCGTCTTCAGCTCGTTCTCACTCCCCAGTCCCTCCTTCTGGCATTCTTGCTCCTCGGGCTGGTGCTGCTTGTCTCCCAGTGGCCCTGGGACCCCTGGCCCTGCCCTCACTTCCTCTCAGGCTTCACATGTGCCCCACCCTAGTCCACGCTCTCGTCCTGGGCCGTCACAGGGGCCACACATTGGCCTCCCTGCCTGCAGTTTCTCCCCACGCCCTTCTCTCTAGCTCCTGAAGCCCTCCTTATCATTGTGCCGCCTCCGTGCTCAGAAGCTCTCTGTGGCTCCTTTCCTCCCTCAGTCCCTGTGCCTTAGCTGGGGAGTCAGGGGCATGGCACCTTCCCACCTCTCTCCTGTGTCCCCACCCTGTGCTCTGGCTCAGGTGCTTGACTCACGGACCTCTAACGAAGCCCTGTGCTTTCTCCTCCAGACTTTCCTTCAGGCCTTTTTTTTTTTCTCCCACCAGCAGCACACATCCATCCCCACTCCATTTGAATAATTATTCTGAAATATTTAAGATAGGAATTTTATAAAGAACCTAAATATCTATGGCTCCACTATGCAGCTGAAGAAATCCCATCTCCCCTTCGGCCCAGAGGTAATCGTATCTGAAAGTTGGTATTTCTTGCTCCCAGTCCCTCCACACAGCCTGAAAATAGACCGGACTGTGGCAGATGTGTGGTAGCTAGAGGAGTGGAGGCCTTTAGGCCTTCCGACTGAGTGATGCTGGTGAGGTAGGTGAGAAGCGTGTTGTGCACACTCCTTTCATTTTCATTTTCTGACGGTAAGTCCGAGACAGCGTGTTCTTCCTGGATTCAGCCCAAGGAGAAATCTCTCTAAACATACCGATTCCATTCTTCAGGCAGAGTATTACTCAAAGATTCTTTAGTACCATGTAAGACCCTCTATAAGGATGGAACACACATTCATCTATAGTTGGAAAGATATTTCTTTGAGGGGCATAAAAATGAGGTCCGTTGACTTAGCCTTTCGATGCCTTACCAGTGTACAGACAGGGCTTGGAGAATTGAGATGGTTGGATGGCTTGTGTGTCAGTCAGACTCTGTCTCTCAGATTCACGGTTCTGAAGTGCACGTAGCTTCTGCTGGAGCTCTGAGCCTTGAGCGCAGCCCCCTCCTGTTATGGACGCTCAGAGGCAGACCTGGATTCTTTCCCAGAGGGAAGGCCCATCCAGTTCATTGCAAGGATGACCGACAAGGATTCCTGCAGTGTTTTTCTTTTCATGAAAATACAATGGAGACTTTTTGAGATTGTCCTTCTTTAAGTTCCTCAGTCTAGTAGATTAGCACCTCTTTTCATTTCAAGGGAGCTGAAATGCTAAAAAGACTATAACAAAACATCCTCATGTGTCTGTAAGGAGAACTTCAGTGGGAACATAGGACCCATACTACGGGTATTGGATTAAACTTCAGTCTTGAATCATCTCCTTTATTGCTGCTGTTTTCAGGTGAAAACAATGCCCACTAACACCTTAGGTCGCCTTGCCTCTTGTTGCTTTGTCCTTCCCAGTTTACCAACCCCCGGACTTGAGAGTCTGCGGGTGACTGGGTCCTGCTGGGCAAGTCACGTAGATTTTAATTCATTCGTTCCTTTACAAGTGCAGGTTGACTTCTCCTTCCGTCCCCCGCTGCATCACTGACCCACCCTCCATGTTCTTCATCGACCTCCTGCCTTTGCTCTGCGGAACAGTTAAAAGCCCTCTTCCCTGAGCTCCCAGGAACTGCCCCCCTCACTGCCCGCTGCTGTCTGTTTTCACCGTGTTCTCCTACTCCTCTCATCTGAGAGGAAGGGATAGTTGCCTTTTTTCCAAAACTGAATTCCTCTACTTGAGCCTTTTCTCCTTTCGTCTTTTACCTCTTTTAGAGCCTTAGTGCCCCTTTCTTCATTCTGCATCTTCCATTTGTGGTTTCTATTGGCTCTTTTGCCCCTACCCTGCCGCACAGACCTGCTCAAGTCTCTGTGTCTTGGATCCCTGCCACCCCCTGATACCATCCTCTCTCCTCTCCTTCTTTACCAGACTTCTTCATTTTATTCTTTATTCCTTGGCCATTTGAGAGGCTTCTGTGGGTCGAGCACTGAGCCAGGCGCTTGGATCTAGTGGTGTGTGCGGCAGACCCAGTCTCTCCCTCATGAAGCTTTTCTTCTGATGGGACCAACAGACGTTGATCACATAATCACACCGGGAATATAACAACAAATTGTGTACTTTTATCAGCGATCACCACGCTGCTGTGTGGATGGCAGACTCTGAGGGGAGCAGCAGAGTCTGAGAGAGAGCGCTATGCTTGTTCCAGTGGTCCAGAGAAGTTGGAGAGGGGGTGACAGGTTCAAGACTGATTAAGAGGTAAATGTGGGAGATTGGATGGGGGATAGCAGAGAAGGGGATGTCAAGGGTGACTGCCAGGTTTCCAGGCTTTGTAATTGGGCAGATGGAGCACCAGCCAGTGAGATAGGAAGACGAAATTTGGGGAGAGAAGCATCGTGTGGTTAGTTCTGGACATTTTGAGTTTGGTGGGGCCTTTGGAACCTCTCCCAGTTCTGTAATTCCAGCTGCCTCCTGGTTATCTGTACTTGATTAATTTATCATAAACTCCAAGCCAGTGTATCTCAAAGTGACAGTGTTAATATTTTCTCCAAAACCCCTTTCTGTGTTCTTCCCATCTCTTGGTGGGCTCACATCTCTTGTCTGGGCCTAAATCTGAGGCTGTGCTGATGCTTCCCCAGTGGCCCATTGTCTCCTTCTTTTGCTTCCCTCCTAGGTCACTCCACGCTCGTGTTCTCCTACCTTCTCGACTTGCCTGAAGTCACTAGCTTCCTGTGTCCCCAGGAACGGGCGTAGTCCCTTCCCTGCTACCTTGCAGCGCTCAGTACTGCCGAAGGAATCTTCAAAAAGCACCGGTCTCTCCTTGTGCTCCTCTTCTCGGAACACATTCCAGGGATCTCAGTCACCCTGATCCAAGCCCTGGGGTGCTCCCTGGGGAATTCCCCTGCCACCCTGTCATAAACCTGATCCACTTGTTTTGCTTTGTTGTGGTTTGTTTTTTGTAAACTCCCCATACTTTCCCACAGGTGTAGCTGATGTCACTGTTAACTTGCTTTCTGAAGGTCAATCTACAGCTGCTGTTATTCCATTCCTATAAGGGTCACCTGTAACATTGCCAATAGGAAATTGTCCTTCCCTCCTCTGGCCTCTCATCCCGTTAGTCTTGATGTGGGTTTGGTTTTGATGGCTCTTAGTACTTGCAACCTTGCCTCATGGCTCTTAGGGTGCACGTGTCCCATCTCCCATCAGTGGGGACTTGCGTCTAATTTATCTTTGTGTTTCCTAGCATCCAGGATGGTCACTGCTACTCAGTAGACACTCGAGAGAGATGATGAATGAAGGCATCTTTTTCAGATTGTTCTGTTTACTTCTCAACTATTTCAGATCCTTAGACGTACAGAATTTTGAGTTTGAATGGACCTTTGAGAGTTCTTCAGTATTTAATGATATTTAGATAATAACTCAGGTTTCTACAGAGTTAAGCTAATTTTCCTACTTCTGGATCTTCCAGTTTGACCTGCCGGGTTGCCTGATCTTGAACCTGTCGTTCGGGGAGAACATGGCAAGTAGCCTTATTAAATTGTGGGCGCCTGTAGTCAGGAACTGGCCAGTTCTCCTCAGTTGTCCCATTTTCTGTTTTGTGTTGGATCAGGGTAATTACCGCTATAGAATTTCCTCTGTTTAAGGACAAAGAGTAGTAAGGTCTTATCTTTTTTTTTTTACATTCTTGCTTCCATGTTGATCTTAAAGTGTCAGACTTTTATTTAGTGCCTAATCTGTGTGTTTCTAGGTATAAGTTTGACACTTAGGAATACACTTGGGCACTCCTAAACCTTAATCCAAACAGAACAGATTGCCTGATGGTATATTTTTAATAACTAGATTGTATTGAGAAGTAAACATGTTATATAATGCACAGCTGTGTATGTACAGTTACTGAGTAGTATCTTTTTTTCTCTAGGCATTTGGATTTTAGTCACATAGTGGGGTGTCTCACCCCATGGCAACAACTAAAAAAGGCCTCCTCGTGGGTACAAAGAGAAAGACCCATAGCTGCTTGCAACGGCGTACATTTGTAGAGCACAGTATGGCTTCCAAACACTAAGATATTCTTTGTGATAATAATAAAGAAATACCATTGTTTTCCAGCTACCATGTGATAGGCACATGCCAGGTGCTTAAGTCCATGGTCTCTAATCATCCCTACTTTACAGGTAAATGTGGCCGAGGGGTACAGTAACTTGCAAAAGTTATCCGGGTAATGAATGTCAAAACTCCGTTTCAACCAATTTTGTCCAGCGTAAGAACTTGTACTCTTTTCTCTATCCCATGATAACCATGATCTTGCACTTGAACTTTTTATTTTGAAAGAATTGTTAACTCTCAAGAACTTGGAAAACTAGTACATCACCTAGCTTCTCCAATCAAAACCAGGGAATTTATGGCACCATGTGGTTAACTAAGGCTCTGGCTATACTTGAACTTTACCAGTGTCTCATGCACTCATTTTTTGTAGGTTTCTGCATATAATTCTATGCCATTTGATCCCATGTATAAAGTCATAGAGTCATGCACTAGCAATCAAGATCTGTAATCACACCCTCCTTCCTCATACCCCCCCACCGGCAACCATTTGTCTGTTCTCCATCTCTGTAATATTGTCACTTCAAAAATGTTGTAGATGGGCTCCTACAGTACGTGATCTTCTGCAATTGGCCTTATCTGCTGCTCGGTATGATGCCTTATTTAAGAGTCTTCCATGTCGTCATGTACATCCATAGTTCCTTGTTTGTTTTTGTAGCTGAGTAGTGGCATGGGTGCACCCCATTCTTAGACTTTTTGAATTTCTAGAATACTTATAGACTTTTTGAGTTTCTAGAATACCCTTGAGCTATATTTCTATTCTATAAAGGAATGCTTAGTTTTTGTACTGTACAAAGGAGAAGGATTTCAAGAACTTAATTTGTATCCCCCCCCCCCAAGGAACTAAAAAAGAAAGGTTCAAGAAGCACCTTTAAAGTATTCTCTTTATTATCAAAGTCACCACAGCACTCAGGAAAATATGGGACTTAACTAATTTCTGTAGGCCTCCCTATCTTTGTCCACGTGAATATATAGCTTACATTACTGTAGGCAGTGTATTTCGTATGCTGCTTTTTTCCTCGCAAGCTTATTTTTCCATGCACTGTGATTATTTTTGGCGCTGCATGCTTCGCCCTTCAGGTTGACTAACGGTCATTTCCTCCACCCTGACGGCCCCCTCTGGCTCCACTGAGCATCTTCACACATGGAACTGTTGGTCCTGTTGTGCAGTAGCCGTAAGATAAGCTCTTAAGAATGCAGTTATAGAGTCAAAAGGGTAGGACCGTTTCTCGGGCTCTTTCAATGTGTATTCCCAGACCGTGGCTCAACTCAGCCCTTCCCCGTATTTACCAAGCAAGTTACTGAAGCTTTCGAAAGCCTCGATCGCTACGTCGGGAAATGGGAATATTACACCAACTTCCGGAATGGCTGGGACAGTAAAATCCAAACGATGAGGCGTTTGGCTCACTCGTGGCACCTGGCTCACGCTGCGCATGGCAGCTTACGATGACTGGTGTGACGTTGCGAATGCGATTCTGGCTTGCCAGCACCCGTACAGCCCCCTTGCGCCCAGTACTGGGTGAGGAACGATGGAGAGGCATCGCTGTGCACCCAGGTCTCAGCTAGGCGCTGCTTCCAGGTGTTTGGTTTCTGGCGTGGGGAACACAGACCTGTGAATTTCCAGCAGACGGTACAGCAAGTGGTACAGCCGCAGTCTGAGCCAAGCCTTGTAGAACTGCAGAGGCGGGAGTGGTCAGTTCTGTTCTGTCTGCTTAGGAAGTGGAGCTTTGTTAGAGGCGGCGTTTGCTGAACCGGGGTGTAAGGCATGGGGAGGCCTCCGGTAGGTGGGGAACCTAGGTCATCCTGGGCAAAGGGAACACCATGCACGGAAGGACAGAGGGCTGACTGTAGACCCGCTGGAAGCATGGTGAAGGGTGTCACGTAGTTTGGAGTGCACACCGGCGTGGGAGGAAGGCCTTCAGAGACCAGCTGGAAGTGACAGCACGGGGCCCTTGAATTCTGTCCCTTGGAGTTTAGTCTTGATTCTATAGGCACCACCGAATGGCAGACGTTTGAGGATGCATCTTGGTTGCATAAGTGGCTCTTGTCATGCTTGCTCTTTTATGTGTGATCTGTATCATATTTTTGTTCATAGAAAGTGGCAAAAAGGGCCAAGGTAAAAGTGCCCTAAAGCATGTGGTTTTTTAAAAAGTGTTTTTGGTGTTTTAATGATACTGACAGAAACATTGACTTTTGCATTTTTGTCCATTACAGGATTCTGCTCTAATACTTGATGTTCCTCTGGGTGTGATCTCCAGAATTGAAAAAATGGGAGGCGCGACAAGTAGAGGAGAAAATTCCTATGGTCTAGATATTACTTGTAAAGTAAGAGATTCAGTACTTTCTTATGTGAAAAAAAGACACATTAGTGTTAAACGATGAGTAACGGTTAATGGGGGGTTTACCGAAAAAAGAAAAAAAATTGAAGACCCTGGTCCATCTAGGCCCGGGAATGGTTCTCCCCTCGTGATCAGACTTCGAGAACCTGCTGGGGAAATAATTCCTATTAAAGAGACCTGCGAGGACTCAGACCTGTCCTTCCATCAGCTTGACCAGATAGGAAGAAAACTTTATAGATAGAATTTTCACTCTTTTTAGTTTTTGCCTGAGTCTGTCCCTGGTGCCCCTTTATGTGACGTGTTATCAGCTAGACATCTTCGCACCGTGAAAGCAAAGAGAAATGCAAGAGATTTTACCCTCTGTGAACAGGACGTGCCTCTAACAACCTTTCTAACTTTTGCTTAGTATTCAGAGGTAACATTTTGCCTAACATTTTGTTTTGGCCTGGTGGGTGGCAGAGATTTAATGATAATACCATTGACGCAGCTGTAATAGTAACTGTTCATTGAGCATCTGTGTCGCTGCAGACACATGCTAGGGGCTGTGCGTTTGGTCCTCGGGGCAGCCTTCTGAGATGGACAGTGGCGTCTCCATTTTATCCTTGCAAAGCCTTGAGCCTAAGAAGGGATAGGTCACTGAGCTAAGATTACCCAACAGACGTCAAGGTTGGCATCTAAATACAGTGAGTTGGTCATTTTGCAGACAATAGGGTAAACCTGGCAAGAAAGCATCCTTTCTAGGTATTAAGTGTCAGACAGTTCCGATCCAAATGGAATAATAATAGAATAAATGTCCGATCCCAAGAAGAGCCTTGGCTCAGGCACTGTGATTTCTTAAAACTAATCTGCAGTTTTGTTTTGATAATGAATATGGTGTGTTTGTTTTGTTGTCTCCGGTTTATAAAAGATGAAGACTGACTAGTACACTCTCTAACAAACCAAAGGATTGTGTGGCCATTAAGCCTGAACTGAAAATCTCCATCACTGCCCAACTTGGCTTCTTTTCGTTTTTGTTTCAATGCAAGCTACCTTAAATGCCTTATTTATGATCCCAGCTACTGTCTTCACTTTGGGGCCTAGAAATACAGGGATTTACTTTTAAGGAAGTGTTTTTACATTTTGCACAAAAGGATCCAGGGAAGGAGAGCGTGACATTATAGTACTCAGGGGAAAATGGGGTTGCTAATATTGACGACTTTGAAAGTGACTTTTGTTCAAATAGAATTTTCTTTAAAGTCCTGTTTGCTGTCTTGTCAATAGGAAGAATTTCTATTTAAATATCAGTCCCCCTCAAGGTTAGTAAGATAAAGCACTTCTTACCCATTGTCTATTTATTATAAAAACAAGGGGCTTAGGGACGACTCACCAGGCATCACTCACAAGTGTCAAGCATATCTGTATTTCTTGGAATTAGCATTGAGTCCAAAGACGATGGCCTAGAACAGTACTGTAGCTCAGCCTCTTCATTCTGTTATCTCCCTGGGAACTGCGATGTCACGAGAGGCAAGCCCTGTGTTCTCAGGAACAGACCTGAAAGTGATAGAAAAGGAACCAGCTATGGCATGGTAGTCTCGCAGAGGTCAGCCCCAGCTGGGGTCCAGAGCCCTAAGCCCGCTGATGCTCTGGGGAGATTCTAAGCCCTACCTACACCTTTGGTCCCACCAGCCTCTGCTTGCCTGCAGCGCCTTTCTGCGGGGGCATAAGTCCCAGTGGGTGTCACCCAGCAGTGGAGGAGAAGGAAGCTCTGAATATGTGGATTTTTGCCCCCAGGCGCCACAGCAGCCCCTGCCGACAAGTTGGAGCCTTAAGAAAAAAAAAAAAAAGACGAAGCCAAACCCACCGCAAAACCTCCTCTCTTCTTCCATGCCTCACCCCTGTTTACTCGCTTTAAAGACTGTGGTGTTTTGAGGTCAGCAGTGATGGGTGGGGTTTCTCCAGAGATGCGTTATAGAAATGATGTCTCCACAAAGCAGCCCTTTGGTACTGTTGCACGGGGGCGGGGGGAGGGGGCAAGGTTACTCAGACTCGGTTATTACGGCGAGGCTTGGTGCATCACCGTGTGACCCACGTGATCACCAGGCCAAGGCGGGCTGTGAGGTGCCGTGGCCACAAGGCTCATTCTCAGGGGCCCTCCCCTGACGACTCAGCCTCTAAGGAGACCAGGTGGAACTCACCACTTAGGCTATGCTCATATGTCTGTCGCAGATTTGGTGAGCTGCCGCCCGTGAGTCATTTGCCTTTCCCGTTTCAATTTTCTTGTTGGCAAGATGAGGTAGTAATTCTTTCTGTCCTTTAATTACATCTGAATCAGATGGCAACCAGAAGTTGCTTGAGTCACTTGTGCTCTGGCACACGGAAAGCAGTTGTTGGAATCACTGATGGCTCAGAATAAATGGTTATCTAGAAATGATGTTATGGGAGTTATCAGCTGACCCCAGGCTGTTGGGAGGAAAGTTCTGCACAGGTCTTTGAGCCCCACAGAGCCTCAGCTGCCCGGCGCTGTGCTCACGGCTCGGCTGTAAACCCTTCGGAGGCATGGCATCTCTTGTATTTGACTACTGCTTTGCATCACGAGCCAACAGCTAATATCCCGGTTTCCTTACAATATGCTGTGAATTGGTTTTTGGATTTTATTCAGTTCTGTGCTCTTAGAAGTGAAAGCCCAGAATCCTAAAGCTGGCAAGGCCCAGTAGGTGCCATCTGTATAGAGAGTGAGCAGACTTGGGTCACTGAGTCGAGGCCCTTGGGTCTAGCTCTGTTGTTGGTGGCGTTCTGGGGTGTCCCGTACGTGGCAAGGCCTTTGCTAGTCCTTCGTGCCAAACACTTTAAGTGTGCCCCTAAGATGCTAAATGAAAAAGCACTTTGAAAAAAAATGTAAAGATTGTGACATTCAAGAGGACAGGGACCAGCTTGGCTGCCTCCTTCTGGAAGTCCTCCAGGGTCCAGCACGGGGCTCGTTTTTCCAAATTGAATTGATGTTTTGAGTGCCCAGCCGCTCAGTCACAGCACCATGTTTGACCCAGGAGGCGACCTCAACAACTCTTGCTTTGATAGGAAGACAGAATGTTATATATTTGATAGGAGCTTTTTTGTTTTTGGTTTGGTTTCAGTGTACGAGAAGGTTTTCTTGCTTTGCAGAGAGATATGTATTGAAAGCGCCTTTTAGAATCCAGTTTTGAGGGTTAGTGTTTAGTTCCTGAAAGCATAGGGGTACTTATCTGCGGTCTCTGTAGAACACTGTGCAAGTCAGCTTGATGGGAAGAACAATGTTCCATCACCTGGGTGAGAGCTCAAAGTGCCAATCATTTCCTGATTTCTTAGACTGAGACTTGAAAGTAGCTTGAGGGAGATGGAGAGAGCTTTCGTATTTTCATGACATGTTTGACAGTTTTGAGCTCACATGTGATAGCAGGTACACAGTTGAAAATTTCTGTGAATAAGATACTCTTTTATAGTGAAAATACCACAAAAAAAAAAAACCAAACAAACAAAAAACAAAAAAACCCAAACAGTTGCAAGTAGACACCGGAGATGGTGTGCAAGGCCAGGCTTGATTTTTCTTGTTATAAAATGATTTTAGCTCTGTCTTCTCTTTAACACTAGTTGCTTTCTCTTTACATTCATGACTACGATGGCAGTGTTGTGAGGTATTCTTAAACTGGATATTTCAAAATGTCAAACAAAAATAAAGTGATTTTCTTAGTAGTCTAGATTAACTACCTTTCAGGTAAGTGAATCTTCCACTCCTTTAGTTGAAGAGATTTTTTTTCTTTTTTTTGCTAAGGAATGCCACTTTATTTGAAGACTGAACTGTCAAATTTCTCTGCTTCCCTCCCTACCCCTCCGCAGGACATGAGAAACCTGAGGTTCGCGCTGAAACAGGAAGGCCACAGCAGAAGGGATATGTTTGAGATCCTCACAAGATACGCCTTTCCCTTGGCCCACAGTCTGGTAAATTCCAGGGTTCTCCCCAGCGCCGGGAGGTTCTCGGGTGTCTCCCCTTTCATTTACTCTCTGCGCCGCGCATCCAGGCATGCTGTGTGTGCTAGGGTGTTTATTAAAGGTGACTGAAGCATTCTCAGGAGGAGGAGCAGGCCTCTCCTCTGCCAGTCTGTGTGGGATGGCCTGCCCCAGGTGACTGAAGCGTCACCCATGGTAGCCTGTGCTCTCCCTCCCCCAGCGTGTCCCCGGCCTTGGCTCATCCTCTTTAAAGCCGAGAGGCAATGAGGTGGACTGTGGGCACCTTCCTTTAGCCACCAGGCCTCTCTTGCATCCTTTCTCCCCTCTCCTTCTCCTGCTTGGCTCTTGGCTCTAAACAGACTCAGAGGCAAGCACCTGCTAAGAGGAGAGCAAGGAAATAATTCTTTAAAAACATATATGAGTCTAGGATAAGTATGCCGCTGCGTGGACTGAAGGGGATGGAGATGATTTGTAATGTAGCCCTTCTCCCTGAGGCTGTCTTTTAGGTTTTTTGGCAATAGAGGCCTGAGATTCTTTTTTTTCCCTGGTGAGGCAAGGTTTCTGTCTTCCCAAATTTCATCAGGACTTGTTCTGGGCAAGGGAAATTCATGGCTGATGGAAGGGACAATTATACAAAGACTGGAGGTCTATAAAGATTTATGAAGTACTCCTCGTGAGTCATGTGTTGATTACAGATTCAAATGTAATGCTTAAAACAAATGTAATGATACAAAGTTGAACACATTTTCAGCCTTTTCTCAGTTTTTGATTAAATGTGTGCTGTAAAACCTATTTCAGTACTAAACAATTTCTTTAACCATTAGGGCAAAAAGAGTTTTATGAAAACACATCTTTGGAATATTTATGAAAGTGAGAATGTAAGTCTTATCCATGATAATTCAGTTAGGGAACGTGTTCTATCTTGGGCTTTGTATATCTGGCCCCAAATTATCAGAAATTTGAAGAATGGCTCACACAGCACGTTTGAAGGAGCAGCGGCCCCAGTCCATCTCCTGTAAGATCCCCTTTCTCTGACATCTTTTGTCTCTTTTAGGGTTTACTCCCCTAAAAAGTCAAGTATTAGACCAGCTTACTCCTAAACTACTGGCCCATCTCTTGCCTCCATCCACACTTTTAGAAAGAACATTCTAGTCTGTTCTCATCTCCAGTTTATTTATCCCTCCAACCCATTTCAGTATCTGGCTTCACTGTAGGCACCTTCCTGGAACGGAGGCCCTCTTACCGGCCGCATCTAGTGGCTCAGTTCAGTCTTCGTTCTGTTTGCTCTTCCCCCAGCATTCAACAGTGAGCACCCTATCCTAGCAAGTCCTGGCTTCTGTGTTATTCTGCCACCTTGACTGTCCTTCCTAGTCTCCACTTTCCTTCGTGGACCATTCCTGTCGTGGTCCCCCTTCAGCTGCCTTCTCACGTTACTCGCTTTGCCTTGATGGTTTTCTTTTATCCCGTCGCATAAGCTGGCATTGCCGTATTGGTGATTTCAGAATCTAGCCCTGACACTGGCCTCTGGTGGATGTAGCCTGAGGTCTGAGAACTTGAAAGCAAGCGTCTTATTGTCCCCTTGCCTTGCCTCCCACTGTAGCTACATCTGTTCCAAATCCTATAGGTTCTACTTACTAGTGACTGTCATGTATTTTTTTCCCATTTCTACTTGTGCTTCCAGTTTTAAGCCATGTGTCCCAACCGGCTTCTCTTCTATCAGTTTCTCTCCTTCCAGTTTATGCGTCACAGTGCTGCCAGTGGTTTTTTAATTGAACTACAATCATATCACTGTGTCCCACTCTTCACAAAAACAAAAACAAACCCAGTGACTTCCCGTGGCTTATACCCTACATTCCAAGCACACACAACTGCCGTGTGCTGCTCTGATATACACAGAGCTTTCTCAGAGCAGAGTCTTTGGTTTTTCTAGCCCCTTGACTTGCAGGCTTCTTGTCTCTTTAAAGCCCGTCCTCCACCACCTTGCTCAGCCCTAAGTCCTTTTATATACCATTTGTGTCCCCCTCACCACCACCACCTGCCCCCCTGCCCTGTAGGGTTTGTCCTGCCTTTCACTTGTTAAACTTTGCAGGTCCATTTTATGGACATTTCTGGATGTTGTGGATCTAGCACCAGAGCCTGGGATTCCGGGTTGCTGTCACGAGCAGTCCACAGGGGGCTTGATCTCTCGTCTGTGGTACTTGGCCTTAGTTTTTGTACCTGCGCCAGAAGTCCCTGCTTCTTCCTTGGGAAGTGACAAACTGGAGAAAAGAATGTCAGCCGGATTGCTTCTACAAAGTTTTGGATAATTACGTTCCCTAACTTACAACCACTCAAAGTCTTCTTTAAAAAAAAAAAGTTAAACTAGTCACTGAAACAAGACAAGATACAGATAAAAACAGATCAGCTATTACCACGGCTTTTGGAATATCTGTTCCTGCTATTCATGTCACTATGTACAATTGTCTTGTAAATCAAGTTTGTTTCCGGGCAGGGAGGGCAGACGAGGAGGAGGAGGGGGTGAAGGAATGATACCTAGCCCCATTTGGGGATGTGACAGAGGTGATAGGACACATGTGCCTGGCCCTGATATGGAAGAGCTACCTTCATGCTGTAAGAGAAGTGCAGAGGAAGCCCACTGGGGATTCACAGGAACAAGAAAACACATCCAACGTACATGGTACAGCCCGCATAAAATTTGATCGTCATTTGGGTTGAGCCTCGAAAGATGGTTATCCTTTCCGGTGGAGAGGTGGAGTTTCAAGCAGAGGGAAGGCCCTGACCCTCGACACGGAAGGCAAGCTGAAAGCACCGCAGACTGTTTATGAGGGGAGCCGGGCGCTGCTTGGTCGGAATGTGAGGAAGAGGAGCTCTGGGCTCATGTGGTGGATGGCCTTAGCTTTGCTAGGGAAGGTGGCGGAGACTTCCGGAAGGTTTTGAAATAAGTGATAGAACTGAATACAGGCTCATGAAGACCAGACAGGAGCAGAGAGCTCATGGAGCCTGGGGGGTGGAGGTGGGGTCAGAGGGCTAGGGGAGAGGTCCGCGGTGCCTGACCTAGGACCTGGTGGTGTCGGTGGCCCGGCGGCGTGGGGGACGACAGGCTTGGGCAGCAGTTTAGTGAGAGAAGACAGCAAGGGAGGCTGAATGAATCATCCTTCCCTCTGGGGTTTGCGGCTTGAGTGATGAGGAGGGTGGGGCACCACTGACAGAGCAGAGAAGTCAGAAAAAGGTTTTGTTTGAGGAAACAGGTAGAAGACAGGGCAAGGAGGGAGGGATGGGGAGTCCCGTTTTGTTCGTGTGGCCATTAGCGTTGTGGCTTTTTGACAGAATTTGGCAACAATTTCAGCTCTCCTCAGAAAAGGGTCTAGAGGTATAGGTTTAAATCACAGTTCTTAGTCTGTTTGGAGCCTCTGGGTTCCTTTGATAATATGATACAAATTGTAGTTTCTCATCCTCTGAAGAATGCACTTAACCTATAAAACTTAATATAGAATTTTAGGGTTCTAGCGCCTCTGAAGCTCATCTGTGGGTCCCAGGTTAGTTAAGTAACCGCGGTGTGTAATAGGGAAGTCCAAAACCAGTGTTTTGCTTGGAAGCTGAGAAAGGTGAATGAATGTATTCGTGGGAGGTGAGAGGAGCCTTGCCTCTTCTCCAGGCGAGAGAAGGGCTCTTTCTGAAGCAGGATCCTGGGGAAGGCAGAGGAGGATGGGTTAAGCCCAGTTTGTCCGGCAGTTTTGGAAAGGAGATGGGACAATTATTCCTCTGCGACAGGAGGGAAAGAAAAGTTTTCCAACTGCCACAGTGGGGAATGTGAGAGCGTGCCAGAAAGGGACTTCCTGGAAGCCTACTCTAAGCCTGATTGCACTGACCAGTACAAAGGAAAATATCACTTTGTTAATATTATTGAAAATGTTAAATCGGCTGCGGATTATCTCAGTGATTTTTTTTTTTTTTTACACTGTAAGCGTTTGAGGTTAGAAGTAAGCTTGCTGTTGTATCCATGAAATGGTGTCTGAAGGCCGGAAGAGCTGGGTTCCAAAGCCAGCTATAGGGTGAACAGTGTACCAGGAGGCTTTTTGCTCTTGGACTACCCCTTTGGCTCCGTCTGGCCTCCTTTCCCATTAGCATTTTTACCACTCAATGTGTTCAGGTTGGGACTTGAACTCTGAATTGACTTTGAGCAGGTCAGCCACACAGAGTCGACCCTGGCCTATTAATTTGATTGTTTCTGTATTATGCCGGTCTAGTTGGACTTGGACATTGTTCCCGTAACATTTTCTACTTCAGCCCAAGTGTTTATTTTCTTGCTTTATTTTTGTCTTGTCCTAAAAGCGCTAGAAATTGTACCAATTTCACAAACTACCTTGTGACTCAATGCTACTTTTAGGTAAATGATACATTTTTATAAGAAATGTGACAACGTTGGGGTGCCCGAGTGACTCATCAGTGGCTTAAGTGTCTGACTCTTGGTTTTGGCTCAGATCCTGACGTCAGAGTCCTGGGATTGAGCCCTGCATGGGGCTCTGCACTCAGCAGGGAGTCTGTTTGAGATCCTCTCTCTCCCTTTCCCTCTGCCCCCACTCCTGCCTCAGAAAATAAATAAATCTTGAAAAAAGAAATGCACCAGTGCTTCTGACGTAATTTTTTAAATGCAAGAACAGAAATTGTGTAAATCCGAACAGAGCGTGATAGAGCTACTGAGGAGAGTAATTAATTGTTGGGGTAGGTTCGTTCGATGCCAGAGTTCTTTCATTGATTTCCTTTATTGTTTGCTCATTTTTCATTCAGTTGGGATAACCAGAGAGAATATAAATTTTAGATGAGCGTTTAACTGTTAATCCCAACATATTATTGAGTCATGAGATCCATTTACTCGGTTGCAAGCAGCATTTTTAAATGGACTAGAAGAGAAAATATAAAGAGCATAATATGTACCACGGGTACCTATGGTTTTGTCAAACATTTGTTTCAGAGGTGTGTGTGTGCAGGGAGGTGGTCATGGTGCAAAGTGTATGGCTTTCTGTTAATCATAATCTAGAAAGTTGAAAAACAGTCTCTTAAATAATGGTAGAATATATAGAGTAAAATGGGCTTTGAGAAAATTTAGGCATTAGTAAAAAAGCACTTAACATCTGTCTTTACAGCTGTAGGCACGCATGGACTTTCCGGAATTTCGTTTAAGTGAAGAGCTTGAGTTTTGACAAAAGTCCTGGAGTGGGGAGCTTCCCATAGGGAAGGAGAGAGCTGGAAGGGGTGGAGCCCCGAACGAGGGAGAGCCAGGGAGAGGAGTCGTTTCTGGGGCCTTGCTGGTGTGTGCTCACGAGCACGCGCTAGGCAGTCCAGCAGCCCAGCAGCCCGCATCTGAAGCTGGCTCAGACACTTACCTGCCTGGCAACTTGGGAAGCCGCGCGCCATTTCCGTGCTTCAGTCATCTGTAACAGGAATAATAACCGTCTCTACCCCATAGAGTTTTTGCGAGGATTAGACGTAAACCATTTACACGTGCCTGGCACGCAGTCAGTGCCCTTTGCCTGTCTGCTGTGCAGTCGCGCGCCATTTTCCCAGCAGGTGCAAAGAAGAAGGATGATTGCCCCAACCCCCCCCCCCGGAATATTAATAAAGTAATGGTGATAATATGTGAGACACTTTAAGCCCCTTAAAAGAAAGATGCTATGTGAGTAAGGTTACTCTCCTTATGAACAAACCATTGGTTGTACTTGGATAAAGGATTGGTTGGAAGTCTTAAATTTCGGTGTGTTGAATGCAGAAAGCATCTTAACTAGACGTGTGAAATAGGGGCAGCAGTGATCACCTTCAGAAAAGGTTTCCCATTGTTTTTTCTGTCCACCTTTTGACCCCGCACGGGCCTCCCGCTTCCAGGGCAGCGCTGCGCATTCGGGCGTGTGTGTCCCCTGCTCTGTCCTTTCCCGTGCCCTTCTAGATTCAGTTCTTGGGCATCACAGTGTTTTGTGCCTCTTGTTAAACTGCGAGCTCGTTAGCATTCGTGTAATTGCAAAGGTTTTTGGTGTTCTGTTTGCTTTGGTAAACTTGACCTTCGTATGGGTGGTAGGAGCAGGCATGGCAGAGAAGACTCTGCGGGCTGTGCTTTTGAGAGCAAGAAACAGATGGGCTTCAGAGCCTTTTCTGCGGAGACCAGCAGCCTTCCGGGGACTGATGGCATGGCGCTTCCTACCACGGGCAGCACAGGGGAGCGAGGTGTTAGAAATGGCCGGCCGTACCTTTCAGAAGAGGGCCTGGCTGTATTTGTAGGCATTTGTGATTGCTGCCTTTCTTTCTCAGAATCTTGGCTGCTTGCTTTTTTTTTGGCCAGCTTCAGCGAACCACAGCAAACCTTGTCCATACAGCTTACGCACTGTGTGATTTCTGCCTTGTGTCCACTCTGGCTCAAGTCCACTTCTACTTGCTTGTAAAAATGACAGTATAAAAATTACCGACGCGGGTGATGGGGGCACACGTCTTTTTCAATCGCTTGAATCAGAGGTGTAAATGAACCTGTGAATAGGCAATTAACAACAAGTGTACTTTTCCCTGGGCCTTCATTTTTCAGTCCAGAATTGGGGAAATTTTTATAAATTGCTTTGAGTTTTTAAAAATCCCAAACTGGAATTTAGTGGACTCTTACTTTCTAGGCTGACCACAGAATAGATAAAAGGAAACAGCTCATTTTCAGGATGCAGTTGAAATGAGAAGCAGTACTGTGCGCACGAGCACTCTTTTTTTCTTGGATAAGCAGTAAATGTGACCAACTGAGGGTCTCGTCATGCTTCCTGCCACCTCCAGGACCTGGCCCTTGGTCTCTTTCAGTCCCTCCCTTCTTGTGGCACTGTGCTTTCCGCAGGACGGGCCCCACGTGGCCATCTGTGTTCACAAGCGCAGTGTTCACTGCCTGCCTACACGGGCTTGGCAGCCACTCCCTGCGGGGCTCATCCCACCTCTTTCCCTCTCCTGCCAGGGGAGCTGTTCCTTTGAATGTGACTCAAGACCCCATAAGTACTCAAGCCACTTCTCCTGTCAAAGATTTTTTGAACTACTGAGTAGCCACGAGAGGATATTTGTAAAACACATGTGAAGTTTGAGGTGGTCTGATACCTGGAGCGTCCCCCTGGCTCCCGGGGCATCATCCTGCCTTTGACTTTATCCACCATGGCAGCTTCGGCCGGGGATGCTCTTCTGAGTTCTTACTTGCTGGCTCCCGGTGCCTCATTTCCCAGGATGTTTTATGCTTCTCGCTTCTGAACTCTTACTCCTCAGACCTTTATGGGGATACTTGGAGGCTAGGATCGAAGGCAGTTTGACATTTCCTTCTGCCAGGCATCTTAGGGCACTCCCGGTGTGGGTCACTTACAAATTAGATTCCCTGCTCGACGTTCTCCGGACCATCCAAGTTTTCTGCAGAACTGCTTTGTGGCTACGAATTGCTGGTGGGGGATAGTGGTGGAGACTTTTTTTCCCCCTTGATCAACATCAATAATCTGGACAGGTAACTTCCTTGGAGTCCCAGGCTGTTACTTCCTGCTTGTCCTTACCTGAAGTTGTAAGCACTTGGGAGGCCAGCCTCTACTGAAGGTGGTTTCCAGCCTGATGCCCGTCTTGGCATCTTGGGTGGGCCTGGGCCTTTGTGTCCTGTATCTCCTGGACCCCAAGAGGCCATGAAAATCTGTTCTGTGAGCGCCCTGAGGTAAAAGCCAGCACTTTCCCCCTCCATTTGCGGTTAATATTTAGCTTCTGAATATTTATTCCTCCCTAGCTAGCTCAGTAGAGCATTTAAAAAAAAAGTTTCTGTTTTATCCAGCATTTAAAGATGTTTCCAGAAGAAGGCTCAGCTAGGTCGTCTATACCAGACGCCTCTCCCTGTAGTTCCCAAGACGGGAAGTGTCTGGTTCTCCACCTGTGTAGCTTCTTTTCAGGTTCCTCTGCTTCCTTCTGCTGTCTAGGTGTGGGTCCTCTAGAAAAGTCCATCCTTCTTGCTCTGTACCATCCCCTCAGCAGTTTCTCACCCTCCTGTCTACTGGCTTTGCCCTTCTGACCTGACTTCCAGATCCAAAGCTTCACGTTTCCCTTTAACTGCTCTATAACTTCAACGGACACCTGGATGCCCTTTAAAATAATCTTTCCTCTTTCCCTTAAACCTACTCCTCTGTGCTCCCAGTTTCTCGTGGTATCCCCTCTTCCTCCAAAATCAAGGCCACCACTGGAAGATTTCCCTTTTCCCTAATGTTTACTGAATCCACAGTTTTCGTCTCTTCTTTTCTCAAGTGGGGGAACAGTGCTTGGACTGGTTTTCCTGCTTCCTGTCTGTCTCCTACCCAGTCCACCCTTGCGCATCCTCTCCCTGGGACTCAGCTCTCATTCCCCCGCCCTGTGAGATGTCAGCAGTTCCTCCCTCTCTGTCCGCATGAATGCAGACTTGGGGCTCCCCCACTTTTGTAGCCTCACCTCTTAACCGTCCCCACTTTTTTTGATCCCCTCCTGCACTCTGGCCGTGTTTGCTGATGGCCTTGTATTCGCTGGGTCTGGCTACCATTTGTGCCTTTTTGTCATCGTTGTTGTTCTCATGTCCAAGGTCATCTTATCCAGGCCCATCTCTCTAGAAGTAAGCCAGGCATTTTCTGGAGCCCGAAGTCCTTTATCTGTGCTCTCCTCTTTTTGTGACCAATACTTGTGCCCTCCTTGTCACTGTCCTTTGGAGAATTTCTGACCCGTTAAAGATAGTGCCTGTGTCTTACTCATCTTTTTCTCTACTTAATACCTTGTTCATGGTAGACCTTCAGTACATGTTTGTTGACTTGAAATACTAAGGTGAGTAGAGTGACTGAATTAAGAAGCAGCAGCAACCAAGTCACCAGTAAGAATATTCTGTTTAGAAAGGGCATTTATTTAACAAGCGCTACTTTACAATTTTGAAAATAGCTAATATGTGTCCGTAATTGCAAACTCGGGACTATAGAAGGCACTGTTATGGACTCAATGTTTCTGTCCTCCCAGGATCCTGTGCTGAAGCCTGCACCCCCCAGTGTGATGGTATTTGGAAGTGGGGCTTTGGAGAGGCGATTCGGTTTAGATGAGGTTATGAGGGTGGAGCCCCGGGATGGGATCACTGGCCGTATAGGTAAGGAAGAGACAAGAGCTTGTGCTCTCCACCGTGCAAAGTACAGCGAGAAGGCTGCCCTCTGTCAGCCAGGAAATGGGTCTCACCGGGACCTGGCCGTGCTGGCTCCTTGACCTTAGATGTCACAGCCTCCAGAACTGTGAGGAGAAGTACATGATCATTGTGTTAAGCCACCCAGTCTGTGGCAGCTTGTTATACGGGCTGGAACTAAGGTGTGTCATAAGAATATCCCATTCCCCTCCTCACAGACAACCCGTGTTTTCAGTCTGTTACTGTCCATCCAGTGGTAGTCAGTCGTGTTTTCCCCCCTGACCCTGGCGGGCGTCAGCTGTGTGTGCTCTTCCCTGCCTTGCTGCTACATTTACCCACAGGTACGGCCTGATGAGTGGGCGTCTTCGCCCTATTTATGGCCCTGCAGTACTCTGTTGGCCCTACTTTCTTCAGTCCTCTGTTGGTGGATACTGAGATCATTTCCAGTTGTTTACTGTTACATAAACTGTGGTGGGTAACCTTGCATGCATCACTTTATATGTGCTCATCATGTATGTTGTGGGGGACGTTCTTAGAAGTAGAATCAGGGGGCGCCTGGGTGGCTCAGAGGGTTAAAGCCTCTGTCTTCGGCTCAGGTCATGATCTCAGGGTCCTGGGATCGAGGCCTGCGTCGGGCTCTCTGCTCCCTGCTGAGCAGAGAGCCTGCTTCCTCCTTTCTCTCTGTCAAATAAATAAATAAAATCTTTAAAAAAAAGAAGTAGAATTAGTGCTCTTGTCAAATGTCACAAAAGGAAGATGTGCTGGCTTTCACTCCCGCGTGCAGTGTGTCAGAGTGCTTGTTTTCCGACCCCCACCCCCAAACTCTATTCGTTTCCTGTAGCTGCTCCGACACATGATCACAAACTTGGCGGCTTATAAAAACATGAGTCTGTCGTCTTACAGTTCTGGAGGTTGGAAGTCCAAAATGGGTCTCACTTGACTAAAGGCAAGAGGTGTGGTGCTGCGTGTCTTCTGGGGAATCTAGGGGAGAGTCCATTCCTTGTGCTTTCCAGCTTCTGGAAAGAGATACCTGCGTTCCTTGGCTCACAGCCTCTTCCTCCATCTGCAGAGCCAAAGCAGTGGTCAAGTCCTTTGAATTACTCTGACTTTGAATTACTGTGCCTTAATTCCATCGTCACTCTCCTCTGATTCCCACTCTTCTGCCTCCTTCCACATCTCAGGACCCTTACAATGACTTGGGTACTCCTGGGAAGGCTGAGGTACTCTTCCTGTCTTAAATGAGTCAGGGGATTAGAAATCTTAATTCCATTGATAACCTATTTTCTCTTTGCCATGTATGGTAACATAACATGGCTCACATGGACATCTTTGGGGGACTGTTCTGCCAACTGCACCAATCCTGGATGCTTCCTGACTTTTTGATCTTCGCTAATCTAAGAGGTGAAAACGTGGATTCATAGTTTTATTTTGTATTTATCCTGTTTGACTGGAATTAAGTATCTTTTGGTTTGAGCTGTTTGTATTTCTATTGATTCTCTGTGGCTTCTGCCTATATTTCCTTGGGGATTTTGGTATTTTTCTTGTTAATTGTAGGAGTTCTTTATGTGATAGCCACACTCATATCTTTTAACTATGGTGGCTTTTGCTATGGGAGGTTTGTTTTTTTTTTTAAATCTTTTTATTTATCTTTTTTTTCCCTGATGAGGGTCTCTAAGACCACCCCAAGTTCAATGATTCATTTGGAGAATTCAGAAGATTTAACATATAGTCATCCCCCCAAGTGTGATATAATAGCAAAAAGGTACAGAGGAAAAGCAGCAAAAATAAAAGGCACATGGGGTAGAGTCTGGGTGGTGGTGGGGAATCAGGCACAAAATTCTAGCGTTTTCTTCCAGTGGAGTCACACAGGAGACACCTAATTTGTACAGTAGCTAGTTGAGACAACATGTGGGAAATGTTACCAGCCAGGGAAGCTCACCGCCCTCGCATCTCAAGAGGAAAGCAGAGGTTAAGCATAAAGCACATTTATACAGTTGAGGGAAGCTCACCGCCCTCGCATCTCAAGAGGAAAGCAGAGGTTAAGCATAAAGCACATTTATACAGTTGAGGCACCATAAACCCCTCTTATCAGTTAGGGAGCCATGGGACCTCTCCCGAGAACCCAGCTTCCCAGGGTCCAGCTGAGGACCAACCTCACAAGCAGACCCAGGAGAGCAGCCGGGCCTGCTAGGTCAAACTCTGCAGAGTTTTCTTTTATAGCTTCTGGGTTTTACATCCCTGTCAGGGATGTCTTCCCCGCTCAGTTATAGAAGAATTATCCCTAGAATATTCCTTTAAAACTTCAGTTTCTTTTTTAAAATGTAAGTATTTCATCAATTTGGAATTTATTCAGGGTTACCATGTAAGATACAGATCCAGATCTTTCTTTCACTGTTGTTGCAATACCATTTGTTGACTAATCCACTCGTTTGAAATACCCCCTTTATATCACACACACTTCTTGGTGTTTCTTTTCTTGCATCAGTTGCCCTTCAGGTACCAGTAACATTCTTTTAACCATTGAGACTTTATAAAGTGGAAGGTCTGCTAGGGCAGGCCTCTCCTCATTCCTCCTCTTTTTCTTCCCTTTCCTCCCTGTTTTTGCTCTCCAGGCATTTACACAATGCCTGCCTGCCTTATGGCTAGATGCCAGGAGCTGGGACTCATGCCCACTTGTCCAGGAGGACAGACAAAAGCATATGATACAGATGCCTGTGCACAGGATATCGGGGGAGTGGGAAGTAAGGGGCTTGGTGTCAAGGACAGCTTCCGGGAGGAGGTGAATGCTGGAAGATGAGTAGGAGCATTGACCAGGCAGAAATGGCTATGGCCAAGTATAGGAACGGTATGTGCCCATGTGAGGAGGAGGGACACAGACTGGACCCACATGGGTGTTGGTGTACCTGTGGCGGTAATGGTGAGAGATGGTACTAGAGGGGAAGGCTGGGCCCCAAAGCTCGTGGAGCCCACCATGTCCCACCAAGAAGTTCCACTTTGTTTCTAAACGGGAGAGGAGCCATTCAAGGGGCTGAAGCAGGAAAATGACGTTAGATTTTGATTTCAAAAAGATTGTTTGGGCTGCAGACTGGATGGAACGGGGCAGGAGTTTATTTCCAGGGATGTTTGTTACTCACCCAGATACATGAAAACGAGTCCTTGAAATGGGCTAGTGGAGAGGACAGGAGAGAATGGATTTGAGGAAGATCTAGAAGATCCATAGACTCTGTTGATCATGTGAATATAGTTATGATGGGGGATGGCATGATAGGGAAGAACCCAGCCTGAATAAATGGGTGGACATGGCACCAGAGGTCAAGATGGGGAGTATAGGAGGGCAGTGAAGAAGAGGCAGCGACTTCCATTTCAAATCTGCAGAGTTGCAGGTATCCACAGGACAGCCAGACATAGACATCTGTGAGGCAGGTGGCTGCGTAGACCTGGAGTTCTGGCACACGGAGAGGTTTATTTAGTGGGCCCAGATGGGATCATTGGCATTTTCATCAAAGTGGCCAAAATTGCCAGGAGAGACAGTTACAGTGAGAGGAAGTGTAGCACGTGAGAAATGTCACCTTAAATGATTGTGATTTTGGACAAGTAGGAATGAAGGTACTTTTTCCAAATGAAACTGACATTTCAGATATGCTTACGTGGTCTTCTCTTCCTGAAGAAGTTATTATGTATGTTTATATATGAAGGTGATGTCAACCCAAAAATATGAAGCCACTTTGGCCAGGGAGGGTGGTAAAGAGAGGACTAGGAGAACAATTTAAGCCAACGGAAGTATAACTAGTAATTTATGTGCTAGCCTCTTTTGACCTATGAGGCTTTTGTCAGACTTTTGGATTAAATTATTTTTGATGCAAAAAGATGTTAATTTGAACTAAAAAATGGCCAAGTTTCAGTACTTCCTGTGGTTCTTTCTCAAAATTTTTGGCTTTTCCCACCCAACTTTAATGGAAGCATTTTTTTTTCCTTATATGAAGAGGTCTTGTTTCCTAAGTGTGACCTGAAAGATGAAAAAGAGGTGATTTCACATTGCCACACCCTTAAATGGTAGATAGAATCTTTCAAAAAGGCAGGTGTCTTCAATTTCAGAAATGAAATTAAAAAGAAATGCCCACTTAAATTCCTGTTCAAACACTGCTGAAATCCATCAGGAAAGAAGGAGTGAGTGAACAGTCCCCTAGATTTTTAGTGGTAGGTTTTCAGAGTTATAGTTTGTTTGCTTCCTAAAAAGGGTCTGCTCTTCCCAAAACTTGTGTCCGTGCTTGGTGGCAGCGTCATTTGAAAGCATTTTTAAATCTACATAGCTTATCAGTTCGTTCCCCTGGGTACCATGAAAATAGTTTTCTTCTGTAACTGCCTCCCTTTTGAATGATATTTAATTTTTACAAATCTGACTCTCCAACCTCCAGTTCTGAGACACAACATGGCAAGTCTTTGAGGGAAGAGGCTGTCTGTGAGGGGCTTCATGAGATCTAGAAACTCTCATTCACGGACAGACAGCTCTCCTGCCTTGAAGAAGGAAACTTAACAAGTTGCTCAACATTTATAGAGCCTAGTAAGTAGCAGTAAATCCAATCTAGGTGTTTTAAGTGAGTTGGTGCATCTTCACAAAGGTGCCATTTTAAAATAATGGCTAATTAAATGAAATCTAAAACCTGTTGTCCTTTCAGATTTTTTTCCCCCACGAGGCACAACAGTGATAAATGTAGGAAAATTTAAATGACAAGTTATATTCTCTTTGTCAGAGCTGTTTTTATCCCTAGTGTGAAATCAGAGATTTTCATCTCAACTTTGTCCTTTAACATTTTTCAAATGTTACATTGTGCTATTTTTAATCCTGGAAAAAATGCACATGATTGCTTTTTTTTTTTTTTAAAGTCTCCATGCACAGTATCTCTTGACTAGCAGGAATCTGAATTGGTGAAATGCCCAAATACTAATACAGAGCCAAAGAAAGGAGGACCTGCTCACTTGAAGCCAGGATAAGCACTTAAAAGTGTCCTTTCATGGTTTGGATACTGTACTCTAGCTCTGCAGCATGCTCATGCTGGGTCAGGCTGAGGGAAGGGTGCATGGGACTTCCCTGTACATTTTTGTAACTTCTTGTGACTCTCTAAGTATTTCAAAATTACTTTTTTACAAAAAGTGGAACAGCACCCCCAGATAGCCTGCACACACAGAATCCTGAGTGTGATCCTTATCCTGTATGGCACGTGGCCCTTCAGGATCAGGCTCACCACCCTCCATCCATCCCCCGCACCCCCAGAAATTGTGGCTCTATTGGGGGGGATGCAAGGTGGGGCCCAGGCACCAACGGGTACCACGGGCACCTCTGGAGAGCGCCCCGGGGCACCTGCCCCTGTCGCCCCGGACCGACCCTGAGGCAGAGCTCAGCCATCCATGGAAGGCCTCCTGAAGCCCTCATGGGGCACAACCCATCTGGGCCCAGAGGCTCTGTGGAGCCGGGGCCCCGGGACGGTTGTGCTCCTGATGCGGGGTCCCCAGGCCACTAAGTCAAGTCACTGCCAGGACAGATGAATTGTTACCTGGCTTTAGATGCCTGCCCCCGCCCCCACCCTCAGAAGGAAAGTTCTATGGCACTTTGGTTTCCTAAAGAGAGGCTCCCAAGTGACCCAGGGATAGAGTTAGGAATCACTGGAAATGGCAACTTCCTGATAAAGTCCTAAAAGACTCAAAGCCTTAAAAAATGTATTATCTGTAAGAGAAAATAAATGACAGCTAAAAATCTCAAAGCATCTAACCTGTTAACTTTAGGTTTTAACAGTTTTCAGACAGGACTAAGACTTGTCGCAAGTTACCGCTCATGGGGCATTTTGTACTTTGTAATAATGAGGTACAAGTAAAGGGTTTTGTTTCCTTGCTTTAATTCTTAGTAAGTTTTTTTTTTTTTGGTAATAATCCACCTTTATGTTACCCTGTTGAGAGCTTGTGTTTTAAAACTCTTGCTTCGCTCTCTTACCTGAATATTTTTTTAAAAGATTTTATTTATTTATCTGACAGAGAGAAACCCAGCTAGAGAGGGAACACAAGCAGGGGGACTGAGAGAGGGAGAAGCAGGCTTCCCGCCGAGCAGGGAGCCCGATGTGGGGCTCGATCCCGGGACTCCGAGATCATGACCTGAGCCGAAGGCAGTCACTTAGCCAACTGAGCCACCCAGGCGCCCCTTACCTGAATCTTTAAGAGGAAAAAAAAATAGGTAAAAATTAAAATGCCTGGGAAATAAGTCCGGGTACATCCGGCTTTAGGAAATATCCGCATTGGTTCTTTAGGAAAGCTTGCATCAGTGGAGCCATGAGTCAACAACTTCGTGTTCGAATTGTGTTTTTCTTTAAAATCTAACAAGTAATCTTTTTAAAAAAATATTTTTTTCTTGGGGCACCTGGGGTACAGTCGGTTAAGTGACTCTTGGTTCATCTCAGGTCATGAACTCAAGGTTATGAGATTGAGCCCTGTGTCGGGCTCTGTGCTCAGTGCAGTGTCTGTTTAAGACTGTCTCTTCCTCTCACTCTCTCTTCCCCTGCTTGTCCTCTCCATCTCCCTCTCTCTCAAGTAAATAAATAAAATATGAATATATATATCTATATTTCCTTGTAATTGTAAGCTAATTTATTTGGATGGTTAAGATACCTGTTTAAACACCTGGTCTTTTTGACCTTAAGGAGCTCCAATTCAGTATTTGATATGCATCTGTGTATTTCATGACCAGGACTGTGTGGCTGTTGGGTGATTCCTAAATTTTCCTGAAATACCTGAGCTCCAAGTCTGGCTCTTAGCTCTTAACCTGGGATCTGTTTCCAACCCAGAGTTCTCAGAGGCATGTTTCAGTGTTAAGGGAAGCCAGTTCATTGGCTCATCCTGTATATACGGATGGCATTTGGAATGGGAAGTGTTATTCCAGAATGATTTCGTGAGAAAGGCCACTTGAGATGTTGCTACCATGAGACATTGTACCCACTCCCCTATTAATGACATTTTTTAATATTACTTGTATTCAGAGTTCCCTTAAAGCGACCATATTAAAGAAATGGTCGAGATAATTTTGGTTTGGGCTATATAATTTTCCTCTTCTGATAATAATTTTGTAGACTTAAATTTATCAGTAATTTTAATATGACACAAGAGAATATGTGAAGCAAGAAAGGAGTTGCTTTATTATTCGTGAATGAGAAATAGTTACATTGAAAATGCTGGCAAGTCAAAAGACACCCAATGGCATTGACACACGTGATCTTTCCGGAGAGAAAGCTTTATCCAGCCTTGGAGTCAGTCCTTTTACTCTGTTTTATAAAGGGCGCCATATTCACTTGAGCTCCATGGGAGTGAGCAAAAACAAAAACAAAACGTGGAGGTTAGGAACTCATTTCAAGAAAGCAGCTTCTAGGTCTTCTAAAGAGAACAAGAGCCTTGTGTCTCCAGGCACCTGCCGTCTTACATGTGTGTCAGCAGCACAGTATTCAGTACTCAGATGTCACCAAGAGAGCTTTGATACGTGCTTCGGGTTCTGTTTCCATCAGAAGTTCCCCTGTCTTTGACTTAAAGTTGAGTTAACAGAAATCACTCGTTTCCGCCAGTGGTGGGAGTAATTAAGGACTTCTGGGGATTCCATGTGAGTCTCAAGCCTCGGTGAATTGCTTAGTTCGCTTGGTATCGTGAGTGTGCTACCCACTGTAGAAGACACAGCACTTGGGCCTACCGCTGCCCGGACTGAGACCTGCTGAGGGCGCCCCGTGCTTTAGAGAGTTCAAGAAGACAGTCCAGAGAGCAGTCTCCTGATCAGTTTTTACCTTGAACCTCTTGCTTTTTGAATGCATAAAACCCAGCACGGCTTTTCCAGAAATGCTGTGTAGTGTAGAGGAGGGGAGGCTGGCATGCACAATTATAGGACGATAGCAGAGGGAAATGGGTGGCAGGAAAGATACTTAGAGGAGAAAGTGCCCAAACCCGGCGCTTCCAGAGAACGTTGTTGTACAGGGGCTCTGTGGGCTTGACATTTTCACTGGGGCAACGAGTACATATTCTGCCTACTATGGACCACGTACCATTCCAGTTATGGAGGATAGAGGATGTGACCAAAGCAGGTATCTGTCTTTATGGAGCCCATGGTCTAGGGGAGGAGACAGTGGGAGGCTAGCAGTCAACAAGTAAACATGGAATCTGTCACATGGTCATAAGTAATAGGGAGAAATAAGATGGGAAGGAGAATGGGGGTGCTGTTCTGGGAGGGGTAGCATATAGTTTCTCTTTAGGGTGTCAGAATAAGTCTCACTGATTAAGGTTATGTTTGGGCAGAGATGTGAAAGAAAGAAAAGGGAAAGCCATGGGGGGGGAAGGATTCTAGACAGCTGGATGGCAGGTGGAAAGGCCCTGATGTTGGTATGTGCTTGATGCTTTGGGGGAACAGCAAAACTGGAGGCCGGTATGGCTAGAGTGGAGTAAGAAATGGGAGAGCAGAGGCCTAGTAGGGGCTTTGGCCAGATGGTGGACAGCTACGTGTAGGCCACTGGACTCCCAAGTGAGATGGAAAGCCACAGGAGGATCTGGGGCAGTGGAATGACTTGAGCTGACTAAGGTTGTGACACTATTACTCCGACTTTAGAGGTTAAGAGGCAAAGTAGGGGACCACTTTGGAGGTTATTATAATGATGCAAGTGGAGATGGTTGAGGCTCAGACCAGGGAGGCGGCAGTGAGTTGTTGAGGATAACACCAAGGTTTGGGGCCCAGTTACAAAGATGGGGCTGCCATCCACTGACATGTGGAGGCCGTGGGAGAGGCAGGAGGGGAGGTGTTCAAGGCGTTGGCTCTGGATGTGTTAACTTTGGAGTCTTCTAGATGCCTCTGGAGGCAGGCTGGAGTTGTGGAGCAGTCCCTCGGACAGCCAGCTGTGCAGATCCAAGTCGGGGATGGAGAGCCATGGACACTTAGGAGCCACTAGAGTATAGATGGTATTCATCAATATCACCTCCAGAATGAGCACAGGGAGAGAAGAGAGGTCTAAGTCCTGTCATTTCACAGAGCTCAGGACATTGATTCCGAATTCACAGAGAACAGTTAATTAAGAATTTTCCTAATATCCTGTCCCTTTTATAATAGATAAACATATCATTGTTCCCTTTTGAGACAGTTGTCTGTTTAGTAATTATTCCTGAATTTCTTCTTCCCCCCCCTTTTTTTTTAAGTGGCTTTTACTTGATCAATTGCTAATGCTGTTCGAAATGGATAGGTATGTTTTGGTCTGGAAATCTGATTTTTGTGGAACATCATTATAAAAAGAACAAATTAAAAGAGATGTTTGCAGACACAGAAAATTGAGGTCTCAGAAGTAATGATTACTCAAGCTAGAAGGTAGCATTAAGTCTGGTCTGCATTTTCCACTCTTACTCCTTTTGAAAGTCTCGCTTTGGATTGTGATTTTATGGTTTTAGTTACGTCATGTGGAACTTGAAATTCTTTTTTTCCCTTTTGCCTTTTCTAGCCCATGTTTGCATTTCTAAATGAAGAAAAGTTTAATGTGGATGGGTGGACGGTTTATAACCCAGTGGAAGAATACAGAAGGCAGGTAAGTCATATGATGAATGCCGGGTGACAATATTTTGTCTGTCATGCTCTTCGAGCATCAGTGAAATCTTTGCTAAGTCTAGCTTAAATGGCGGTTCTGCTTATTTTATCTATTACTCTGTAATTTGTGAGTTCATTCCCTAGCCCTATGATACGTTGTTCATGAAACGAGTCAAATATTTGGAGTCTAGAAGAGTCAAAACTCTAAACCTTGCTGTTGAGGAGTTCATGTCACTATATATTTACGGACCTGGGAGCTTAACTCTCACAGCTAGATTCAAATGATATTTATTCTGGTTTGCAGACTGAAATGAATTAGAACGGTTTCCCTGTGATGATGGCTTTTCCAAGAAGGCTTTGATGAACGTATATTAAAATTACTTTTATTGCTCTTTTCTGTAAACTTCACCCATGTGCCTGGTTAGTGTGCTGCGTAACAAAGGCAGGAGGCTTGGTATATGTGGCTGTTCGGGGACAAAGGTGTCTTGCGGCATTTTTGTGAAACAGAGCCTATCCATTCTGTGTGCGAGAGCCACAGTCTGACCTCTGGTTTAGCCAGATCTGTGGGCCAGCTAGGAGTTACGTGACGGAGTTTTTCATAGTTCGCATCCTACACAGCTCCTAAAATAATTGGGAACTTCTGTCAAGTGAGTTTTGAGAATCAGATCAAGTCCAGTTGCCTTATGTGAAAAGGTAATCAATGTAAAGTAAAAACTTAGAACCCTAGACTTGAGAAGAACCTTCTAGCCGCCACCTCCACTACCAAGCACCCATGCTGAATTTTTTTTTTTTTTTAGTCTTGACCAGTGGTGTGCATATGTTTGTAAGCAGATTCGATGCTCAGGATTGTGGGTGCAGGAGTTTAAATCCCATGTATGAGGTAGTACGTCCTGTGGTTCCAAAAGTCAGCTTTAGACTGTTGAGTTTCCGGAGGCTATATATAATACTCTCATTTTAATGACCTCTGTTCTGGGTCAGTTATCGAGGCAGAAGAAAGAGCATTGAAACATTTTGCATGTTTTGGAGACCTCTGTAGCATTATGTGTTTAAATATCTGTACCTTAGCTTTGGAGTGTTACTGACAATATTAAGACTTCTTTTTTAGATCAGTGTTTCTAGCTTGACACAAGACAGTTCCTGTTTAAGATTGCATGCATATATGAACTATTGAAAGGTATCTTGTTCTAGACTGCCATTATATTTCATCTTTTCTTCTTATCACTTTCTCATGGGACTTAAAACTCTCTAATTGGACTCAGCATCAGACTCACCTGTTTGGTCCGTGGTCTATAGGGCCAGGCCTAAGGAAAAGGTACAATGTCTGTCCCCAAAGCAAACACCCACATAGCTCGCCTTTGTGTGTGTACTTGTGTATTTGTGAGTATGGGGAGAGAATATTCCACCACCTCCGGATCTTGTCCATACTAGATACGGTTTTGTGGGTGGCCGACGGGATGGGAGGTGTACTCCTTGTCTCCCTGTCACAGTAGCAGTGTGCCCAGAATGCAGATGACTGTATTTCTCACACAACTTACAGAGCGATCGCCAGTCCCAAACCACTTGATTGAAAAAACTTTTAGGAGGTGGCGAAATGAGCCTCCCCAGAGGGGTTCTCCTCTATTTCCCCTCTGTGACTTTCTTCATAAACTTAGCCTCTTTCTACTTCGGAGCAGACTGAAGCATTCACTCTGTTTTGAGTAGGGAGAGGAAGTTGCCCCGTCTCTTTTCTACCCTCAGTTAGACACAGGTTGAAATTACACGATGCACTTTTCTTTGGGGTGGGGGTGGGGTACACAGGTGGGGGATGAACTTGAGTTTATCTTTATTATACAAGTAATAAGAGCTAGCTTGACATGAAAGAAAGGAAGATCTCAAATTCAAGAGAGTCTGTATTCACCAGTGATGTTTTAGAATTATGGGAACCACCAGTGTTTTGTCTTGTGTTCTTATGTTGTCTGGATTATGGATTTGGCTCCCTTTAGTATAAATCGGTAGATGGTCACTACCCTGTGGTCAAAGAGGCATGTGCAGATTCTGCTAGAAAGAAGAAAGGAGACCCAAGGCCAAATCCAGAGATAAAGTTAGGCAGTACTGACTTAGACTTCCTTTTTTCCTACAGGGCTTGCCCAATCACCACTGGAGAATAACTTTTATCAATAAGTGCTATGACTTCTGTGACACTTACCCTGCTCTCTTGGTGGTTCCATATCGTGCCTCAGATGAAGATCTCAAGAGAGTTGCAACTTTTAGATCCAGAAATCGAATTCCGGTGAGTACCACAGTTAATGTTTTCCTCAGAGATTGCCTTTTACCCCATACAAATAGTAGTCAAGTCAGTGAAACAGTCTTGGACGTCCAATCCGCCATGTAGTTTTTAAGTGCCTTCTTAGTGCAAAGTACTACACCAACTGGGAGAAGTAAGACAGCACCCGTATTCCAGAGCTCACAGTCAAGGTCAGAGAAGGAGCGCAAACTAATTCTTATATGACAGAGGGAAGGGCAGAGAGTTTATGGTTTTCACATTTATGGCACCATACCTGACATGTGATGGGCTCTCCGTGAGCATTGGGTGAATCATACTGGAAACGACACATTGCCTGTCTTCTGTTACAGAGCACGTGCCGGCTTCAGTAGGTCTAGCTCGTCCTCACCACCTTCGCGGGCTCCCTGAATGCAGTCAGTAAACTGGAGCCAAATGCAGGCTATTCCAGACCGTATACTTATGGTATCATTGGACCTGGTTCACAGACTTCTCTTTGGCTCTTAGATATTTTATGTATGAGTCATACCATCTACTTTGTGTGCATAAATTTTATTGCCTAAAAATTTAGAGAATTTTTCCCCTCTTAATTTTTAGGACATGTCATAATAAGTACATTGTTTTGTTTTTGGTGTTCTAAATAACAGCTTTTGGAAAAACAAGGATTGAAGAAATGAAGATTTAATGTCACCTTGCCTTTAACTCCAAGTCTAGACATTTTTTGTCCTTAAAAGGACGTTGATGTGAAACTTTGGTACAAGGGCAACATAGTAGGAATCACAACTTTTAAGATTGACTCATTGCTCTAAGTACGAGTGTCTTTTCATATGTTGATGATCTATATCATACTTGGACATGTGTCCTTTAGCTCATTTGGCTAGTATACGGTGCCAGCGAGGCTAGAGTTTCAAGTTGACTTACCCCGCTGTCTCGCCCACAGGACAACTGGCTGATGTTCTTCATGCCTTCATTCAGTTGAACATCTACCATGTCAAGTGTGTGTGTGTGTGTGTTTGAGAGAGAGAGAGAGAATTTTATGGGATTTAGGGCAGGAGAGGAGATGAAACGACTGTGCCCAGTCCACTGTGCTCAGCTGCCATCTGGACCTACTAGACTCCACGATCCGGAGTGAACCGGAGTCTGCCGTAGAACCAATACAATGCTTGACTTTTTACTTATTTAGCCATTTTACCTATCCTTTGTACTTCATAATGGCCACAAATCTGCCTTTATTTTTCCTAATAAAATGAAAGCTAAGCTCTCCATCATGTCCGTATCTTTATAGATGACCGTGCTTGAGGATATTTAATAGTAGATAATGTCCTCTTTCTGATACACCTTCTGACCACATGACTTTCGACTCTACACCAGAAAATGCATTTGCTTTTAATGTGAAATCATTAATATTTGATATTCAGGTCTTTTTTAAAAGCCCATGTAAAAACACAAAAAGAATTGATGACAAAGCACTCTTGTTATTGTGTGCATAAATAGGACGTGAACGATTATAAGACATCGTTGAATAACAAAATGATCCATTCGCATCATCGTTGCCATGAAGGCTTACATCTGTTCTCATTTGCATTCCTGTGTTCTCAAACAGGTTTGTCTTAAAGTTACACAAGTCCTTGACATATAAGTAACACATGATTAATTATTTTAGTCATTTTACAAAATGCCGATAAGCAAAAAGGAGTCTGCCACCTAGTGAGAACCACAGTTAACATTTTGCTCTACGCCCTTCCAAACTTCCTTCCATGCAAGCATATTTTTATTTGAAAAAAAAAAAAAAAGAAATTACTCTGCGTGCCAGGGTGGAGGTGTATCCGTTTTCGGTTGTGAGACATCTGGGTTCCTTTTAATCTTTCATTATTATAAACAGTGCTGCGATCAGCACCTCTTGGTGGCTAAGTGTATGTGTACGCCCTTAATTATCTTTGGCTTCTAGATACTAAGCTTAATCGGAACAACCTAATACAGTACCGTATACTTTGAAAACAGTCATGGTAGTTGGTGTCGCAAAGTGACCGTTGAAGTGACCGTTCTTTATACCTCTGAGCCAAACAGCAAGCGTCCTTTTGAAGAAGGTAGTCGAGATCCCAAAAGAAAAAGAAAGGAAGAAGCAAAATAGCTTACGAAAGTAATGGCATGGTGATTACAGCCTTAAATCTCTCCGGCAGGGAGAAGAGGGGCGGAGGGAGGGAGGGCACTGGTGGTGGCACACAGCAATTTCTTGCCTAGGACCTCATTTAAATTTAAAAGCTGGTGCAGGTGTTCGTGAAATAAGCCTCTTTTGAAAAGTCATATCAAGTCAACATGATGTACAGCTTAGACTTAGACAGGGTTATAGATCACTTACATCTCAATAAACCTAAAAAATTAAAACACATACATATATGCCTGAAAGGGATCTCCTGTCTCTTATCTGTCTCAAAGCAAGGGCCATTGGAGGCAGGCTGGGCCGGTGTCACTGCCACAGTGCTGGTCCCAGGGCTTCCCAGTTCTTTCTTCCCAGCCTTCGGACTCTTGCGGCCGCAGTGATGTTTTTACTGGTCTCTGGCATAACACAAAGACTCAGTGAATGAGTATTCATTCACGCTGTCGTATAATCTTTTCTCACTAACCTGTTGTCACTATTATGCCATCGTGGAGGGGGTGACTTCACAGATGACAGCACGTTTGGCCTTGTACTAAGTGAGCTTCTTCGGTTCTTGTGTCTGCTCGTCACAGTTTTCTGTATCTGACTTCATGGGCCACCTGACCTGCCCCTGGAACGTACTTCACATGCTTTCTTTGCGCGCCCTCCCAGCAGGGCCGTGGAGTCACTTCCCCCGCCCTATTTGATGGAGGAGGAGAGGGGCGCGACAGAGGCTGTGAACTCCGTGCCCAGGTTACAGTGACGGCAGAGATGGGCCTCCCCCAGAGCCCACGCTGTTGCCCACCACACCTACCTCCTGGCTCCCTTTTCATTTTTTTTAACATCTTTGCGATCTAACTCACCTACCAAACAGTTCACCCACTTAAAGGGGCCACTTCCATAGTTTTTATTGTGTTACATTGTTAGCTCCCTTTTACAGGTGCTGTTTCTCCTGCACCGCAAGCTTCGAAACCGGGCAGCCCCTGTGCTAGGCTCGTGTGCAAAGTGCGGTTCTCCAAACTTCCTTGTGGGAACTCTGGCCACTCTGTGGCCATCTGGAGAGCTTCTTTTTTTTTTTTTTTTCTAGAATTGAGACTGTTGGGGAGATGACCTGTAGAAGTTAGTTGGTATTATAGAAACACATTGTCCCAGAGGTGATTTCCTTGTTTCTGTCTGAGGAATCCAGGGCAGGCTACAGAACTGGAGTAGTATCAGAAGTTTTTTCTTTCCTGAAAGTGATAGAACTTTTTTTTTTTTAGGTAAGCATTTAATCTCTATGAGATGTGCTAATTAAGAAAAGACTGGTAAAGAAATTGGTTATTCTAGTTGTCTCTGAATAGTCCTCATTAAATGTGTATTGCTAGGCACACACCGTGAAATCACAGGTAAACTAGTATTCTATTTGGCCACATCAGACTCACATAATCGTGATGGTTAGTGCTTTATTTTTTGCTGTTTTCTTGATGGCTTAAAATTTCTGAACTCACCGTAGGTGCTGTCATGGATTCATCCAGAAAACAGGACAGTCATCGTGCGTTGCAGTCAGCCCCTTGTTGGTATGAGTGGTAAACGGAACAAAGATGATGAGAAGTATCTCGATGTTATCAGGGAGACTAACAGACAAATTTCTAAACTCACAATCTATGATGCAAGACCCAGCGTAAATGCGGTGGCCAACAAGGTGAGTGTATTCAGTGACACGCTGGATGCTTACCTTGTGGGTGCGTGCCATGCTTTACGTGAATGTTTTTGCGCACTGTGTCAACGTGTGGGCTTACGCTAATAGCCAGACTTAGTTGAGATGGGAAGACTGGTTTGCTGAGGTAGAAAGTCGTTTTAATCACAGAATGTATCTTGAAATTCGAATCCATTAAGATCAAATGAGAATAACCTTTAGGTAAATTAGGTGAATATAGAACTGTGATGAACTTCATTTCTGGCAAAAGTCGGAATCTCTTTGGAGCCCTTTAGGCTGTTCCCGATCCCTCTGGACTTCTACAGTGCTACAGGAATTGTTAAACTCCTCCATCTGCAGCTTTATCCAGACGGTCTCTTCGCTATCCTCGTGAATGAGTCAGTCTCAATACGTGGCTTTTATAGTCATGCGCACACGATGTTATTGTTTTCAAAGACAGTCTGTCTCCGTTGTGGGCTTGCTTAGGCAGAGTATGCCGAGTACCCCTAAAGTTGACCGGGGGTCATCATCGTGCATATCAGTGACTAGATCGTGTTGCTTTCCAAAGCCTCCACGGAAGCTGCTGCAAGGGATAAGGGCTGTTTGCCTGTACACTGAACAGCCCCAGATTATTATGCTTTTTACATTTCACTTCTTTTTGTTTCTTTTTTTTCCTTCTCCTATTATTGCCAGCTGTCACTTGCAAGTGCTCACAGTGGGCCTGCCCTGAGGTGTTCACCGCCATTGCGCCTTTCAGATTTCTTGTTTCTCATCAGCTGTAGGCTTAAATTTCATCATCAGGAATGCTTTGCTTATCCCGAGGTCACTTTTCTGGCATCTTCAATTATTCATAGCACAAGGCAAGAACCTGAAAGCAAAACAAGTCCTCAGGCAGCTCGGAGAGATGCGGCAGCTTCCTAAATGGAAGGGTGTATAAAACGGCACAAGTATGTGGCTCCTTTCACAATCATTTGCACGCGGATCGTGCGTCTTACACTTTCACATCTGCCGCGTCCCCTCTGCTCCCTGTGTGCCCTTAGCCCAGCTCTCTGTTATTGCAGTTGATTTTTTGTTTCAGTAGTGGAAATGACTTTGAAATTCTAGGTAAAGCAATCAGGAAGTGTTGTTGATGAGTAAATTACGAAGTAGAGGCGAAACATGTAGGAAATTCAGTCTAAAGATGAAGATCTTGTGTTATTTGTAACATTAGATATTTCTATTCCATTCCTAATATATAATTCAGAGTGTGAAAACATATATAAAACGTAGTATTTGCATGTCTACATTCAGTCTGAAATAGATATGATGTAACATTCAAATGAGGTATTTAGAAAGATAATTTTAAAATATGAAAACGTATAAAATGAGTACATTCATTATATTAACTTTAAAGCTTATTGTGATAGCAGTAGAATCTTTTTTTCCCCCTAGCTTCCCAGCAGTAGAATTCTTGAATGCCTTTTTAACACTCAGGAAATATGCCTGTGTTACTAGTGCTCTCAGGAATGAAGGGAAGGAAAAAATTAAGGAAAAAACCTAGGCTTTAAAGATTTCTGAAGCATTCTTTAAAAACCAAGCTCCCGTTCCCTCCTCCCTCAGCTGTGTCTCTCCTCTAGTTATCTATATCCATAGCAACGGGCCCTTGAACCTCTGTGTTGTTGTACTAGATAATCAGGGTTGTTCCTTTTTGTTGAAGAGAAGGAAACTGAAAAGACTTCAAAACTAACCAGAGATGGAGAATTTGAACTTTAGGGAACTCAATCTGTGCTTGGCTAATTGATTTTTACCCTTCTGACTTCTGCTCTCTTTGGACCCCATTGTTCCTCCCTTGTGGATATTTAGAAATGTACAACTCATCCTCCCATGTAATAAGCAACATTACACCATTATAAAGTAAACAGACAAAACCCAGGCGTTGGCAGTCCCCAGCACCAGACTGCTTCAGTTGTGCAGCAGTCGACTGCAATGAGTTAAAGTAGAGCCGCATTAATGTCTGTCTTCGCTTTGGCAAGGAGCAATAAGCACATTTTGCCTTTTGTTTGTCTGCATATTATCTTCAGTTATTTATGAAAGAAAACCCCAGTATTGAGAATCTCTTTGAAAATTGCTGTAACTATTTAAAAGCCACATGGGGAGAGAAGCAGGTCATCCAGGGGAGGGTGACTTCTTATTCCCGCAGAGGCTCGCACTCTGGCGGAACTTGGGCTCGCTCTTCACTCCCAGGCCGGGTGCCTGCAGTTTATGGAGGTGACTGCCACGTGGACAGGAGCACCTCTGTGGGCCTCTGCTGGGAGCTGTGAGGTGTTTATGTGCCCCGAGGCACGGGTGAGCAGGAAGAGGGAAGTAGGGCTCATTTGTCTATGTATTCATGAGCTAATAACTTTTTAAAAAACGACAAGGTTGAATATGTATTGTCTACTTATACTGATGCTTGAAATTCAAGTGCTTACCTTACTTCTCTCGCGTGGGAAACCTGTGTGACTAACGCTGGAGGAAAAAACCATAGGATGCATTGGCCCTTGTGTTCTGAGTTACAAGTTTTATGTTCTTTTTATTGTTATAAATAAAAAGAAAAGAGGCAAAATGTAGCAACAGCACATTTGTCCAATGCCTTTCCCTTCCATTTCAGCTTGGAGGACTTTGCTTTCTTGGCAAGTCTCTGAATTATTTAACTTTTTCATAAAGGGCCAGAGGCCACATGTTCCATGGCATTTGAAAACATGAAGCAGAATGCAGCCAGGTTCCTTCCATTCCGTTTCTTTTGCTTTACGTGGAAAATGGGTTTCTTCGCCATGCTGGGGATGGGTGCGGCTCTCTGTCCCTGGTGTCCGCGGGGCAGACGGGTGGTCATGGTGCAGGTGCCTGGGCCTTGAACTCAGTCACCTGGAATTCTGCTGATCACCGTGTGGCTTTGAGGATGGTTAAATAGCATCTCTCCTCATGGATAAGACGGGGATAGTAACACCTCTCTGGCGGCATTGCTGTAAGAATGAGCTAAGCAGATGGGGCTCACTGAATGGCGGCTCATGTTAGCGGTAGGAGCGTGTGACTCCTTTAAATCCTGTTTAGCCTACCCAGTCTCTGAGGCCCAGAGAGCTTGAGCGCCTTGCCTCAATCAAAAAGCATAGAGGGGCTGAAGCGGACTTTTTTTCTGGCAAATACAGATCCCCAACAGACTGCCAGCCAGCTGCATTGGTTTTGGTTTGTTTTGCCTGTTTCTGTGTTTTTCCGAGCTCTGAGTGTGCCTGATGTTGTGGAGCTTGGTGTCGGGTGGGAAGTCAGGTCCCCGCCAGTCTCTGCATCCGAGCTGCGGGGTCGTAGGTGGACATTCGGACCAATAACTTGACCAATAACTTGAAATATAACTTGAAATATTCGTGTCAGTTTTTCTGATGAACTAGAAAACCCAGCTGACTGTTTGTATTTCTTGCTGTTTCTCAGGCAACAGGAGGAGGATATGAAAGTGATGACGCGTACCATAACGCCGAACTTTTCTTCTTAGACATCCACAACATTCATGTTATGCGGGAATCTTTAAAAAAAGTCAAAGACATTGTTTATCCTAATGTGGAAGAATCTCACTGGTTGTCCAGTTTGGAGTCTACTCATTGGTTAGAACATATCAAGGCAAGTATATTTTGAAAAAAAAAAAAAGCATGTACATCCCTAAATGAGAAGTCATTGTTCCGTGGAACAGGAGTCTCTTTCAGTTCCTTCCATTTTAAAATTGAGCGCTGAGAGATGAATTATTGACTGTATCGGGTTCTTACATTTGACAGTTTTGTACCTCTTCATAGTGCGCCCTTACCTTTAAGTTAAAGATTTCACAACATCACTTTAGAACAGTTCGAGGGTTTGTAGAGCTGTCACTTGCCATCTTGTTAGTAGTAAGTTCCGTCTTTCATGCAGGTTTGTCCAGAAACAGCCAATTTATTATCCAGCCATTACTTGGTATGACCTTCCAGGCCCTAGAGAGAGATTTTTCTCTTTTATTGAAACTAATCTCAAATTGACCTACTTTAAAGAATGAACTTTGTGCTTCGATTATACTAAGTCCTTTCTCTTGATAAAAGCATCAAAAACCCTCCAGTCTTTAGAAGTACTTGAAGCTACCTGAGGCAGCTAACACCTTTAGAGGGTACCTTTTTGTTGTGGGTACAAACCAAAGCCTACTTTAAATAGGTGCAGTGTTAATATAAATTGTTTTCTAGTCAGATTTTATTTTCAGACTTGATAGGAATCACATTTCCATTTGGCCTGTCCAGCTTTCATTTTTTTTTCTTCATTTGTCATTCTCAAAAATGAAGTGAAAAACCAGTTAATTGTAACAGCTAAGGTAATGTGGGCCCTGGATGGGATCCTGGATTAGAAAAAGGACACTAGGTGAAATTAAGGAGACCTGAATAAAGTACGGACTCTATTAAAAATGTTAATAAGTCTATTAATAAATTAATAACATGTCAGTATTGGTTCATAGGCTGTGGCAAATGTAACATACATCATAGAATGTCAGTGATAGGGCAAATGGGATCGAGTACATGCAATCTTTCTGCAGTATCTTTATGACTTTTCTGTACATCTAAAACTACTCTAAAATAAGACACTTCTTTTTCGAAAGTCTCGCACTCTTACAGGCAAAGCAGCACGCTAGACCCTATGAACTGAAAAAGGAATGAGACGTACTTTCCTGCTGCCTTTAAGGAGCTTCGTGCGGTTGCAGAGGTGACGAGCAATGTAACGAGACATTAATGCTCCGCAGTGCAGCGTGTTATGTGCCAGTAGGCCTTCATGGCAAAGGCAGTGGAAGAAACAGGGCCTTTGGGATTTGAGGGGCTTGAAAGCAGAAGGGATGAGGGGACCTGTTCTAGAGAGAGACGCAGTCTGCACAGAAGCCCAGGAACAGGCCCGGGGGAGACCTAGTTGGGAAGAGTAGTAGACTCCTACTCCGAGCTAGATGGGAGAGAGGCTGGTCAGAGTTGGTCTTCAGTGGCTCGGGTATCTGAAGAAATTAGGAGTCGAGGCCATCTGCATTAGATGCGGTATGGAAGTTAGGACCTACAGAATATGGAAAATGCTATAAAAGACCCCTGTAAATTTTTACAGGTTTGTCCAAAGTGAGCGAGATGTAAAAGAAATGAAAGAAACTGTCAGTGTTCTCTGAGGAGGCCAGCTGTAACTGGGGAGCCCAGATGGACACCTTAATGACCTCCGACTCAGGGCTTCTGAAGCATAAGGCCCATCGTGCTAGAAGATGGGGGAGCAGAGATAACGGCTGTCCTTAAGCTGGACGTTGAAGATCAGTGGGAATCTGGGGGGTGGGCACATTTGGGCTGTGCTCCTTCTGGAAGCTCTAGGGGGAGAATCTGTTCCTTGCCTCTTGTAGCTCCAGGCGGCTGCTGTGGCCACATTGCTTCATTCTCTGCTTCTGTGATCCCATTGCCTTCTCTCTGTGAAATCTCCCTCTGCTCCTCCTTACCAGGATACATGGGATGGAATTTAGGGCCCACCTGCACGATCCAAGATAATCTCTCCATCTCAAAGTCATTATCTTGATAACATCTGCAGAGTCTCTCTTACCGTGCACGGCAGGATTCACAGATTTCCAGGGGACTAGGACCGGAGCATCTTCGGTTGACCCGTGATTCAGCCTCGCACACTGTTTTGCAGCCCCAGAACTGCTGCTAGACACGTGGCATGGCCACCACCAACCTGCATTCAGGCCAGATGGTCCCACCGCTCTGTGGGAAGAGGGCAGGCTTCACAAGCGAGGAGACCACCGCCACCCTGCCATATGTCCCATCTCCTCGTTCTGGTCCGTCAGCGGAGCCCCAGCAGGGTAGAATGTCTCTGTGGTTTCTGGAGCGTATGGTCTCTCTCTGTCCTTTCCAGCACGCTTTCCCTGTAGCCCTTCCTGTTTGAAACTGGACTGTCATTCTGTGTTTCTTAGAAGGTAGGGCTAGCCGGCAGCCAACATTCATCGAACCCCTGTTCCACGTCAGCATTCTTTCTTTTACGCCGAGACAGGCTGGCGGTGGGGATACCACTTCTCCCCCCACTTTAGAGAGAAAGGAACCACGGCTCTGCTGACTGGCTCAGTGTGGGACCTGTCAAAAGCAGCAGCGGAGATTCCAAACCAGGCCTCGGGCTGCCGAGCCAGCGTGCTGCACGCCGCCCCGTAGTGAGCCGCGCGTCCGTCTCACTACGGAACAGTTTCCAGTGATGGTTCTGAAAAACCTGATCTCATTTCATTAGATAACAAGCAGGGTTCTTGTCAAGAAGCGATGGTGGGAATTGAGACTTTGGGGGAAAACAGCGAGTATTCTGAAAGATCCCGGGCTGAGACTGCCTCCCTTTCTCATGGTGCAGGAAGCGTCTGGAGGGAAGCCTCCCTCTGTGGAGTGCACCAGAAGCTCAGCTGCCTTCAGCAGCTTTCAACAGCCCTTTCTTCCGCAGTGCCTCAAATTAAATCTGTGAACAGGATTTTGAGGAGATACTTAAATGCTTGAAGGACTAAAGCTGCTCTAGTCAGTTTAAAAGCAATGACTTCTGTAAGAATAACTGAGGTCCCCTCACCTGTCCTTCTCAGTACTACCCTGCCCACTTATCTACAGTTACTGTTTATATCAAAATAACGCAGGTACTCATCTTCAGAGGCATCACGCTGGCTCAGTGGGTGGAATATGGGACTCTTGATAGGGGGTCATGAGCTCAAGCCCCACATTGGGCATAGAGCTGACTTAAAAAAAATAAATCCAGTTTAAAAAAAATAACAAAAAGCACATGTCCTTAAAGTTCTCTCTACCAGATCTTTCACTTTGCCTTTACCTCGAATCCATGAAGACGACCATAATACATGAGTGTTTCAGAGCTGTTAGGATTGGGGGAGCTCCAGAAATGGTATCGTGGATGTGAATGGCTAATGAGCACATGAAAAAAATGGCTTAGAAGTTTTCTAAAAAGTTAAATCAACATACATTTACTGTATGATCCAGCCACTTCTCTCTTCGGTTCTTAGCCCAGAGAAATGAAAGCTTAAGTCCCTGCAAATCTGTGTGTGCCAAAGTTCACAGCAGCGTCATTCATAGTAACCAAATGCAAGAAACAACCAGGCGTCAGTCAGCTAGGGAGTGGACAACAGCGTAGATCTTGGCCGTAAAAAGGAAGGAAGTACTGACGCAGGCTACGGCATGGATGCACCTTACAATCATGACGCTAAGTGACGGAAGCCAGACATAAAAGACCACCTACTATATGATTCCATTTAGGTGATGTTTGTAGTAAATGCAGAACGGTAGAGACAGAAAGCAAATCGGTGGCTGCTGGGGGCTGAGGGTGGGAACTGGGATTGGCCTCAGGAGGCACATGAGACTTCCTGTAGGCGATGGAAGCATTCTACAACTGGCCTGAGACGATGGCTACACAGCTGTGTACATTTTTGCGGTCTCATCAAACTGCATGCTCGTGATGGGTAAATTCTGTGCTTCGTAAAGGATAACTCCATAAATAGCTAAATCATCCAAAAATGGCATCGTGGCAAGAACTCTTGATATACATAAATTTCATTAGTATTTCTGAGTCTCAGACGTTTATGAGAAGGCCGTCACTGTATCTTGATGTAAGTATTCTACTTAGGAGCCACAGAATAGTTCATCTTTTGTCAATTTAAAGGCTAAAAGGTGACTTCCATTGTATCAGGCCTTTAAGGTCTAAACTAGACCTGTTGGGCCGGTGATTTTTCTAAAATGATCACTGCTATGGGTTGAGTTGAACCCTCCTCCCCCCAAAATACCATGTGTCGATACCCTGACCCTCCCCCCAGTACCTCAGAGTGTGAGCTTTTTAGGACTGGGGTCTTTGCAGGCGCAATGAGTGCAGATGAGGTCTTGTGGGAGTAGGATGGGCCCCTAATCCAGGAAGGCTGGTGTCCTTACGCAGAGGGGAAGTTGGGGTACAGAGACACAGGCACGGGGGGAACACCATGTGGAGACTGGCATCTCGCTGCGACGAGCCAAGGAACTCTACCAGAAGCTATGATGAGGTCTGGAATGGGTCCTGCCCTAGAGCCTTCCAGAGGGAGCCCGGCCCTGCCCACGCTTTGGTCTCGGACTTCTAACAAGACAATACATTCCTATTGTTTAAGCCACAGGCTGTGGTCCTCGGCAGTGACAGCCCTCAGTGCACCAATGTAACGACAGGTCTGAAAATGAATTTGAAACGTAGTTTGCTTTCGTGTGCGTTGAGTTTGTTGTTGTCGTCGTTGTTGTTAATAAGCTAGGCTCCCTGGAGCGGCCCTGCCCCAGAGGAAGAGCAGTAGGCCTCACAGCTCCTGCTGTCCCACTCGCAGAAGTTCTCCTGTTCTACACAAGAGCAGTTTTTGAAAACGTGACTTTTTCTGGGGTTAAAAACGATTATTTCAAATTTCAGCGGTACCTTACAGCTACCTAGTAATCATGTGTTCTTCTTTGCCAGCTTGTTTTGACGGGAGCCATTCAAGTAGCCGACAAAGTTTCTTCAGGGAAGAGCTCTGTGCTCGTGCACTGCAGTGACGGGTGGGACAGGACGGCGCAGCTAACGTCCCTGGCCATGCTGATGCTGGACAGCTTCTATCGGAGCATCGAGGGCTTTGAAATACTGGTACAGAAAGAATGGATAAGTTTCGGACATAAATTTGCATCTGTAAGTGAATAGTAAAGCTGACTTCTTCATGTCACATCACTGCCATTTGAGATTTAAAGACTGGTTGTTAAGCCATATATTTGCTTTGGAGAAGAAAGTCTGAGGAGTCCAATGAAAAACATGTGTGATTCCTGGGGGGTAGGGAGAGTTGTTTCCCGAGACAGGTTTCTCCATCTGTCCTATTTACAGTTTGACTTGAAAGTCATACCAGGAGCCTGCAGAGAAGTGTTTAAGTTGAAATTATGTGGAAGAAGGAAGATAGGATGACCATTCTGTCTCAGCCACGATTATAGCCCTTAGAGCCAAATACATTTTACAGAGCTGCTACACTCTTAGTCGAGGCTTTATTATTATTACTATTATTCTCTGATGCACAATTTGAAAATTGAGAGAACCTATTAAAATTCATATTTCCAGGCCTTATTTCCAGATATCCTTTGAAAAAGCCTTAAAAAGAGAGAAAAAGACTTATTTACTTATTTATTTGAGAGAGAACACATAGGAGCATGAGCAGGGGGAGGGGCAGCGAGGGAGAGAGCGCCCCCAGCAGACTCCCCGCTCAGGGCTTGAGCTCTGGAGCCTGAGATCATGTCCTGGGCCACAGTCAAGAATCAGCCACGCTTAACCAACTGAGCCACCCAGGTGCCCCAGAAAAAGCCGTTTTAACAAGCTCCCTCAGATGGTCCTCATTCACCCTTCCTAAGTAACATGAAGAACATTTTCAAGTAAAAAGAATCATTGTTACTAAAAATAAATGCTGAGGCTTTTGTCTTGCTCTTTTGGACGTGGTCTGGCGGCTTCAGCCTTGAGGGTTGGTCACTTAGCACTGCTAACCTCACTGTCGGCGGAGCTGAGGTCACTGGGATGTTATAGATGTTTAGACTTGATTTCCGTTATTTCAAAACCTTTGCACGTTTCTGTATTGCCAAGGAAAAACATATACCAGATGAGTTGTGTTGTCACATTTTGTGGGTTATACATGCTTTCTCAGTTTTGTGCCCATAAATGAAAACGCATCGTCTCCATCCCTTCATTTCAGAGAATAGGTCACGGTGATAAAAACCACGCCGATGCTGACCGATCTCCTATTTTTCTCCAGTTTATTGATTGTGTATGGCAGATGTCGAAACAGGTAAGGAATATGTACAGGATAAAATTACATTTGTCTTCACATTTAAGTATTTTCATCTAGTGTCTGGGATTTGCTTCACGGTACAGGGGGCAGAGATAGAGACAAAATGAGTCTGGCCCTGTGTAAGTCATTGTTGCAGCCGGGTGGTGGGTACATGGGGTTTACGGTTTTATTCTTGCTACTATTTATGCCTGGGATTTTCCATAATGTTTTAAAAATTCAGTATTTAACTGCATCCTCTCTCCTAATGGAATCCCAAGTCGTCTTTTCCATTGCCTCTGGACCAGCATCTGTACACAGGACACCATCAATGATCAGTCCCAAGTTTTCATGCTTTGTGGGCGTGTTTATTTTTGTCTAGTTCCCTACAGCGTTTGAATTCAACGAGCGATTTTTGATTACAATTCTGGACCATCTGTATAGTTGCCGGTTTGGTACTTTCTTATACAACTGCGAGTCTGCTCGAGAAAAACAGGTGAGTGGAAATGCTCATCTTTTTAGTTAAATGCATCTCGTCTTCCATGAAATAAAAAAAAAAAAATTTATAGCTTGGTTTGTGGGAGGTGCAGGGACGGGTTGTGGGGTATCTGGCATTTACTGCAGGGGTAAGACATTGACTTTGAGAATAGGAATGACTTTAAAGGTATATAAGGTCTCCCTCCCAAAACACCATAAAAGCATCAGCAAAGGGCATTGTTTTAAAGCCATAAGCCTACAAGAACAGGGAAGATGGGAAAGGAGACAGAGCCACCAAATTTGAGGACTCTGAGGTTTCTTCCTGGGAGAGCATGCAAGTGGGCTGGGGACCTGTGTGTCATTGGGGGCGAGGTGAATGGCTGTGAGGGCCCCAGCTCACTCTCCCTACTGACTGCTAGCATGTTGGGGTGGGAGCACGGAAGAACCTTCTCCATTGGCGAGGGTGGGGGCAGAAAATGGAGCCCTCATATGCTGCTGGCGGGGGTGGGGAGTGATGCAGCTTCTGCGGAAAACTGTCTGGCGGCTCCTCGGAAAGCCAAGCAGAGGGTTGCCCTGTGACTCGGCAGTTCCCTCCTATGCACATACCCGGGGCGATGAAAACAGGAGTCCAAACGAAAACACACAGATATTCAAAGAGCTGAAAGGTGACAACAACCCCGGGTCCATCCGCTGATGACAGGATAAACAGAACGCGGCCTGGCCCTATGTTGGACTATTACTCAGCCGTGAAAAGGAAGGAAGTTGTGACCCATGCTACGGCATGGACAAACCTTGAAAACCCGCTCAGTGAGGAGAGTTAGATGCAAAAGCTCACAGATGGCATGATTCCATTTCTAGGAAAGATCCAGAATGACAAGGCCATCAGGGCAGAAAGCAGATGTTTGTCGGAGAATGCAGAATGCCTGTTTAGCGGGTACGAGGTTTCCATCTGGGGAAACTGACTAGCCCAAGAGAGGAGGGACCAAAAGATACCCAAACCCAGTGCTCCCAGCAGCGAAGCTCGTATCGGTGAGCCTCGTGGTCCCAGAGCTTCCAGTCGGCTCTTCCGTGCTCTACTCACAAATAATAGCAGATGGCCAAGAGGGAGAAAAGCAGCTTGGACAAAATGGTTACCAGGTAGACAAGCAGCTAGGATCAGACATCCTAGGAAAGATAAAATGTTGGTGCCGTGAAATCATAATAGGATATTGTTTGGAAAGACTAGGTAGGGATCAGAAAACAACTTGAAATGAAAAGAGGTTGAAAATCCAGAGGAAGAGTGGAAAGATGAAGTGGAAATCTCCCAGAAAGAGCTTTAGAGACAGAGGTAGAAGATGGAAAGAAGGTCAGCAAACTAGAAGACCAGCCCTAGAGTCCAATATCCACATAATAGGGCTTCTAGAAAGAGAAAATGGGGAGACCTGAGAGCAGGAAGTCACTGAAGTAATTTGAGAATATTTCCCAGAATTGAAGTAGAAATGGTTCCACATTGAAAGGCCTGCCACGTGCCCCAGCACGGTGGGCCAAAACAGGCCGGAACTAAGGCCCGTCTTTGTGAGGTTTCAGAACACCAGGGGCAGAGAAAAGATCCTTCGAGCTTCCAGAGAGAAAAAGGAATGGGTCATTTGCAAAGAAACAGATCAAGAAGGCAAAATCCTTCAATGGCAGTATCGGAAGCTCGAAGTCAGTAGAGCATTGCCTTCAGAAAGGAAAATGGTTTCCGCCTAGAGTTCTCTAGCCACCGAACTGTCAACCAGATGTTTTTTAGGCAGACCAAAGATATTCTCAGACATGCATGGCATCAGGCGCTCCCTCCCACACCAAACCGTTTCTCTGGAAGCTGCTGGAGTGTCTGCTCCATGCAAACAAGAAAGAAAACTGTGTAACTTAGGAAGCCAGAGCTGCAGCTCAGAGAGAGGCAACAGGATGCTCGGGGTGAAACAGGAAAGCAATGGTCGGTGCGTGGCTTGCTTTCCCCTGAGGAAGAAACTGGGAATACCTGAGGTACCCAGTGCCTTAACAGAAGTTTGAGATGTTGGAGGAAGAGTTGGGGGTTGAATTCAGGATAAATGCATGTGGGAGAAGAAATCACAGAAAGGGACTGCGGGGCCTGCCTGAGAGGAGTATTTGCTTCATCACAGGGATCCAGACACTAAATGAAAGCTATGCTTCCTGCTGGGAGTACCAGGCAGGACGGAGACCGCGAGTGCTCAGAGCTGTCCAGCCCCTCCTCCCCCCGGCTAACAAGGAAGGCTTATTATTTAGAAATGTGGCGGTTAGGTACCAGATAGTCAAGGCAATCAGTTTTAAAAATCAAACACAGTTGCTGGTGGGAAGCCGAGAGATAGCTGGGTTTTTTCCCCCATAACCTGGGCAGGCTCTTTGACTTTTTTAAAACCACATGCATGTAGGGGCGCCTGGGTGGCTCAGTCGGTTAGGCGTCTGCCTTCGGCTCAGGTCGTGATTTTTTTTTTCTTTTAAAGATTTTATTTATTTATTTGACAGAGAGAAATCACAAATAGGCAGAGAGGCAGGCAGAGAAGGGGTGGGGAGCAGGCTCCTTGCTGAACAGGGAGCCCGATGTGGGGCTCGATCCCAGGACCCTGAGATCGTGCCCTGAGCCGAAGGCAGAGGCTTAACTCTCTGAGCCACTCAGGTGCCCCTTAGGTCATGATTCTGGGGTCCTGGGATCGAGCCCCGCATCGGGCTCCCTACTTGACAGGAAGCCTGCTTCTCCCTCTCCCACTCCCCCTGCTTGTGTTCCCTCTCTCGTTGTCTCTCTCTCTGTCAAATAAATAATAAAATCTTAAAAAAATATTAAACTATGTGCATGTATGAAAATAAAAGCAAGGACGCAAATGACCACAACACAGTGTGGAAAGGCACCAGTGAATGAAGTTTGAGGTAGGTTCCAAGGAAGACAAATTTATGTTGCCGTATTTCTTTTCACATGAGTGAAATATGTATGTTAAAGACATTTCTTTGGTCACTTATTTCAAGCTGTTCTTTTTTAGCTCCCAGTTTTAGCTTATTGGTCCTTGCTTATTGAAGTTGTTACTGGGAAGAGTCTCAAAGTCTGCCTTCGTTAATTTTAACGATTGTAGCTTTTATGTCCCAAGCTTTGGTTTTTTTTTTTTCCCTAGTTTACGATCAAAAATAGTACAGGTCTCTAATAAACAATGAAAATGTGGATCTCTCTATGAGATGATGGACACCAAATGAAAAAGTAAAGATTCAGTGAAGTCAGTTATCCAGGTGTTTTCAAATAACTGCACGTTAGCATGACAGCGAGTGAACGTCTGGATGGTTGGTTAAAAAAACTTTGTATCTAGGTCCCTACTGTCAAGCAGTCACAGGTTAAGATTTTACAGTTCTAACAAATACAGAAATGAAGAAAGCCAACAGGATCGTATGCTCAATTTTCTTTCTGCTGAATTATAAAGAGCATACCGCCCATCTGTCCATAAATGTTTTACCTAGCCAGGAAGAGCCGTCTTAGGGCAGTGAATTGCATTTAATGGTACAGCATCCTGTACATCTGTCTTCTGGCAGAAACAGTGGCTCTCAGGCTAGGCCATTATCTCTGCAAATACCAGTAAGTGCCTGCCGAACGCTTACTGGCCCAGGAGGCTTTTTGAGCTATTCTGGGGATAATGTAAATGTGTGATTCAAGTCGAGTCTCAACTGTAGTGCCACGGGCGGAAAAATGGTTTGTGTTTTTGTGTGACTTGACTTTAGCTTGCTGCTTTCTCTCTCTCCATAGAAAGTTACAGAACGAACGGTATCTTTGTGGTCGCTGATAAACAGTAATAAGGACAAATTCAAAAATCCCTTCTATACTAAAGAGATCAATCGAGTTTTATATCCAGTCGCCAGTATGCGTCACTTGGAACTTTGGGTGAATTACTACATTAGATGGAACCCCAGAATCAAGCAACAAGTAAGTGAAGTGACGTTATAATCGAGTCTGACTTCTGGATTTAGATAATGTTACTTGGCAGTGCTTTTTTTTTTTAATATTATTAGGGGGGAAATGAACTAAAAAAAATCACACTCGCTTTCAAATGCAACTTTAATTAAACATTGTTTTTAATTACTAACCCACTTATTTTGATTGGTGTTAAACTTAGATTCTTAGAATGTTTGGGTTTTTTGGTTTTTGTTTTTTGCTAAAATGTAAACTAATGGGAAGCTCTGGAAAAGTTTTGCGTTTTGATGGCCAAGGATTTCCTTCAATTAGTGGATACTGTTACACATAATAAGACAGTTCTTTCCAGTGAGTAGACTTAGATGGTCCTTCAAGGAAACAAAACAGTTTCTTCTGTCTCCTTCACATGTCAGCTAACATCAGAGTGCATCTCACCAGGGATCTTTGCTTCTAAAATAAAGATAATTGATCTGTCCACAGATAGTACATTCACTTGGCCATTTAGCAATCAACAAGGGAAACAATGATTTTTGCAGTGGAAGAGTCCACATTTTGTTGAAGACACACTCGGGCCGTCCATTGTCCCACCTCCACTCCATCCAGAATGAGAAGAGAAACACAGCCTGTGTGTAAGGGCTCAGAAATGCCTCTGGTTTGTGACTTGTTTTAAGCGCTATAAATATTCAGTATTTACAACTGCTCTTTTGTGAAGGGTCACACCTTTCCTGTGGTTTGGATGGCCGACTACCTGTTCTCACGAGCCAGTCTTGCGTAAGCGCCAGCCCTAATCCCGCTGGAAATCACGGGGCGTTGGCAGGGCCCGGGCACTGCAGTCTCTCTCTTAGATTGCTGATCCCACTCAGGCAGCTGGCCGCATGCCAGGCTATGCCCTCTCCCCCCGCTCGGGACTGCCTGCTTCAAGCCACCACTCTTGTCTCAAGGTCTCTGCTGCTTCATTGAAAGGCTTCTGCCATTCAGGAATGGCGGAAATGTGTAATCTCTTGGAAAGCGACAGATTTCAGGGCTTGAGAACGCTTGCTTGTTTAGTTTGGGATTTAAGAAGCACGGTGAGGGAATTTATTTAGCAGTCATTCTAGCCTTTGGGATATCAAGTAAAGAGGAAATGGGAATTTTGCCAGGGTTCTAACTGCTGTTATAGGGGACATGTTCCTTTTCTAATTAGGAGACACTAATATTATATACACGTGCAGTGTCTCCTATAAATTGATCCTTTTCTGTACTTATTGAGACTTTTTTTAAAAAACAGCAATTAGAAAGTATCACCAGTTTTTGTACAGATTCTCTAATCTGCCCTCAGCCGTTCGTACTTGGAGAAATTCTTAAAATTCAAGGAATTTAGAGCAATTAATTTCTGAACATATAAAGGTGGTAATTGTGTCACAAGTCAAGTAGGAAAAAACATCATTAGAATAACTTACTGGAGTGTATCCACCCCCTTATTTTTATAGAGCTTAACAAAATGGAACTGGGCCAGATAGGAACACACATTTTTTGATAGAGATTTCTATTTTGAGACAGTAATTGGTCTGTATTATGCTCTGTGAAATTTACTCAAAAAAGAAAGTAACTTATCCTTTCCATATAGATTTTCTGAATGTGGAGGGTGCTACACTTATCTTTGTATTTTCCGGTCTGCGGGGGTGGGGGTGATGATGGCCCCAGGAGCTCCCAGGCTGACAGGGGTGCCTAGGAACATGAGCTGGTGAGGATAGTGCTCGGGGAGAAACGTCATAGTGGAAGTGTGAATTAAATGCATTACATTTCCTTAAAGATCTCCCACAGAACATTATTTCATACTGAAATAGATTTAAATCGGATCACGTAGGACTTTCAAATTATAAAATGTAAACCTCAAGGAATATACTTAACCACTTAAGTTAAATTGTTGTTCAGTTATGTGGCCCAGCTGGTATACAGACAATTACCGGGTACCTGGCACGTATTTACTAGCAGTACTGAAAGCTACAAAAGCAGATATAGCCCATCCCCCTAACGAGCTCTGGCCTAGAAGAAGGAAGGGTTCGTGTGCTTTTTTTTTTTTTTTTAAAGATTTTATTTATCTGACAGAGAGAAACACAGCTAGAGAGGGAACACAAGCAGGAGGAGTAAGAGAGGGAGAAGCAGGCTTCCCGCTGAGCAGAGAGCCCAATGTGGGACTCAGTCCCCGGTCTCCAGGATCATGACCTGAGCCGAAGGCAGTCGCTTAACCAACTGAGCCACCCAGGCGCCCCTCGTGTGCTTTTTAAAAGCAAAAACCACCAACCTTTGCTGCGACATAAAAACTCACTGGAGTTGATGGGAAGAGCGATGCCTACATTTGAAGAGCTATCAGGAAGCCCATTTGGTGCATGTGTTAAGGTGAAGGACTTGCTCATGCCGGAAGCAGAAGTATTCCATGAGTCCTGTTACAAGCCCAAGTGAAGCCTTGGGCCCCCGGGAGCTTCCTCGTGCGCCCCTGTGGCTGCTCAGCAGGCTCGTGGTCGCCAAAGGATGAAAACAGGGACAGTCACAAAGAGGCTGACCCATGTGGTGCCTTAAGTCATTTCTGAGGGGAATGCCAAAAGGAATGTGACTCTAAAAGCCATCTGAAAGCCAAGCTACTTCCCTCCCATCCTTAGTTGTGTTCTATGCGGAGCACGCACTGGACTTCACAGTCGGTCCCGGGGCGGGGGGGGGGGGGGGGGGGGGGGGGGGGGGGGGGGGGGGGGAGGCTGTAGCCTTTAGAGTCACTTGACTTTCAACTTCATTTCTGCAACAGTGGTTTTTAACTCCGACTCCTTTTTCTTGTCTGATTGTCCTTGTGGGCACAATAACAAACTGATTCTAATAGTCATCTGAAAAAAAAGGGAAATTTAAAAAATGGCCAGGACAGTTTTGGAGAAGAATATCGAGGGAGAACTTGCCCTGCCTTTTGCAAGGGTCCCGCCCGGAAGCAGACGGCAGATGACAGACCGGTGATGGTAAACTGTCCTCGCACAGAAGACCAAAGTGGACCTGTCTAAAATGGATCTGCTGGTCCCCCAAAACCTGTTCCTCCTGCCATCGTTCCCATTTTGGTTCTTGGCCATTCTGTCCTAGTCGCTCTGGCCAGAAACCAGGAGCCCTCCTTGACTCCCTTCTCTCTTGCACCCCCGTCCTCCTGCTGCTGGCCTGGTGCCGGCCATATGGTGCTGCCTGGCCTTCTAGCTGGAGTCCTGAATTCCACCCTTCCTTCCCTCTGCTCTGTTCTCAACATGGTAGTCAGAGCAGTCCTTGTAAATAAAGCACATCCCTGGTCCCACCGCCCCTCCAATCAAAACTGTCCCGGGAGCTGCTCACCTCACCCGGCACCAAAGCCCAGGTCCCTGCACTGGTTTCTATGGCCTGAGGTGGCATCCCACCTGTCCTGCCCCTCTTACCCTGTTCTGCTTCCTTTCCAGAGTGTTCCTCACCTTTGAACAGCCCCCGTAACTCAGACTTGTGCTATTCTTCGTTTGTCTGTCTCCCTCTGCTGGAAGGAAAAGGCCATAAAAATGGGGATCAGGGCCTCCTTTGTTCACTGATGGACCCCAAATGCCCAGAACAGTGGCTGCCCGCAGCAGAGTGCCCTGAGAAGAGTGGACAGGAGTCACCCTTTGTAGTTTCCTGTATTTTTGACCGATATTGAGGGTCAATCCAGGGGTTTCTTGGGAAAGCCCTAACGCCCGTTTGTGCTTCTTTCCAGCAGCCCAATCCCGTGGAGCAACGGTACGTGGAGCTCTTGGCCTTGCGTGACGAATACATACAGCGGCTCGAGGAGCTGCAGCTCGCCAGCTCGGCCAAGCTCTCCGACCCCCCGACTTCACCTTCCGGTCCTTCCCAGATGACACCCCACGTGCACACTCACTTCTGAGACGGAGCCCCAGTGCCGTGCTAGAGCTCCGAGTAAAGGAGAGACTTGACTTTCATTTGGGGGCCTCTGTACAAAGTAGATTAAAATATTTGCCTCCATGTAGAACTTGAACTAACATAATCTTAAACTCTTGAATATGTGCCTTCTAGAATACATATTACAAGAAAACGAGTGTCTACAAGGGCAATCAGAAGAAAGGAGCCAAGATGGGGTTTTGGAAAATCCTGACACCTTTCCAGGACAGTTTTTGAAAGAGAAAATTGAAAGAGTAAAACGAACCCAAAAGTGAAAGATGTTATTGCCAAAACCAAATCGAGCTTCATCCTCTGAGCGCCATCGAAAAAGCAAGGTGTTGAAATAATTGCCAACCTTTACACCGTCGTGAGTTGTGGCTTAAAAAGAAATGGCTGCGTAGATGAGTTCTTCGTTCTTTTGAAATTTTGGAGTCTGGAGTGTTTTCCCGTCATTTTCAAGAGGAGCGTATTTTTATATTACACTGTTGGGGCCCAGTCGAATATGATTTGATGTTTAAAACTTTTTGCCAGTTCTAGTTTCTAAGTTCTTCCATGAGCTTGCGTGAAATTCTGACCCGTTTTCAGGTTGTGGAAAAGCCCTTAGATAGCACTGTTGGAGGACGTCGGGGGCATTGTGCTGCTCAGGTGAATGTTGTCGCAACTGTCGCTCTAGTCGGACCAGCGTATCTGCCACAGTGTACGGTTGCCCATCTCGGATGTGTGAGCTGTTGCTAGAGCATCATCATTTGAAATAAAAGCCGCAGATGTACATTTGTTGAGCGTACTCTTGAAAGTATTGTATTTCAGTCTACGTGGTGTTGGATGCCCCTCCCTCCCAAGTGTGCATTAAACTGGTTCTACAAAGTTTTACTTGAAATGTACCCGGCAGTTTGCGTTTTCAGGTTTTTGGGGAGTTTTGTTTTGTTTTTGTTTTTGTTTTTTTTTGTAGCAGTAGTACTAGTGGTTAATGAGGTTTCAAAGGCAGTTCTATTTGATATCTGAACTAATTCATTTAGTTAAGTATATTTGTAAAAGTTAAGGCTAGAGTTAAAACAATGTTTTACAGTGATTTGTAAAGGACTATTTATAGCTAATATGGTTTTGTTTTTGATGAATTAAGAGAGATTAAATATATCTTTGTAAATTATTTTATGTCATAGTTTAATTGGTCTACCAAATAAGACATCTCAAATACAGTAGTATCATGTATAAATTTTGTATGTATAAGAAATTTTATTAGACATTCTCTTGCTTTTTGTAAACACTGTAAATATTTCATAAATTAATAGTGTCACTCCATAAAAAGAAAAAGGCGAATACTAATAGCTTAAAGGATTTTGTGAAATGTCATGAAAAAGTTTTCATGACGATAATGACTAAAGACCTGCTGTAATAAATGTATTAACTAAAACAGCACTCCGTTTTCAGGGGTGTGACTGTGTGCAGGGCGGGGGCGGGGGGGTGTCTTTGTCTTTTCCTGGCTCTACTTCACATGTTCGTGGTCTCACTAGCAACCTTGCAGGGAGGGCCGTTCCAAAACTGCAACAATATGGGACTTGCGAGTGCATCAACAGTGCTGATTTTAAGCCAAAGCTATCTTAAAGTCCAGAGAGCTTCAGACTCCAGACGTGAAACGCAGCAGGCCAGCCGGTAAGGGAGGGTGAGACCGTGGGGGAAGTAAGCCATCGTCGGTGTCTCTTGCGCTAAGAATTCAGAATTGTTTTCAAATAGTACAGCTGGTTGGATATTACGTGCATTCTAAGAATGCTGAATAGTTCTAGAGTAAACTAAAACTAACCTTTTTTTTTGGAATCTGAATAGGACTCTTAAAGGATTAAGTGTATCTTTGCAGACCCAGGGTATGTGGAATACTCTGCAGAGGTTCTTAGCCGCTGCTGTGTTGAGTCTTCTCTGCAGCCTCCTGGGCTACGTGACATTCTGTCATCCCTGTTTACCAGCTCAGGAGAGTGTCGTTGCTCGGAAGTCCCACAGCATCGAAATGCATGTGTACAAGTGTCACACCGAACCCCACGTCTCTCAAGTTCCCGGTGAATAGCCTTATAGCTCTGCCTTTGGGAACAAAACAACAATCTCCCTTCCTGGGACAGCCCTTCAAATAAGTTGCAGTCATATCTATTTTTGATAATATAATAGTTTTCCCCAACTATGCTCCTAGCCTTTTCCGATCTGCTTTTGTTAATGCACCGAAGCTTATCCATCTGCTATTTTGGTAGGAATAATACTCAGAGCTCTCCAAATAAGCTGACTAGTAGTTCATCGCCTGCAGCCCTGTCTATGGAATGCAGATTTGTGGGTCGCTCATTCGAACCGCCCTTGTGGCATTTGGGGCATTAGACAAAAGCAGGACCCTATAAAGGGAATGTTCTTAAGTAGGAGAATTTGTCACACAGTATCTACACCTGTGACTGGGGGACGTGGCCATCAGAGCAGAAGCAAGGGGACCCCCAAAGCAAGGTGCGTACCACAAACAAGGAGGGTTAGCACATCTGCAGGAACATATGGTTGAAATGGATTGCAGGCGAATTGTTGGAGGTTCACTGAATCACTCACTAAAAGCACAAATCTGGAATACTAATACTTGAAGTGAGTCTAATCTGCCAACATCCATTGGTGGACTTATAACTTAATTAAGGAATTATTAGCAAAGTCTTCTGTATTAAATGTATTTGGAAGACGAAAGATCAGCAAAATGAAACATGCTCATTTCATTTTGAGGCTTAGCTTCAGACATGGATTAGTCCTTGTTTGCAAAGGCGATAATGTATTTAACCACATTGGATAGCTGCACATTTATATGTGACTCCTAGGTCCTGATGGTTCATTTTCCAGTAGCTTTGGAGAACATGACTTACTCATTTACAGCTGGTGATGCTTACATGCTTCTGAAACTGCATTTCCCAGTGCATTACACATAAACTACAAAAGAAAGTCATTGACCTCATTTCAGGGTCCTGATGACACAAACTTGTCTTCGTCGGGATGCATGGAGACCTGGGCTCCTGTCTGAGCTCTGGACTTGCTTCTTGGATAGAATGTGTGAGGCCCTCCCAGCTCCCAGGTCTGGAGGCCTGGAGGAGGCTTCAGTGTCCATCTGTTCAGCTAGGGTATGGGATTCACATTCTCGAAGGTTCCTTCAGTTCAAACAGCCCTTCCCAGAAAATACATTTTTATCACTCGTGCACGTACAAGATTTATGGCACAAAACAGCACTTGCCTCATGTAATAGCTTCCTGTTTCTGCTACAAGAAATCCCCACAAACTTAGAGGTATTCTCTCACAAGGCGTTTATCTTCTTAACAGTTCTAGTGGTCAGAAGTCTGAAATTGGTGTCACTGGCCTAAAGTCAAGGTGTCGGCGGGGCTGCGTTCCTTCTGGAAGCCCTGGAGGAGAGTCCTTTTCCTTTTCCAGCTTCTCGTGGCTGCCTGCTTCCCCGGATCCGTGGCCCGGGCCCCTGCCGCTAAAGCCAGCAGCAACTTCTAATGTCTGGCCTCTGACTCGTCTGCCTGCCTCATCGACATTCACAGGCCCCTGGCAATGACACCCAGCCCGCCCGGATAAGCTGGGCTAGTCTCCCCATCTCAGGGCCTTCTAACCGGTAACCTTAATTCCCCCTTGCTGTGTAAACCACCATATTCCCAGGTTCTGGGGACTAGGATGTGGACGTGTTTCGGGGGAGGGGGCACCATAATGCTTGCAGCACCTCAGTCCTTTGAGCTTCAGATGGTGGGTGTGTGCAGCAAGCGAGAGGTCGGGTGTCCATTACCAGCTGGTGCGGTTACTTTGTGACATGTCAGAGGAAATCCAGACTCCTAGCTGTGTCTGTCTGTCTCCTCCTGCAGTTCTGGCTATCCTTTCTGTCCTGGCATCTATCCAAAGCCAGACCCTGTGCTTTCAACTCCCTCGGACGCTAAACGGAGGAAAGGGAGCCGTTTACTCGGGGCATATGTGCCACACGCTATGTAGCATCCCCACAACCTTATCAAATCAATAGGTTTTTTGTTTGTTCGTCTTTTATTTGGAAACAGAGAACAGTGGCCTTCAAGGAGTGCCTGGCCTAGAGGGAAGAAGATAGTGCAGTTAAGGGCTAATTCCCATGTGGGGTGCCACCTGCTGGGACGGAGGCAGAGGGAGGGCTTTGGGGCCAGGATGGGAGGTCAGGGAGGAACTTCTTGGGAATGCTGTCAGAACTGAGTCTCGGCAGTTAAGGAGGAGCTCGGTCACATCTGTCTTTGGGGAAGTGCACATTCAAACCACAGCGAGATACTATCCCATAGGCACATATTGGGCAAACTTTTTTTTTTATTTTATTCATTTATTTGATAGAGATCACAAGTAGGCAGAGAGGCAGGCAGAGAGAGAGGGGGAAGCAGGCTTCCCGCTGAGCAGAGAGCCAGATGCGGGCCTTGATCCCAGGACCCTGAGATCATGACCTGAGCTGAAGGCAGAGGCTTTAACCCACTGAGCCACCCAGTTGCCCTGGCCGAACTTTTAAAAGTCTGGCAATCCCAAGCATTGGAGAGGCTGTGGGCTGATAGGAATCCTCACGGACTACTTTGAAGAACGGTTGGCATCATCTGGTGAAATCGATGCCTGCCCTAGCATGTAGCATTTTTCCACTCTCAGGCACATAGATGCCCTTGAGAAATGAGAAATTTATGTGCCAAAAGACATGTACAAGAAAACAAAAAAACTTGAAACACCTCAAATACCCATGTGCAGTAGAACGGATGAGTTGTGGTGTCCGGACTTATACGCACACAGGACGAATGATCACAAGCCTGTTGGCTGAAAGAAGCCAGATACAGAAGAATATATACAATACTACTCCATCCGTACAGGTCCAAAACCAACCAAAACTCTTGTTTTGGTGCGTGTTACACGGTAAGACAACAAACAGAAACAAAGAAATCGTCACCTAAATAAAGTTGGTGTTCCTGGATCGTAAGGGGCACGGGACTGGGAGAAGACAGAGACGTAGGCAGCGCTGGTCAGCTCCCACCCGGCCATGGGAAAGAACAGGCATTTTCTTCCCTATGCCGTCGGAGCCGCTGAAGGAGTCCACTGGGGGAAGGGCAGGGACGTGATAAAATGTGAGCCGCGGTGGCAGCCAGCGGAGGGTGGGCTGTAGGCGAGGCTGGGCACGGGCCGCTTTGAGGCTCGTGTCCTTGAGCAGTCACAGAGGATGGGTCCTGGGGCATGGTGAGTAGACAGAACATTAGAGTGCTGAGGCCTGTCTGGGACATGCTGAGTACACTGTACACGGAAACACAGATTTTTGGGGGCGCCTGGGTGGCTCAGTTGGTTAAGTGACTGCCTTCGGCTCAGGTCATGATCCTGGAGACCTGGGTTCGAGTCCCACATCGGGCTCCCCGCTCGGTGGGAGGCCTGCTTCTCCCTCTCTCACTCCCCCTGCTTGTGTTCCCTCTCTGGCTATGTTTCTCTCTGTCAAATAAATAAAATCTTAAAAAAAAACCCACAGATTTTCGGATAAAATCACCCAACAGGGCCCCTGACACGTGGTAGGTATACAACAAATATTTATGTGAGTGTATGAATCAGCCATTGGGAGAGTGGGCCAGGAGGATGTGCTTTTTAAAAAAATTTTATTTATTTGAGAGAGAATGCACGAGAGAGCACAAGCAAGGGGAGCAGCAGAAGGAGAGGGAGAAGCAGGCTCCCCACTGAGCAGGGAGCCCGATGTGAGCCTCGATCCCAGGACCCCGGGATCATGACCTGAGCTGAAGGCAGAGGCTTTAACCCTCTGGGCCACCCAGGTGCCCCAAGAATGTGAAGGAAGAGACTTAAGTGTATCATCCATGGGGAGGAAGGAGTTGGTAGAGAACGAAGAATGTAGGCCCAGAGGGCTTTGCCTTGAGCAACAGAAGGGACTTCTGTTTCTCAGCTACAGAGGAGGAGGATGGGCACAGATGAAGCAACGCTAGTGGAGGGGTGTGGGAGCAGGGTCATGGCTCCCCGGAGATGTTCACATCCCAATCTCTGGGACCTGGGAATATGTGAGGTGTCACAGAAAAGGGAAATTAAGGCTACAGTTAGAATTCAGGGGGCTAACCAGATGGCACTCAGTTGGGAAGATCATCCGGGAGTATTGAGGTGGGTCCACAAGCATCCTTTTTTAAAATTGGAAGAGGGCTCACCTCGCCATTGCTGGATTTGAAGTCGGAGGAAGGGGCTGCGAGCCAGGGAACGTGGCGGCCTCCAGAAGCTGGAGAAGATGAGGAAATGGATTCTTCCCCAGAGCCTCCGGGAGGGATAGAGCCGTACTGACACGCTGATTTTTGTCCACTGGGACCTGTGTCAGACTTCTGACCTGCAGAACTGCACGAGAATCAGTGTACACCCTGAAGTCCGATTAATGCGTGGCGATTTGCTATGGCAGCAGCAGGAAAAGAAAGGCGGATGCAGAATCTGCGGAGAGCGGGAGGACCATGCCTGGTTCATTCCATTCTCTTAAGCAACACCTGCAATGTCAGAGGACTGTCAGCAAATTCGAAGTGGCCCAGCGCTCAGGAGGAGGAAGAAGATGAAAACGTTCCTGAGAAGCAGGCTCTGTGGCATATGCAGTCCAAATTGCCTTCACGGAGAACAGTCATGAATCTCAGGCACCAGTCCTCTGGAGCCCCCTGGTGCTTGACAGAAGCAAATGGAATACTCTAGAAGAACACGTCTTCAGCCTCCGCCTCCAGGAAATCTCACAAATCATTTCCCAAAGAACAGGGGCAGTTCGCAGTAAAAAATAGCAAAGACAGAAAGCCCTGAGTGAAAGCCAACGGAAAGGACAGCAGGAGAGGACTTGTACAGGCTCATGAGAGCCAATGATGAGCTTCTCTCTCCGGCCATTCAGTATTCAGTGATGTCAAGATGGTGGCCAGGGTGGAAGGACTTATAAACCACAGAAATCAGCAAGTGCTACAAATCAGGGTGTGTTTTGTTTTGTTTACTTTCAGAGAGCTGGTAATTAAAACTTTATCAGCACACCCCTGGATGCAGGTTATAAAATTACGATGCATATTATCTTTAAAATAATAAAATCGAAGTGACCTGGAGGTTAGCAATAGGTGTTTACATACAATGCCAAAGGCACCACCCACGAGAGAAAACAATTGACCTGCTGCACCACATTCGAATTAAAAACATCTGCTCTGTGAAACACACTGTTAAGAGAATGAGAAGACAAGGCACAGAGTGGGAGAAAATATTTGCAAAATGCATATCTGATGATACGTGATAATCAGGTTTATAGGAAAATCGAAGGGGAGGTACAGAGAGCTCCCGGGCACCCCTCCCAGCACACCCCCTGATGAGCTGCTACTGACACGTTATCATTAACTAAAATTTATCATATATTACGGTTCACGCTCTGCGTTGGACATTCTATGGGCTTTGACTAAGGTATATAATCACAGATGCCCATCATTGTAACATAATCCGCAGTATTTTCGCTACCTTATCGTTCCTCCCTCCACTCGATTTTCCTACACACCCGGAGCTGCTCAAACAAAACAAAACAAAGTCTATTAATTTATTTTTAAAGCATCCCAGGTCGTCTTGTGCAGCTGGTTCAGCAAACGTTCAGCAACAGTAGGCTTAAAATACTGCCCTCTGTGCCTGGAGGAGCAGTGCCTGATACAGGATCTGGTAGGCGAAATGCAGCCCTATGGGGTGTGCTGGGGAAAGAGGACGACCGCAGTAAAAACTCTTGCCCCCCGTCCCCCCCCCCCCGCCTTGTGACTGACCCTGGTGCTTTTCCCTGTGGACTCGAGTGGCGTGGCATGTCCCCTCCTTTGGGGATCTGTGAATATAATAGTCTTTTCAGTAGCTGTCTTCTCTGTACTTACCAGTCAAACTCTTGTTACTCTAGTCGCATGAGCAGTTCTTCCTGTTGAACTTGCCCCGTTCAAGTGACCCCATGGTTTCAGTCTCCTGATTACCCCTGCCTGGGACAGCCTCCTGGGTCCCATAATCATTTGTAATCATGTTTTCTTCAGGGAATGTTCAACAGGGGAAGTTGTGGTTTTTGTTGCTGCTTTGCAATAGAGACCAAGCATCAGTTTCCAGAACGTCATATGAAGGAAAAGGGGGCTAAAAACGAAAGTGGACAATTTCAGTGGGTGGCCATCTCCTGAATTAGGAACATTCCCAAACTGATTGCATGTCATTACAAGAATGATCTGTGTCTCTGCCACACAGGGTTGACTGAAAGTTGAATTATGGAAACTTAGAAAAATACACATAAGATAAAAACAAGCAAGCTCATCAGGGAAACAAGAACACAAAAAGCAGGAGCAGTAGATCAGGCAAGCAGATAGGAATCAAGCTTCAAGATCTCAGACACCAGAAGCATGTCGCATATGTGTTTCTAAAGTTTCCAGCCAAGCACGGATGACACGATTGGTTTTAGAATTCATAGCGTCCCTCAGCTAAAAATTAAATCAGTTCCAAGAAGAACAACTCCTCCTGGTACGGAAACCAGGGTGACTTACTCTCATCGTTCAGGCTCTTGTGACTCTTGAACCCAATCCACTGGATTTCCTCAAGGTCCATTTTGTCCCTTTAGAAAACAAGTAATCTCCGTATGGCCACAAAGCTGAGTACACGGTCAGATGCGTACTAAGCACTCAGTAACGTTGAAGGGAGTGAACGTACACATTTCTACTGATTTCTTTGAAGAACACAACGCCTCTGCAACCAAGTGCTTGGAAAGTAACAACGCGATGTCAATGGCCAGAGATTCGAAGAGGCACTGTTTTCCCCACAAACACGTGAATGTCTGTCTTAGGTCAGGCAGAGATCTGAGGGCATGTGATGCCTGCAGAAGAGCTCTCAGGAGAAGGGGCTGGCAATCCTCCCGAGAAGGGGGTGCTCGGGAGCCCTTAGCAGCCGGCATCCGGCAGCCAGGGCGTGGGGGCCCAGCCCAGCAAGTACGACTGCTTGGTGCTCAGTGTGGCCCACGTCAACACTGAAAGTACTTCCTCTTAAAAAAAAACACACACACACACACACACGAAAAAAACAAAACAAAAAAAACCCAGGGTGCGTGGATGGCTTAGTTGGTTAAGCGACTGCCTTTGGCTCAGGTCATGATCCTGGAGTCCCAGGATCCAGTCCCGCATCGGGCTCCCTGCTCAGTAGGGAGTCTGCTTCTCCCTCTGACCTTCCCCTTTTCATGCTCTCTCTCGCATTCTCGCTCTCAAATAATAAATAAAATCTTTAAAAAAATAAATAAAAATTTAAAAAAAACAACTACTTCATCTACAGTGACCAGTGAGGGACAGGTGTTTATAGTTGTCATTCAATAATCATAGCTCGTGTCACGCTCACCGTGTGCCACCCACTGGCCTCAGTGCCTCACGGGTGCTAAAATCCCTCTGCGCAGAGGAGGAAACTGAGCACAGAGAAGTCACTTGGCCCAAGTTCGTCCCAGCTGGGCGGGTGGAGCCAGTTTTGAAGCAAACAGCCCTGGCCAGGAGTCCGTGCTCGGCCGCACCCATCCCTAAATAAGCACATCTCCCCTCCTCACTGTTCACTGCCTATACGTTTCAGCCCCCCCCCCCCGAGATGGGAAGAGAAATGGCTGATCCCTACATAATAGCGGATGGATAACTTCAGCATTCGCAAATTCGTAACACTCAAACAGATCTTCAGACCCTCCGCTGAAGGTCTTGCAAAGGCGGTTCCGCCCCCCTGCTCCCCAGTCTGCCCTGCCGGAAAGCGCGGCCGCTAGAGGGGGCAAGGAAATCACGTGCTTTTCTTTCTACTTGGCTCAGCCTCCTGGGGTCCTGTTCAGAATGAAAAGAACTCTTTCAAACTTTGCACAGCAGGTCAATGGAAGGCCTAATATTTGCTCTAGAAGGTGGAGGCTGATGTATAAAGTCTAACCGGTTGGAACTCAGTGTCTCCCTCTCCTCCTCTGTGATGGTTCACTCCATGTTATCAGTTTGCCTGGGCCTTGGGATGTCCAGATAGCCCGCTTAAACAGTAGTTCTGAATGCGTCTGTGAGAGTGTTTCTAGAAGAGATTAGCAGTTGAGTGGCCAGGATCAGTAAAGAAGATGGCCCTCCCCATTGCCAGGCGGTCACCAGCTAATCCCCCGAGGTGTGTGTGTGTGGGAAACGACACACACATCCGTCTTCTGCCTCGGTGCTCCTGGCTCCCCAGCCAAAAGATGGCAAATCTGGGACTTGTCAGCCTCCAGAATCACGTGACCCAGTTCCTCGTAACAAATCTCGTTACACAGATAGATATTCTGTCTCCCTGCGGCCATTTCTCAGCCCAGTTGTACCCCGAAAGTGTTCTCACCAATCCCATACCATCTCCACACTGCCGAATCCACTTAAAATTCTGTTCTCTGTGCCCCCAGGATGCTGCTACCCTGCCCCTTTCCCTGGTCTCTGAAGATGACCTTCTCTCTTCCTTTCGATTTTGTGGCAATCTCATCTGCTGGACCTTATCCTGACTGATTCAGTGTGGCTGTCTCAATGGGAGGGTTTATGGAAAGCATGTCTCTGAATGCGCTCCCCAGGTTGAGGGCCAGTGGGGTCTTCAGAGCTTTGGGAGTGTGGGGTCTCTGGATAGCAGGTGACAGGGGTAGGAGAGCATTTGCAGAGCACCCAAGACTGAGGACATTTCATGTCAATATCAAAGAATAAGGGGTGATGGAGATCACAGGGCACAGAGCCAAAGCCTCCCAGGCCACCCTTCACCCCTGTCTAATGCAGCTGATGGAGGCACAGGCATTAATAACTCCACTCGTTCAGCTCTACTTACTTGAAGTGTCATTGAGAACTATCAACCTCAAAAATGGAACTTCGGACACTGTGTTGGCTCATTTTATGCATCAAAGTTGGGCAAGCCACAGTACGGAAGTGTTTAGTCAAACACTAATCTAGATATTTCTGTGAAAGTATTTTGTACCTGTGATTAACATTTAAGTCAGCAGACTCTGATTACAGCAGATTGTCCTCCACAACGTGGGTGGGCCTCATCCAATCAGTTGAAGGTCCTAAGAGCAAAGACCGAGGTCCCCTCAAAAAGGAAGGAGCTCTGCTCCAGACTTTGACTTCAGAATCAGCTCAGGACTGCTACGTGCTGGAATTTCCAGTCTGCTGGCAGATCTGCAAACTCTAGAATTGTTCACAAGTGTGTGAGCCAATTCCTTAAACGAAGTCCCCCTTTGTCTTTCTCTCTTTCTGTCTGTACATGCAGACACCCTCTATGGGTTCTGTTTCCCTGGAGAATCCTGACTCAGTATCCTTGGTAGGCATTCTGCCCCCCCACCATTACATCCATGCCTTAATCCCTGAACCTGTGAATATGTTAAGTTACATGACAAAGGGGGGAATTTGCAGATATAACTTAGGTTACGGACTTTAAGCTGGGGAGAGTATCCTATATCATTTAGGTGGGCCCTATTTAATCACACGAGTCTTGAAAAGCACAGAAGCTTCTCTGGCTAGCAGCAAAAGAGATGCTTCAGGAGGGGAAGTCAGAGAGATCAAAGAATAAGGGGGGCTTGACCCTCTGTTGCTGGAGAGGGGAGGACACAGGGAAAGCACAATAAGGAATGAAGGCAGCCTAAGGGAGCTGAATGAGCCAGATTACTCCCCAGAGCCTCCAGGAAAGAGCCTAGCCCTGCCCAACACCTTCATTTCAACCTTGTGATACCCCAAGCAGAGGACCCAACTGACTCCACCAAGACTGGTACAGAAACTTCGAGAGAGTAAATGGGTATGGTTTAAGCTGCTCAGTCTGTGGTGATTTTTACGGCAGCAACAGAAAATGAATCCAGTGCCTAATACCGTGTTGAGAACTTGAAATGTACATGTATACAAGCCAAAATTTTTAACTGTGGCTAGATGGCGCTTCTGGAATGAATGGGGTTAATGCTGGACTTCTTACCAACCTGGATCCGAGGAGGCAACACACAGATCCTAAGTCCATCTGTTGCCACATTTAGCAGGAATTGCTCTGGTCTGAAGAGCACAATTATAGACACAAAAACGAACACCACGAACTGAACACACTGCCACGGCTGGAGGCTTTGTCTTAGGAGCCGGACGGCCTCCACTGTTGCCTGCAAAGACCAGATCAGAATCTTACTCTTTTGAGTTGCTATCAGGACCCACTGTCAACGGGACCATTTCTCTGCAGGGGCACGCAGGTGTTGTCCCACAGGAGATGAGATTTGCTCATTCTGAGCAAAAAGATGCTTTGGAGAAATTCATTTGATAAGGAATCCTCAGGTCCACTTTCATTTGCTTGATACCTTTTCCAGAAATGAAAGCGGTAGCTTCATCCATAGTTACCAAGTTGTGGAGCTGAGAATTAAATCTCGAAGAGTTTCTCTGTTTTCAAGCTGTAGGAAAATGTACCAACTCTTTTGCTGCCTCTCTCTCCTGAACTCTAGAACCCTGTGACCCACAGTTGATGGGACACCTCCACCTGGATAACCCAGAGGGACCCGTCAAGGGCACATGCATCATTGTGCAGGTCATTCCGGGTACAAGGGGGGTCCCACCCAAGGGGTCCCATGCGCAGTGAAAGCCTCATAGATTTCTAGGTCTGTTACGGTCCTTTCTGGGCACACAGCAATCAAAGGTTGAGCTTTGCCAATGCTGGCATATTCTGACAATTTTATGATCAACAGCGGTCCGGTGTTGTGAGGAAAGGGTCTCTTTCTCCAGCGTACACAAAAGTAGCATGTGGGCCAGGACTCAGGGTAGGGCCAACCGAACCTTTCCAAGATGAACTCGCCTACTCCCTCACCTCTCTTAGCTGCTCATCACCCCACATTCCTTCGCTCAGTGACCGCTCTCACGCCCTATCCAGTTATCCAAGTCCGATGCCTTGGTTTCAGCCTTGACCCATCGCTTAGCCTCTCCCCCCCTCTCTTCTTAGGCCCAGCATCCCGTCAGGCACTGCGTCCTGTTTGATGTCAGGCCCTGAGGCATCAGCTTCTGAAATGGTCTTCCCGCAGCCACTCCTGTCCCTCCAGGCCCTCTGCTGGCCCGCAATCCTGGCTATGCTCCCCAAGTGTAGATACAATCACTTGCCCTTCTTGTGAGGACCCCGCTGTGGCTCCTTGTCACCTCTAATGGTATCTCCAAGTGTAATCTTCAGACCATCTGTGTCAGACCCACTTTGTGCTTCATGTAATGTGACTCCACAAGCCCCTTCCCTGCCACACTAAGTGCTCAGAGTCTTCACAGTGGGGTTTGTGAGTCTGTGTATGAGCGGGTGTCTCAAGTCATTATTATGCACGTCCTTCTGAAAATGACTACGTTATGCAATGCGCTACGTGTGCATTTCACGCTGACAAAGTTGGTATCAGGAGATATTCCAAGACCATAACCCTGAGAGACATCTCCCTCTCACAGAGCTTGAAGGAGCGAAGGTCAAGATGTCTCCTTCCCCCTGCCTGGAGATTTTCTTGCCTTCCCGGATAACGAGGAATTCCTCTCTCTGGAAGAGAGACCAGGCGGGTCCCTAGCAGCCCTGGAGAAGGTCCAAGTTTCCCCACTGCCTCCTACTACACTGACCATCCAGCAGAAGACATGGGGTCCCTCGGGTCCTCCACAGCTGCGGACCTCCCGGTGTGTACTACCTTCCTCAGAGCGCAGCGATGGTTCGGGCACGGATTCCCGGCTGCGTGGAGAAGGGGGCTGGCGGGTGGGGGGTGGGCCAGACACCAGGAGCAGCGTTTGGGGACCCTACTGATGCACAAAAACACATCTCAAAACCTCGTGGCCTGAAACACCACTTTATTTCTCAAAAATCTGTGGTTCAACAGAATGAGTCTCCAGCTTCCCCGGGTGTTGGCCGGACCGGTGGCAGGGCTAGAAGGCCTGAAATGTCCTCGCTCGCATGGCTGGCACGCTCGTGCTGGCTGCTGGCTGGGGAACTTGGTTCTCTTCCACGTGGGCCTTTGTGTGACTGGTTGGGTTTCCTCACAGCGTGGCAGCCGCGTTCCAAGAAAGAGGACTCCCGGGATCCGAGGCAGAAGTTGCAGCTCCCTGAAGGTCGGGGCATGGAAGTCACATAGCACCCTCCTGCCATGTTCTGTTGGTCCGAAGAGGTTATGGGCGGGGATATATAGATTCTACCTTTCGATATAGGAGTGGCAAAGTCACGTTGCAAAGGAGCCTGCGGCATGGGGGCTATGACTGCAGCCATCTTTGGAGGCGCAGTGTACCCCACAAGGGACTGTACGGTGGTATTCCTCCAAGTGCGCCGTGGCGCCGCCTGCTCCGGAATCCAGCACACAGTGCGAACTTCTTAGTGTTGCCTAGCAGATGGTCCAGGTCTTGGCCCTCGGCCTTCTCACTCGCCCTGTCTGACCTCATGCTCCAGCCATAGGCGGTCTCTTAGAGTTCCCTGATGTATGGTCAGTTTAACCAACTCCAGGCATGGAGAGAGTGAGAACAAGCTCTCTGGTGTCTTTTCTACAAGAGCAGTAATCTCATCATGCCAGGGCCCCATCTTTATGATCTAATCACCTCCCAAAGGCCTCATCTCCAAGTACCATCAATTGAGGGCTAGGGCTTCAACACATGAACGATGTATGTGTGTGTGTGTGTGGACAGAAACATTTGGTCTATGACAGTGGATTAAACATTTCAAACCAGAGCCTGCAGGAGATGAGTGTCCCAGCCCTCCTCACTGCGTCACCCTTTCACCTGTCTCCTCGTGGGCATAAGATGGCTGCAGGGCCTCTGGGCATCACATTCTCATCCTCAAGGTTCAGTCTGAAGTTATTAAGGTGGTAAGGCAGGGTGAGTGTGAGATGGGAATGGGCACCTCCCGGTCTACAGGCTGGCTTCTTATCAGGGTCACAGCTCTGCTGTCTGTACCCACGGAAATCACAGCAATGGGCTTAGTCATGATTGCTCATCCCACCCCCAACCAAATCAGGCGTGAGTTGACAGAGGATGAGACTTTATCATCAGATATTGGCTGGATTTCCATAGCAACAGAAGTTAAATGTTACTCTGAATATAAACCAGGGGCGAAGTTCTGAGGGCGGCATGAGAACACTCGGTGGACCCACAGATGGTGGGGAGGTGGCTCTGCGGGAGGGAGGAAAGAGGGCGTGGGGAGGAGTTGCTAAAATGTCTGCAGTTGCTCCTGCTTCGACACCACAAGACCATGGACGCCCAGGGGCCTGGGCCGCCCTCACCTCGAAACTTCCGTGGGAAGGAAAACCGAGGGGCAACAAATCGTTTTTGATCCCTGAATGCCCCCCCCCCAACTCTTTCGCAGTCCGGTACCTCCCGGGCCACTCGGGCGCGTTCCCGCGCGCGGCGGGCGACACGGACCTTCGCGGGCTCCCGGCGCGGCCCAGGTGGGGCTCGGCGGACGGGGGCGCGGGCGGCTCCTCGCGCCGCTCCCCGCCCCCCGCCCCCCCGCGCCGGCCCCGCGCGCCGCTCCCCGCCCCCCCCCCACGCCCCGGCCCCGCGCGCGGCCTTGTGGGTAGCGCAGGGCCGCCAGGTGACAGCTAATGGCGGCGGCCGCCTGAGCCGGCGGGCGGCACGGCGCGGCGGCGGGGCCCTTCCCGGCGCCCTCCCCTCTCGCGGCGGCTTGCCGGCGGCGGCGGGCCCGGCGCGCCATGGACAGGCCGGTGGCGGCGGCGGCGGCAGCGACGGCGGCGGCGGCCGGCAGCGACGGCGGCGGGGGCCCGGGCCCGGGCCCGGCGGGCGGCAGGAGGCCCCCTCGCGGCGCTGGGGGTCCCGCCGCCGGCTCCCGGCAGCCCAGCGTGGAGACCCTGGACAGGTAAGCGGGACCCGGGCCGCCGCGGTCCCCGCGCCCTGAACCCCCTCGAGGGCCCCGCGCGCCGCCCCGGCCAAGTCCGGGCGTGCCCCCCTCCGGGCCCTGCCGGGTTCCCCCCACCCCCGCCCCCCGAGACCCCGGACCCTGCCCCCACCGCCCGGGGCCCCCCCGCACCTGGCTCGCTTCCGCCTCGCGGCCCGGGGCTCCCTGTCCCCCTGAGGGGCTTCGCAGCTGTCAAATCTTCTCAGGGCGTCTTCCCGCCGCACCTTGGAAGACGCCTCGCTGGCCTTGGGGCGGCCACGGAGCCTTTGGGAGGAATTTTCACCCAGGCTGCCCTCTTTTACCGACCGAGGCCTTCCCTCCCGGGATTGGAAGACCAAAATCCCACCGCCACCCCTGCTTGGGGTGGGGGTGGGGACTGGAGGACGCAACCTCGTGGGTTTTGGAGCTGGGGCAGATGGAGGTAAAGTTACCCTGCTTTGGAAAAGCTGGGATGGAAAACTTCCAAACTGCTCCTGAGGCAAGAACACACAGTCGGTTATTTCAGTCTTTCACACTTTGAAGGAACCTGGTTCATTGTTTTCGTGGACACAGAAGCCTGTTACTGCCTCTTAGGCAGTTGCAGAACAAATATAAATCAGAACTAGAAACCGACCGTGTCCAACTGGAAGGGCGATCCCAAGGCTCCGAGGACAAGCGATGGATTGGTTATCCCATAGCCTGGGATATCCAGCTTTCCCACATCTTGGCTGTCTCGCTGACAGGAGAGTGCAGTTAGGCAACAGAGAGGTTTGTAGGGCAGCTTGGTCAGTTTCGGAGGCTCATTCTTGCCTGTGTTAGTCATAACAGAGCTGAACTTTTGGGAGTTTCCCGAAGCATAGGAACAGCAAGAAACACTCCTTTTGTTTCTACATCAGTGTAATTACAATGTATTTTTGCAAATAAATCACCCAAGTGGTCAGCTTCACTGAGAACTAATCACAGCTAAGGTGGTACTTGGAATGATCAGGGTTCCACTCCTTTGCAGATATTCTACAACGTATGAGGGCTTGGAGAGTTAGAGAATCATGCAAGGTGGCTTTTGCCCTCTGGCTTACCATCCAGTGAAGAATACAAACAAGCCAGTGTTTTAAATCCAATGTGCTGAGTGCTAGGGTAGAGGTGCACACTGAAATACTCCGGGTGGGACGTGCATGGGAATCATCTCAGAAGCTTTTTAAGTACTCCAGGTGACTGGGCCCCACTCCTAAGGCTTCTGATTCAGGAGGTTTGGGGTAAGAGCCAGGAGGTAGTATTTTTCAAAAAACCTCCGCAGGCTCAGTTGTGATCCACTGCGCTGTGGGCACATGGAGGTGCTTGATTTATTTTTAGTGGGGGGGGGGACTGGGGATTATGGGCAGTTAAGGGAAGGAGGCCTTCTGAGAAAGCTGACATTGGAATTGAATGGTGAGCAAAGAGAAGTTAGCCAGGGGACAGGGTGGGGAGGACTTTTTGGCCCAGGAAGTGGAATGTGCAATCATGCAGGTGGTGCAGATGGTGCAGGCGATGCTAGATGTGGGGAACTGGTTCAAGATAGAATATGTGTGGGAAGGCAGGGGCCAGATCTTGAAGGGGCTTGGGGGCCTTCTTAGGGAGTTGTGCCCTTATCTTTTGTGCCTTGCTTCTCCGGCCATGGTTCTCTGTAACCGGCGTAGGAATGATCTCCAGTGCTGGATCCAAATGTAGCTTCTTGGGTCCCACCCTAAGTCTAGTCTGTCCACCTCTGGGGTAGAGACTGGAATTCTGCACTTTTAACAACTACCAGGAGCTACAAGTGGACCAGGCCAGATGGTCTCTTTTGCCCAGGACGGTGCTGGTTTTCCAGTGGAACGGGTGCGATTATTAATAGCGTCCTCCTTCAAATCACAGTAGTGTCTTGGTTTGGATGGGTTTCCATCAGGTGAGCTATAGGATGGGATTGATGTTTGAGAACATTTGTTCTGCAGTGGTGTGGCAAATGGACTCGAGGCAGGGAGTCTTACTGGAAATGCTAATCACTCGCTCATTTACATGTGAGCGCCTGCTCTGTGCCAAGCACGGTTGCGGGGGCGGAGGATTTGGCAGGGAACAGACACACAGCCCACGGCCCGGTGGACAGTATGTTTGGTGACAGAGGTGATGGGTGCTAGGGGAGAAATAAGTTGGGAGGGGGATATGAGGTGTTGGGGGCCTGCAGTTCGGGGGCTGAACTGAAATTTTACATAGGATGGTCAGGGAAAGCCTGGTTGAGAAAGGGGACATTCGAGTCCTCCCCCTAAAGAAGGGAGGGACGCAGTCATACAGATATCGAGGGCAACAGCATTCCAGGCAGAGGCCTGTGCACCCGGGGTGTGCATGTGCCAAGTGTGCAAGGATCAGCACGGAGACCAATGTCACTAATGGGGAGGGAGCTAGGGAGAGAGGAGTAAGGGTTGAGGTCAGAGAGGTCACAGGGGCAGATGGTGGAGACTCATAGGGAGCCATGGGGGCTTTTGGAGTGTAAGAGTGGCGTACTCTGGTGTAGATTTCAGTAAGCTCCGTGTAGCTGCTCTGTGGACAACAGACTGAAAGAGGAAGAGAGACTAGCAGGTAGGAGACTGTTACAGTTCATCCACATGAGAGAGGGTGGTGGCCTAGACTGAGCCGCGGGGTAGAGGGAGGGAGAAGTGGTCAGATTGTAGAGATAATTTGCAGGGGACCTGCAGGGTAGAGCCAGTACGGTTTGCTGAAGATTGGTTGTTGGGTAGGAGAGAAGAATCAAGATGCCAAGATTTTCGGCATGGGGGAACGATGTTGAAGAAGTCTTTGAACGAAACATGGTTAGGAAATTAGCAGGCTCTTGGCTCCAGACATACCAGTTGTGTGAGGTCCCAGTTGTATATCCCAGAGCAGAGGTCAAAGAGGCAGTTGGTTTCTATGGGCCTGGAGTTCAGGGGTGTTGTCTGTGTGGGGACCTAAATTTGGGGGTTATTGGCCTAGAGATGGGGCCTAAATTCAGGAGGCAGGAGCACACAGAAGAATGATGAATGTCTGGAAAAGGGAGTTGCAGTAGGAACTGAGCAAGGTGCATCCTGAGGATACTAGCCGCTACGAATGACGTGGCTTGGTGAGCATTCACATGTGAGAGTGAAATGAAGTGGGGGGCAGGCTATAAGGTCGACCTCAGCTTTCGGGCAAGGGATACCTGAGGAACTGGCTGTGTTCTTCCCTGACCTAGGAAACACAGGGGCGGGGGAGTGAGTTGCAGGCTGAGTGCCCGATGCTGGTTTTGATAGGTCGAGTTGTCAGGGTCTTAGGACCGTCTAGTACAGATGTCTTCTTGGATCGTGGGCATCCAGATCAGGGGAATCCAGGTTGGAGAAACAAAGCTAGCCTCCTCCAGGCTGCAGGTGGTTGTTAATACCAGGAGAGTGGTGGGAGATTGCGCAGGCGATTCTGGCCTGCTGTCTGTGATCTGTCACCATGACAGGCTCTGATTCATACTCTTCTTTGAAGAGTGACTCCTAGAGTGGAACCTGGCTCTATAGGCGAGGTTCAGCCTTGCCCCATGGGCTGAGGAGCCCTCCCCTGTCTCCTGAATACTGTACTTCATGACGACAAAGCTGCGGTCCTGCAAGAGGATGTGGCTTGCTCAAGGTCGCAGAGCTAGCTGGTAACAGAAACAGGACTCGGATCCAAGCCTGCTGTCTACCAGCCCGCTATACCATGCTGTTTGCGATTGTGTTGGCCAGGACACTTGTGGTTGCAAGTGTCAAAAAACACAACTCATTCTAACCTAAGCCAAAAAGGAAACGTCTTGCTGCACATCGCTGCTGCGGACGAGGAAAGATGGAGCTAGCGTTGCAGGCAGCATTCTCGGGGCTCCTCATCTCTTGGCTTTCTTGTCCCATTCTTTATCTCTGTGGCTTCCTCAAGGTGGTGGGGGTAGGGAGTGGCCTCCCACAGTGCTGGGGGGGTGGATCTGCACAGCGTGGGAGCCAAGAGGAAAGCCTGGGGCTGGCCTGGTCTGGGTCACTCCCGCACGAGTGGGCTCAGGAGGAGCAAGGTCTCATCTCTACTCTGATGCTCTGCTCTGGAGGACAGTTCTCCGCAGTAGAGAAATGTCCTTATCAGAAGGAGGAGGAAGGGGTGCCAGGCAGATGGTAACAACAACGGGTTACCCATAGTGGGTGACCAGGCAGATTCCTACCATTAGATTTGCAGTCAGGGGTGGGTGCCGGCAGAGAAGAAGGCAGTGTGACAAGATAAGTAGGACATAACCAGCAACAAAGGGGACTTAGCCTTTTAAAAAGAAACTAAAATCCCTCCCCTGCCCTTCCTTTCCTCTCAGTTAGAAACTAGTAGATTTATAACATATGATAGGAATGCCCATATGACATGATAGGGAAGTCTGCTCATTCAGTGCGTGTTTTTACTTATGTTTTCAGCCCTACAGGTCACCAGTGGGCTATCTTGATCAGAAGCAGATACTTAGTTCGCTAGTAGAAAACATCAGATATCTTCATTTTACTGTTTAGGTTATTTTATATACTGTCTAGGGATTCCACTTTTTAAAGATTTTATTTATTTATTTGACAGAGAGAAACACAGTGAGAGAGGGAACACAAGCAGGGGGAGTGAGAGAGGGAGAAGCAGGTGTCCTGCCGAGCAGGGAGCCCGATGTGGGGCTCGATCCCAGGACCCCGGCGTCATGACCTGAGCCGAAAACAGACGCTTAAAGACTGAGCCACCCAGGCACCCAGGATTCCACTTTTTTCAGTCTTTCCAATGTATGAGTGTGGATTTAACTAGTGATGAGATTCTTAGAAGTCTGGAACATTATTTACAGTGAAAACTACCTACAGGGTAAACTTTAATGAGCATCGTCATCCGTTTGCTTGATTCCTTCAATATTTTGATGAGCCTGGCCCCTTGGGGGCAATTTTTAATTCCCTCACTGCCTAGTCTGCTTCTATGTTCCTTTAGGTCTGGTGGACACAGCCTGACCACTTACCAGTCATGTGACCTTGGTCAAATGCTGGAGCCTCACTTTTCTCATCTGTAAGATGGGTCGCTGTGAGGCTTAGGTGAGGCTGTGTGTGAAAATGCGGTGACACTTGAGAGCACCGTGCAAGTGGAAGATGCCGTTTTCCTTGTGGGATCGTGTTCTCATATAGGGCAGTGGCTGGCTCTGTGGGGCTGGCCTCCGTCCTGCCTTCCGGCTCAGTGGGCTGCTTGCTGTTGGTTGTGTCAGGTCCCGAAGGGACAGCCTCACTGGAGCTGGAGGCAGGCCTGCCACATTCTAATCCAGTCTGTCACCTCTGGTGCCTCGGTTTTCTCATCTCAGAAACATGTTGGCTAGTCCCTCATCTGCCTTCTTGTCCTGCTATGGGTGTGAGGCTCTGGTGTCACTGCAGACCGGAAGAGCCTCTGTGAGTTGTCAGCGCACCGACAGAATGTAAGCCAGCATCACGGCTGCCCGCAGGACGTCGTTTGTCGAGGCTGGCCTGTTTTCCACTGTTCCATTGAAAGGCTATTTGAAAAACATAGGCTGTAAGATAAATATTTCACTTTAGAATTAATATTCCCTGTACGTTATGTTAAGGATATTCACTCCACGTAGTTGTAATCTAGTAAAATTCCTTAATGCTTAACTGTGTAATGCCTGGACTCTTAAACATAAAAAAATTGGTTGATTCATTTAAAATCAGCCTGGAACCTAATCTTACTTCCTGGTTGGCAGTCAGTATTTTCGTTCTTATAGTAAATGTAAAGGTAACCAAATAGTCTAATAAAAGTTTGTTTTCTAAAAAAAAAAGAAAGAAAGAAATGTACATATATCTCTAGTCAGTGCTCATTTTTTTTCGCCAAGAGCTGACATCTTAAAATGTGTAATCACTATTTCTTTTAGTCCTACAGGGTCGCATGTTGAATGGTGTAAACAGCTTATAGCGGCTACAATTTCTAGTCAGATTTCAGGGTCAGTGACGTCAGAAAATGTATCCAGAGACTACAAGGTAAGCAGCATTGAGTCCTTAATTCATTTTCCGTGTACCAAGAAGCCTTGCATTTCTTTAAAGATTTTGTTTATTTAGTTATTTTAGAGAGAGAGCACGTGTTCATGCATGGGGTGGGGGCGGGAGGAGGAGCAGAGGGAGAGAGGGGGAAAGAATGTGAAGCGGACTCCGTGCTGAGTGCTGAGCCCAGTGTGGGGCTCCATCCCACGACCCTGAGCTCGTGACCTGAGCCAAAACCAGGAGTCAGCTGCTTAACCAACTGAGCCACCCGGGCTTCCTGAGAAGCTTTGCATTTCTAGTTTGAGTGACACTTTGGCCCCTTGATGCTTTACAGACATTTGCTCGGCAACAAGGGTGAAAGATTTTCTGTTAGATCTGAACTTTAGAGGAGCATTTCTACCAGAATCTAGTATATGTACTCATGGTTTTGTAATTGAGAGGAAAAACTGTCTTTAGATTTTGATCCTTTTTTAAAAAAATCCAGTTCCATTTTATTATTTCTTTTATTAGATTACATATCGTATTTTTTAAAAAAAGATTTTATTTATTTATTCGACAGAGAGAAACACAGCCAGAGAGGGAACACAAGCAGGGGGAGTGAGAGAGGGAGAAGCAGGCTTCCTGCGGAGCAGGGACCCCGATGTCGGGCTCGATCCTGGGACTCTGGGATCATGACCTGAGCCGAAGGCAGTCGCTTAACCACTGAGTCACCCAGGCGCCCCGTACATACCGTATTTTTACATTTTATTGCAATAAATGCCTGTTTTTTCTTTGATCATATTCTGAACTTTAGAAAATGTCTGATAGTATTTCCCAGCTTCACAATTTGTGTCTGTATTTAGATACTAGTTGTGGGTATTCAGCATGAAACCTGTGATACTACAATGCAAAAAGTTGCAGAACTGCAAAATATTGTATGGGGAGCCTCATTTTTTGGTCTTTAATTTGTATTCTCTGTTTATTCTGAAGTTGAGAATGATAAGCTCTTTGTCAGCAGAGACTGGAGCTCTTTTACTCACCACTGCTTCCCCAGCACAGTCTTGGAATATAACAGGTGCTCAGTAAATACTTGTGGGATCAGTTAACAAATTAACAACTTTCACACGCCATCTTGTTAAGGCTAAGACTAACCTTGTTTTAGTGTCAACAAACTATTAAACCATGCTTACATTGCAGTAGTAGCATTTGCTTGAATTGAGGTTTTGGTTCATTATAATTATCTGTGCCTGCTCGTGAAAGATAATTGATTTTCACAAGTATGGGCGAACTACATTTAGTATCCCAGACTACCCTCAGTCAACAGTCTCTCAAAATCATGGTCCTTGCCAGGCACCAAGTCTTACAGACAGTTCAAGAACTACAATAAAGGTCCTAATTAATTCTTAATACATGCTCCTTGCTTACGGGCTCTGGCCTCCGTTCCTCTCTTCTCTATTTCATAACATACCAAGTGCAGAAACTGACTCAAGAGGCCATGTAATTGAAATTTGGCTATTGTGTTGTACTTCATCCAAGCCATCCCATGCTGTTGATTAGGCCTACCAGAGGAAAGCATGGCTTTGGATTAGTGGAGATTGGATAATCTGCTCAGTCAGAATGACGGTATGTTGTTCTCGATAGGTTTCCCTGCTATCTGGTTTTCATGTTTGTTCACGGGGGAGCAGCTGGGGTACCTGGTGTTTCAAATCCAGCTGGAGCATTTGCTGCCTCACTAATGCCTGAGTGGCTGGCCGCTGAGCAGCTGCCGACTCCACCAGTCCCTGCTGCCCTGTTGCCCCATCTCCGCTGAGAAACTGCCCCACTGCGTGGCGAGGCTCAAGAAGAACCCCTGTTAGCAGAGAACAGCTCTCAGGCCTTGGAGTGATATTCTTTCCAGACAATTAGGAGTTAACTGTAATGTTTTCATTATGCTTGAGTATTTGTTAGTGTTGTGTAAGTTCTAGAAAAGACAGAATGTTGACTGTGTGCATAGCTTTCTAACCTCTACATTAATAGATCAGACTGAATCTGTACTTTAACACGAAGCAACTATGTTTTTTTTATTTTAGTCTATTTACAAATTTTGTGTAGCAGAATTAGCTCATGTTGGAATGGTTTAACAGATGGCATTCTGAAAAAAAATAAGGCTTTTCTATATTTTGTAAATTGAATTTTAGGTACCTACATCAGATCATAGCCAAAGCTTTCATGAATGATTGTAAGAGAACATGTTTTCTAATCATCTTTGTTTTTTTTTTAAAGATTTTATTTATTTATTTGACAGGGAGAAACACAGTGAGAGAGGGAACACAAGCAAGGGGAGTGAGAGAGGGAGAAGCCGGCTTCCCACCTTGCAGGGAGCCCAATGCGGGGCTTGATCCCGGGTCTCCGGGATCATGACCTGAGCCAAAGGCAGTCGCTTAACCAACTGAGCCACCCAGGCGCCCCTGTCTTTGTTTTATTTACCCTGTAACCAAATCTGCAAAGCCAGAGTTAAAGTTATAATTCAGGAGTTTTTTTCTATAAGAAGAGAAGTTTTTGAATAGTAAAAGTGTAAAATGTTTCTAAACCACAAGGATAATTTTGGATGCTGTGTATAAAGTAGTTCTTAAAATCCGAGTCCCCAGGATGGGGCTCTGGAGTGCCTCTGGCAGGGAGGCCATTTCATGCTGTTTTCCCTGAAGGTCCAGACACAGTGCCTTGAGGATCTGATTTGCAGTCATCAATCAATAATCTTTCAAATGATCTACTGTGCAGATATCTTATTTGAAACCCACACACAATATGGGGGTTAATTTATTATAGATTAAGCTCCATGTCAGTAATTAAATGCAAGCAGGTGTTTATGGAGCTGAGCACTTGCATCTTAATGGGAAATGCTGATTGTCTTTTGCGTCCTAGGCTACTGAGGGTGGTGCTACGGCCCCTCATCAACCCTTGAGCACCTATAGGGCTCTGTGGGGCTTTTTGATACTTTTTTTGTTGGCTTTGCAATACTTTTTGACATATAATCCATTTCAGCCTTAAAAACAACCAAATGGGATGGCTTTTATTATAATCATCATTTAACAGATGAGGAAACCAAGGCTCAGAGATGTCAGATGACTTGCTTAATATCACATAGTTAGACTTGGGGTTTTTCAGCAGGACAGCCATCCCATTGAAAAGCTAGAGTGCATTTAAAATTTTGTGTCCCCCTCCCCCCCGCCCTGTCCACTGTTTTTTGAAATGTGGCCCTTGGGTTTTCCCACATCAGCACTCCCCAAGGTGTCTGCAAAAATGCAGCTTTAGTGGCCCCTCCCCCTCCCCACAGCGAGTCAGAATTTCTGTAGGTGTTGGAACCAAGGGCCTCATAGATTTCTTATGTATAATAAAATCTGGAACGGTAGGCTTCCTAGGTTTATAGCTCTTGAAGTTGGTGATGCGTTTCTGTTACAGTCCTACAAATATGAATAATAAGAAACTCATGTTAGGTTTTTGAGAACAGTGGTGTTTTATTTATTCATATCATAAATTGACAGTAGGTTCAGAGTCAGATCACCCAAACTGTGGTAAGAATATCACTTTTATCACGAGATAAATTTAGATGGTATGTCCACATGCGGACATGTGTTCACAGTTATATAATTTTAAATATGTTTTAGAAAAAGTGCATTGAACTTGTGTTTTAATGGATGTTATTGTGTAGAGCTAGGCAAAGTATGAAAAAGGAGTTGATTTAAAGTCAATATAAAGATAAATACTAATGTTAGTATAGGCGGTAGAGAGGGAGCAAGCCTTATCTCTCCAAGTTTGTTATATGAAATGACAGACGTTTGGAAAACATTGTCCCAGATGGAAGAGTAAGTAGTTTTTTTGTTAAACTGTGGATCAACTAAGTTAATACCTGTATGCTTTATTACCAAGTCATCCTGAAGATTTGCCTGGATCATTAAGACTACTAGAAATGTGATAAAATATTTCATTTTGTTTGACCCCCTCCCCGCACCCCCGTAGCAACTCAGCTTAATTACTTTTCACTTTTACTGGGCTAACAAAGAGTAAAAGTCTGTCTCAAGTTTGTCAAAGATTTTAAGAACAGGATCTAAATGCAGTGTTCCATAGATTAGATGAAATAATACAGTTACATATTGTAACGAAACTTTTTTGGAGCTGTTAGTAAAAGTGACATCATGATTACTATCACCACCTCTCTTTGTCTCCTCTTTTTTCTCCTCCCCTTGTCCATGTACAAACATTCGAAAGAAAAAGAAAATGTAGAGGGTCCTGCACTAAGTGTAATCATTTAACAAGTTAGAATGGTGAGTAACTTCTGGATCCTAAACAAGAATTTCCAGAAGGGCTTTGGTAGGAAGTAAGATGCAGTATATGGGAAAGGCTTCGTTACACTTGAGCTAGGTTTTAGTTAATACTTCTTTTTTTTAAGATTTTATTTATTTGTCAGAGAGTGAGGGAGAGCACACAAGCAGGGTGAGCAGCAGGCAGAGGGAGAAGCAGGCTCCCCGCTGAGCAAGGAGCCTGATGCGGGACTCCATCCCAGGACCCTGGGATCATGACCTGAGCCGAAGACAGACACTTACCTGACTCAGCCACCTAGGCGTCCCTTAGTTAATATTTCTTTTTTTTTTTTTAAGATTTTATTTGTTTATCTGACAGAGACAGAGATCACAAGCAGGCAGAGAGGCAGGCAGAGAGAGAGGAGGAAGCAGGCTCCCTGTTGAGCAGAGAGCCCAATGCGGGCCTTGATCCCAGAACCCCAAGATCATGGCCTGAGCCAAAGGCAGAGGTTAACCCACTGAGCTACCCAGGCACCCTTAGTTAATATTTCTTAAATTGAATGCTAGTCGGTGAAAAAGGAAGCTTGAACATGATCTTTCAGAATCCATGGCCATAATCCATTGTTGATAGCTTGGCCTCATGATCTCTTTATTAAATCAGAGTTTGCAAATGCAAATGTCTACAAGCTAGGCAGACATGGGAGGGGGCAATAGAGAACAGCATGTGCCCTCAAAAAACAATTTAAAAAACACCCTCCTACTGCCTGTTTGAGCAATAGGCCTCCAGTTTGTAACCATGGCAAATAGAAAAGCACTATCCTATCTCCCAGCATTACTTGTGGGGAAAAATTATTCCTTAAAAATATCAAGATTTCGTAAGTCAAAGAAAGACAGCATATGATTTCACTCATATGTGGAGTTTAAAAAAACAAAACAGAGGAACATGGAGGGGGAAGAGGGTTGCTGAGGGAGGCGAGCAGAGGGATGGGAGAAATGGGTGGCGGGGATGAAGGACTGCACTTGTGATGAGCTCCGGGGTTTGTATGGAAGTGATGAATCACTAAATTCTACCCCTGAAATGAATGTTACACTGTAAACTAATTGGAATTTAAAAACTTAAAAAGCATTGTCAAGATTTTGGCTTCTGCTTCTGGAAAGATGGAGCCAATGTATGTTTTCCTATTCTTCATGCTAAGTACAACCCAAAACCCTGGCCATCGGCTATAAAATAAATGTAAGAGTCCCCTGAAGAAGAGAAGAAGGCAGACTAGTCAGGGATCGCAGGACCCAAGGAATTACACAGTGGTGAGTCCCTGGGTTTTTGTTTCTGCCACATATGTCCCAGACTTGCTGAAGAAGCCAGCAATCCAGAAAATTCCAATGGGCGTGAACAATCAGAGCCTCCTCTCTCAAGCTGAAGGACCAGGAAAGGGACAGCCTAGCAAAAAGAAAACTTGTAGGCACTCTTCACTGTACTCCAGCAAAACACTGCAGAAAAAGTTGTGGCCTCACACCCACCCTGCCAGCAAGGCCAAGCTGGGAGTCTGCATGTTCCCCCCACCAATCGCCTAGTGGAGACTCGGACTTTCACGGCCACCCGTCAGTGAGGAAGCTGTGCCTCTGCCATGGCGTCAGTGGAGGCCATGTCGGGGGCAATAACGTATCCGTGCCACTGCCAGCCAGGGAGATGTCCGGAGCAGCCCAGTGGGGAGCTGGAACTCTTGCCCCCACCCAGCAACAACCAGGAATCCCCCATCCTGTGGTGTCCATGGAGGCCGAGTGGGGAGCCCGGACTTGTACCCCTACCTGGCTGCAAGGTGGTGGTACCCCGGCTCAAGCAGAAGATCTAAATAAGATCCCTAGTCTCATAACTCGTACTGGAAATGTTCATATTGCCATTGAAAATCACTCATACCACGAACCAGAAAAACCTCAAACTATATGAAAAAAGAATCAATAGGTGACAGAACTGAGATGACAGACGTTAGAGTTCTGGGAAAATGATTTTAGAGAAGCCATCATAAAATTGCTTCAATAAACAATTACAAATATGCTTGAAACAATGAAGACAGAGGAAGCGAGAGAAAAGAAATAGGAAGTTTCAAGAAGAACCAAATGGAAATTTTAAAACTGAAAAATATAGTAACCGGAATTAAAAAAAAAAAGCCTCAATGAATGGGTTCAATAGCAGAACAGAGAGGACAGAGAAAAGAATTGGATGGGTCTTAAGGGAATTAACACTGAGCCAAAAAACGCCACTCAGCAAAGGTCATGTACTATATGATTCCATTTATGTAACAGTCTTCAAATGATAAAATTATAGTTATGAACAGATTATCGGTTGCCAGGGGCTAAGAAGGGGAGGGGCAGTGAGGGAAGCTGATGCGGCTATAGAAGGGTGACAGTAGGGGTCGTCCTGGGAATGAGATCTGCATCTTGATTGTATCAGTGTCAATTTCCTGGTGCTGGCATTGTTCCGTGGTTCCGTAATATGCTGCCATTGGGGAAACGACATGGTACATGGAATCTCTATTATTTCCTACCATTGACTGTGAATCTACAATTATCTCAAAATTAAAATTGAATTTTTAAAAAGTCAAGGTTTTTACAGACTGCTGAATGAGTCTATATTGCATGTAAAATAAGCCTTGATTAACACATCTAAAACTCATGATATATCAGTAGTATTATTTAAATGAAACAAAGTTATGCCAGTAAGGATGGTAGAATTTTGTTAGGGAAAGGATATCAGCAGTTATCAGGTCTGAGTTTACTAGTTCAGTTACAAATATCCTCATCCCTTCCCTAAGTGGCAGTTGGGACCAGCGTGTTTCGCTGAGGGTGGAATTGAACAGCTCCTTCATCACTTTTCCTGGAGGGCTTCAGAGAGTGGAAAGTGACTGTTGTAGGTTAGAGTTTGACAGAGAGGGTCAGGCAAGATTCGGGTGTGGCTAGTTTCCCAAAGACTGGGGTGATATTTTGATGACTAGTGAAGATTTGTCTTCACCTGCCCTGGGCCTCTGACTCTAGCCATCCAATGACTGCCACGCTGGGTAGAAGTCTGGTTATTAAGACACCAAAAGCAAGAGGAATGATCTCCTGAGACAACAGTTCACTCTTCAGAGCAGGGTACAGACCTCCCCTTTTTAATGCATTTTGTAGTGATCCAATGGCTACAGCAAAATTACTTTATTTGTAGGCTTTATGCCTGAAATAGAAAACAGTGCTGTTTTGCTTTAATATCACAGTCTTTTCTTGAAAAGAAGCCTCTTAGACGTGTAAGTTCTAAACAGGTCTCTTATAACCTTATTTGACTTAGAATTGTCTTATGTAGTTTATCAAAAAGACCATGAACATTGGATTTGGAGCACACAGTCCTCATTTACACTCTCAGTCTACACAAATGTATGTAGTAGGTACAAATAAATATTGGAGTCTGATCACTGAACACCTGCCCACTTCCCCAGTTGTGATGTGAGCACCTGTTATGTGCAAGGGGCTGGGCTGCATGGAATTCCTAATAGGAGAAAGAGACACCAAAACCTGCAGTTCAAGTTGGACTGTGGTGAGGCTTGAAATAGATGTGTAAACAAGATGTGGTGAAAGGAGTGAGGAGAACAGAGCAGGACAGTCTGGGCCTTAAGCCTTGAGGGCCTTTGTCAACCTCCTGCAGAAGGGGAGCAGGTTCAGGGTTGCCCAGGGAGTGGGGGGCAGGGGCGGCAGCATATTGAGGGTGAGAGCATGGGCACTAAGACCAGCCGGCTTGGGTTTGAATTCCCACTCAGCTGTTGCCGGCTCTGTGACATTGGGTGAGTTACTCCACCTCCTGCTGCCTCGGTTCCCTCATCTGTCACTGGGGGGATAATAGTATCTCCTTCCCCGTGGCTGGGAGGGTTGGGAAGGTCGAGAGGACACGTGTGGTGCACCTAACATGATGCCTTCAACACAACTGCTTGCTGGTATTTATATCACTGCACTGGCTGTGTCTGAGAACTTCCCGAAATCTTCCCACGCTGTTGGAGGTTTAGTGGTATCAGCTGTTACTTTAACAAAGAATTAAGACAGAGTTAGACCACAGTTACCCATCAAAGCTGGCGTGGAGGGTCTGGCTTAGGTATGAGGCCACGATGGGCCCAGAGTTAAACACACTTCCCCCAGAGGCAGCCGTGGACACCTGCGGCCTCCTCTGCCGGGCAGGGCTCACAGGCGACCTCACCAGGGAGACAAGGCCGTACCCTCCTGGTGTGCTGGTGTCCAGAGCCTAGAGAGCCCAGAGACGCAAAGAAGGACAAACATACCCGCTTACCAAGAGCGAGTGGTCCTCGGGAGCCCTTGCCTCTCTGGGGCAGAGTGCCCCAAAGGATGTGCAAACTTTTATACAAATTTAAGTCTTGGTGCTTGACTGGGAAAAAATTCACTGTTTTCCTCTCTGCTCCCCACACTATACACAGAGAAGCACTCACTAGGGAAGGAACATGCTTGGAGAGGGGAGACCTTCTGTTTTGAGTTTGTATTTCCATTTCTGCCCCATTTTGCATTGTTTACTAACATAGGCATGCATTTTCTTGATTTTCTACAACTTTCTCAAGGTGTGATTCACATATTTAAAGTATACAGTTTGATACATTTTGATAGGCACTCACCTCTTAATCACCACAGTTAAGAGGATAAACATATCCATTGTCCTCTCCTGCAAAAAAAGGGGGGGCAGGTTTAGGTCTTTTAGTTTAGTCTATGTTTGGGAATTTATGGGCTTTAAGTGTCTGAGCTACAATATCATCATTTAGTTCAGAACCTTTTTTACATGGGGGGTATTTTAATGATGATACAATTATTTTTTTTTTTTGCAGTCAGTAGCCTTGTATTCATATGATCTTATATATCCTGAGTAAAGCCTATAAGGCTAATCTTTGGAACCTCCAGTGATTTTTGTTTTTAATGATCTCTTTCCCGTAGAACATACAGTGGTTAGGTGGTAGGATTGGGGAACAGACCTTTAAGTCGTCCTTGCTTTCCCTCCATTCTCGGGTGTTTTCTCCAGCCAGAGCTTCCCCAGCGCATCCATTGCATGTTCGAGTAGAAGTCACAGGTGAGGGTTAATAGAGCTTGGCTTTCCCCTCTTCCCTCCTTCCCCTGCCCTCCCAGCAGTCAGCTACCTCTTCCCACCTGCAACTGCCTCTTCCCCATGCAGTGGGGGGAGGAGCAGGCACCCTTCTCTCTGGGGGATTGGCATCCACAGCCGGGAGTTTCATTTTGGTGTCCAGAGTGTGAATTGGAAATATAATTCTATAGAAACCAGTTTAAGATATACGGTTAACTAGGGTTCATGATACCATTAACACTGACAGCTGAGCGGTGCTCTGGGCCAAGTGTGGGGGCTTTTGTGGGTTTTGGGTTCCGTTTTTGTTTTGCTTCTGTGGGCTGGCTTGGGAGCAGAACCGCCGTTTTGTGTCATTGTTTCTGTGGGGAAAATGCATTCAGTATTCCAAACAGACACACAACTGAACTTTTCAAACACAGTCTGTTCGCAGTGGCTTATAATGGTACTTGACAGAAGGGGTTTGTGTTTAAAGTAATGTAGTTTGTCTTAGCGTAAGGGCAATAAGTTTCTCCAAATCAGAGACTTGCCTGAGAATTACAGGACAAATGTGTTAAGATTGATTAGACGGCAAGCAAAACTCAGGCCAAATGTGTTAGGATTGATCTGGTTGGTTTAGTTAGAGGATTATTCTGTTCCATCGGGACGGGCTGGTGAGCTTAACAGCATCTTTCACAGGTCAGTCGTAATGTGTCCATGATGATGATGTTCTCTGTTTTAACTAACAGGTTTTCAGGAGGCCTGATATAAGGGTAAGGAAATGTGGCTTTCGGCACATGGGCCTCCTACTTGTGTGTCTCTGTGCTTAATCGAACACTTACTCTATTTAGTGTTCTTTAACTTCTCACTGGGTTTATGAGTCACTCAGGTCAACTTGCCCTGCTGTGTCATAGCTTTAAGTGTTCACTAGAAACGCTTTGTTTGTTCTGGTGTTTTATGTACAGTGAAAACTGGTGTGTGTGAGGCCGGGTGGCTAAAGTTGTGGCCAGCGTGCAGTACTGACTTTTGTTGGGTTGCACGAATTCTGATCAAATGGAGATTCATGGCAGGGGCTCATATGGCCAGGCCCGCAGAGTCCTCTTTTCACCTTGCTTACCATGTAACTCATGCTGAAGAATTTAACACCAACAAAGTGGTGATCTGCTGTCCATCCTATCTAAGTCAGATTTCAAGTCACCTTTCTGTTTGCATGCTGTATCTAAAGGGCAGAAGTGCTAGTCTTGAGGATAAATTTAGCAGAATCAGTCACAATTAGTATTTCTTAAAATATAAATGTAGCTGTTACGAGCAGTGGATTGTCGCTTGCATTTTCCTCATGACTTTCCTTCCCTTTGTTTCAGAATATGCATAAAGCAAGACAAAGATTGGTAATGTGCATGCATTTGAACCTGAGTATCAGATGTTGAAAATTAACCTATATCCATTCAGTGAAAATAATGTGGATTTTGACAGAATAATGACTTGAGTTTAAAGTGGTTAATGTTACTGAAGCCAATGAAATAGTACAAAAATAAGCAGGTTAAGTCAAATTCTTGTTATCCCACTTGGTTTATCTCTGTTTAATCTTGATTTCACCATGTTTCCTTTTGCTCATGAGAATCATTTTCTTTCACTGATTCACATTGTTAAATATCAGTGTTTGCCTTCCCATTTGCATGGACTTCGAACTCCTGTGTGGTTTTTGGTGGTTTTAGTCATTCATTTCTCTGTTTTTAAAAATTTTTATCAAAGAATGATTCCATTTTCTTTGTATTTAAAAAAATGGAAATTTCAAAAAACGTTGAATCTTAAAAATTACCCTGCTTTGAAGGATAGCAATACCAACTTTGTGGTAGATTCAGTCTGATGATAAATCATGACAATGTGTTAGGTAGCTATTTTACCATATTGATAAAAATGAAAAGTGAGAAATAGTAAGTTCTTATGAGGCTTTGCTACTTCTTCACTGATTACTTTTTAAAGAAATATAGTCATGGGAACCAAAGGTTCATGAAGAAAAAATATATCTATGCCAGATTTTAATATTTTAATATTAATATTTAAAAGAGGTTATCATCTTGTCTTCAGCATTTACATTCTTTGTCCCACCTGCTGAACCGAAAATCCAATTTTTAAAGTTTTGAAAATGAATTGATTCTATGAAGAGGTTAAATTAAGCACAGTATACCTTTGAAGAGATTGGAAACGCTTAAAGATATGTGACCTTTCAGCTGTTTCTTTGAAACACATTGATACTGTATTTAGAAACCTTTAATATAGTATTGATTCATAGCACAACATTTATTTAGTAGTAATTTACAGATTATTTGTATATGTATGTCTCCAGCATGTAATTGGTGCATGAGCATGTGTGTGGAAGGCTTGTTAATACCAGTGGGCTTGAGCCCTGAACAATAGTTCTATAGAGTATGTGAGTACTTCCTGCGTTTAAGATACATGTCTCTGAATTGCTTTGTTTTTTGGCTTGGTTTTGCCCTTTCCTTAGTTGCTGTGGTCTGCTTTATGGTCTGTGAGCATATTATGTGTCTGTTTCTTTGTTTCTTTGCCATATGCTATAGTATTGCTTGATTTAGAAGGGACCGTACGTTCGTTGAAATCCATGATGTTTGTTTGCTTTTCATTTTTCTGCCCCAACACAAACACAGTCTAGATACTCCGTTTTAGGCTGAGGATGCTATAGATGGCCAACATGTTATTTCCTTAACTCCAAGGGGGAAAATGTTGTGATTTGCAAAGCCGTGAAAGGTGTGTCAACTTTTACATGCTTAGTGTCTCTTTAAGAAAGAACTTCTGTCCTTTCACCTGTCTGTTTGCACGTGTTTCTCTTTCTCCTCTTTGCCTTTTCTTGTCCGTGCACCTGGTGCTGTGCAGGAGATTCAGGAAGAACACAATGGCTACCCTTCAGAAGCCGAAGCTGATCAGGTGGCAAGTTCTACGTGTTCATCTGTTTGTAGCTACAGATCGTGTATTTAATAGAAGCCATTTCATACTAGATTTCTAGATGATAAGCAGATGCTTTTTCCACTACAGTAGTGCTCTCCTGTCCAAGTTTAGTAGATTCCATTATGACATTATTTGCAAAAATTGGTTTATCCAACATTTTGTCAACTGGAAATTTGTTCGTCTGTGCTTCTCGGTTTCCCAGATAGGTCAGCTGTGAGGCAAGGGGTCTTAGTCACAACGGGGCTCTGGAAGGCCTCTACAGAGATTAAGAGGGGCAGACGCATATGCTCAGGGTGCTCCTTGAGGATGTAGACTTTGCTTTATTCGAATATGCAAAGTATGTGGTACCTTGTAGGTACTTGTAGGATGAGTGCATATGGTTTATATTTATTAATCAGAAGAAAAAATCATGCATCAAGATTCTTGAGTGCTTACTCCCTGCTCAGTTCCTGAAGAGCCTCTGGAGTCTTTTAAAGCAGCAGAACTTTCTCCAGAGCTTATCTAGAATCTCCATATGTGAAAGCACTTAGAAAAGAAGCTCCAGGGAAGCATGGCCAGCTACCGCCGTGCTCAGCTGTGCTTTTGCCCAGCCCACCCTCCTTTGGTGACCCTGGAAGCACCTTGAAGAGCCCAATTCGAAAACCACTGCTTTTGGCATGCAGTCATTATGGAAACTGTCCACCCAGCCACTTTGATTTATCTGGTGGGCTAGAGTCCTCGGGGACAAATTCGGGGAGCTGGTGGGCCTTCCCTTGGACTTTCAGGATCACTGGAACAGGGCTCGGATGAGATCAACACAGGGAATTCCTCAACTGGGCAACACGTGCAGCAGAGACACCAAGAGGAATGGGTGTGTTCATGAGATCAAATTTTGTCCACAAGAATATTCCAGTCTTTGATTATACTACACATGGGTTGGATAAATCAAGGGTCAAATCATGTCTTGTGCAACTTGGTAGTTGCGGTCAAAGCTTATTGTAGCACAAATGTGAGTCCCATTTCCTAACACCAGCTTTATTAAGGGAATCTACTGTACTTACAAAGTAACGAGCCCTTAGAAACCGTTCTCTTGAATTCCTATGCTAAAGCTAAATGTGTTTCCTGTACAAAATCAAACTTCTGTGTGAAAATCGGAAGCAGTGGGATCATTTGTTTTGTTCTGATAATTACTTTTCCATCACTTATAAAGCATGTCCCAGATTGAATTATTATTAGTGAAAGGTTGTCTGACTCTGTCTCACCAGCACATTCATGCCTCATATAAATGCACAGGTATTTCAAGCCAGATGTAACATGACTCTCAGAAAAGAAGAGACGTGTTTGATCTTCAACCTCAATCTTGAGAGCCCTGTACATTCTCAGAATGGTCCCAGTCACTGGGGTCTCCCATCCTGTGTTGAGGACATGAAACTGTTTGATGTGGCTCGCTATAAAGCCTAAAGTGAATCACATTCTCCCTCCCCGGCCCCTCCCCGCTGCCCTTCAGGTTCAGTTGATTAGAGGAGCTTGCTTTAGTACATATATCTCGAAATAACCTGACCCCATTTGTTTTTAAAATTTCTTTTTTTTTTTTTAAAAAAGAGTTTTATTTATTTGACAGAGAGAAACAAAGTGAGAGAGGGAACACAAGCAGGGGGAGTGAGAGAGGGAGAAGCAGGCTTCCTGCCGAGCAGGAGGCCCGATGTGGGACTCGATCCCGGGTCTCCGGGATCATGACCTGAGCCGAAGGCAGTCGCTTAACCAACTGAGCCACCCAGGCGTCCCCCCCCAATATGATAATATTTAATCATTAACATAAGCTTTTAACAGTGTAATATTTGAAGTAACTGTAAACTGAAGTATTGATTGAACTAGCTTTCTCACTTTGTAACTATATTATAAAATTAATCACTGGTTCAGGCAAAAGAAAGCAGAACTTCAAACTCAGGCTTCTAAGATTGATGATGTTAGTGTATCTAAAGCTGGACATTTTGAAGTATAAATATTGGCCTATGCTTTACTGATAAAAGATAAAAGATGTTTCCGAACCAGGTATGAGTATAAAAATGAATCCATTAAAATTCTCCATTTACCCTTAGTGGTTCTCTATGTCCCTAAAAATGTTGGCTGAAGTTTTTAAAAACCACGCTGGACCAACACATCAAACTGAATAAAATTGTCCAGAGGCAATAATGAACCCTTAATCTGTATTATTTATTTAATCGTGTATCTTGATAAGGAAGATGGATCGCATCATTTTGTACCCTCCCTATAGAACAGACATACCCCAACCAACATTTAGCATGGAATTTGCTTTTCATATTTCGACCTTTTTCCTTTATTCGTTTTATAAAAATGATAAAACTGTGATGTATAGGGTTTTTAAATTGACCTTTAAGTCCCATTAACAAAACATATTGAAGTATTCTTACAACTGTGCAAAAAATTAGTTTTGAATTTTCAATAATCTAGAATCATAATTTTTCAATAATTTAGAATTATAAATTCAAATCTGATTGAAATATTTTGCCTCACAAAATTATGCTGAAAACGTGGTATTGTCTGGCCTGTTTTCCACCAAACACTAGTGGCCTCCCTGTGTTTTGGAGAAAGCAGCCCCTGAACAAATCGGTTTGGGAAATGCGGCACACTCTAGCGCCCTCTTGCGGATTTGGTGTACATTAATATGCTAAAGACTTCTCTCACAATAATAATAATAATAATAATAATAATACACAGTTTAACTTTTCCTTCACCCAGCTTTACCCAGACTTGACCAAAAAAAGGCCTATTCACATCTCTTGGGAATTTAATGCTCTGTGAAACCCAGCTTGGGAGTTGCTGGGGTTTTGAACACCTTATTCTTATTCGTGACACATTAGGTCAGAGATGCCGAGAAGAAAGTGACCAGTTTCCTTGGCAGCGTGTCACAGGGTGGCAGTAATTTGGAACAGGCCCCGAGTCAGGCTCCATAACTTTGTAGTTCGAACACCATTTTCTCAGCTCTCCTGAGCTATCTGGCACTATATCCAACCAAACTCACAAGAAACTGGCTAGTGGGCAGCAGGGCCAATCTGGACATTTGGAAATGTGGGCGTGTGTCTCTGCAGCCTTCCAAGATGTCGTTTTCCTGATATCATGGTAGACAGGAAACCTGAGAGGCCATTAGTGATCTCTTGGTGAGCGGGGAATCAGCGCAGGGTGAATTGGCCTGGGAGAAGCCCGAGGACCACCCTGCTCCACAGTAGTGATGGATGACGGACGTACTCTGTCTGCCAGACGAGAGCACGCTGTCTCCTGGCCTGCATGGGATGCCCCCGGACAGGCCCACTCACTCTTCCCCCCACCCCGACGCTTTGTGCACACACGCAGGTAGCGGGGCTGCAGCACTGAAGCCTAGGGCTTTCCCTAGGGTGTCACTGCCGTTGCGGTCCCTTCTTGGTTACTTCCATTAGACTTGGGGCTTTCCCACACCAGATAGTGCTTACGCTAGCTAAGCGCCTACATCTAATGTTGATTTCATCTGTGTTAGTTTCACGCTCAGAAGGTAACCTTTTTCTGACCTTACTTCCAAATCTGTAGGCACCTTGTAATAGCTGTCTGTGTAGTGATTACAGTATCTATCTGTCATGTCAAGCCATTTCTGTATTAATGCTTTCTAACTGTGAATTTAAATATGTGTAACGGTTTGCTAGAAAATGCAGCATGGTGTCCTGTGATGCTGAGCTTTGAGATTGTCTTGTAGGGGGAGGGGGCATCCAGTTTGCACGCTTCTGTAGCCATGTAGCAAGAGCACAGAACACCACAGTTCTTCCCAGGTTTACAGCAAGAAAGTAAGGTTTACTCCTGTTTGGTTTTTTGAAGGCCCTAAGAGATGGAAATAAGCTGGCGCAGATGGAAGAAACACCACTTTTTCCAGGAGAGTCCATCAAGGCCACTGGTAAGTTTAATGAGTACACTTTGCTTACAGGGAGCCGTAACATGAAATGGCATTTTACTTGTGAGCACGGGTGATGTATGTGCTGGAGATCAGCCAAACCGATTTAATTAGGGGACAGATGGACGAGGTCTATTCATTCTTCTTAATGGCCTCATGACCTGAAGAGATAGGAGACTATATAGGATCAATCTAAGTTCCAGTTAAGTGTTGGGTGGTGTCACCAACAGAAGAGGGGCCTTACTTTCCCTGAGGAAGTGAAGGCTGATTAGACACTCACTGTAATGTAATGCTTTGTCGCAACTTCTTTGTAATGTACAACTTCATAATAACATAATGCTTCTTTGGAATCCTTCACTGTAAGAATATTGACAGAAGACCCATGTCATATCTTAATAACAGTTTGAGAACGTGGCAAAGGAATTTCAGGGGCTTATGAGATTCCAGAGACTACAGTTGGAGAACGAGAGAAAGAGCATGTGTTGCCAGCCTGGACTGTGAGGGCAGTGGCATGAGTAGAGCACCCCCACCCCCCCTCTGGACTGCCGGGCATTTCAGCAGGTAGTCCGCTGTGCTGTGGGTGGACACGAAGGCAGCTCAGGCTGACCTTTCCATCTTACCATTGTGGGGGTCGGGCTGGACAGTCTAGTTCCCGCACAGCTCCCTCCCAGAGATGTGTGCTTGGTCTCAGTACAATCATCTTTCTTTTTTTTCAGATTTTATTTATTTATTTGACAGAGAGAGGGGTCACAAATAGGCAGAGAGGCAGGCAGGCAGAGAGAGAGAGAGGAGGAAGCAGGCTTCCTGCTGAGCAGAGAGCCCGATGTGGGACTCAGTCCCAGGACCCTGAGATCATGACCTGAACCGAAAGCAGAGGCTTAACCCTCTGAGCCACCCAGGCAGCCTAGTATAATCTTGGGTCAAGAATGTTTGAGGAGTGCCTGGGTGGCGTCATTGGTTAAGCATCTGACTGTTGGTTTTGGCTTGGGTTGTGATCTCAGGGTTTTGATCTTAGGGTCATGAGATTGAGCCCCATGTCAGGCTCAGAGCGGAGTCCGCTTGTCCCTCTCCCGCCGCCTCGCTCTCTCACTGTCTGAAATATATATAAAAGAATGTTTGAGTAGCTGGGCTCTCCCAGGGCCTCCAAACGATACTGCCACTGACTACCCTAGTCTGTGGCTCCGCAGCCTACTTATCCCGTCCATTGTTTTGAAACTAACCTTCCTTCCTTCCTTCCTTCCTTCCTTCCTTCCTTCCTTCCTTCCTTCCTTCCTTCCTTCCTTCCTTTTTTCTTCCTTCCTTCCTTCTTCCTTTACTTCCTCCTTTCCTTTCCTTTTCCTCCTTCCTCCTTCCCTTCTCTTCCCTTTCCTTCCTTCCTCCTTCCTTTCCCTTTCCTTTCCTTCCTTCCTCCTTCCCTTCCCTGAGAGAGAGAGAGAGAGAGAGAGAGAGAGAGAGAGAGAGAGAGAGAAGCAGGGTGGGGGGGTCACAGAGGGAGAGAAGAAAGAATTTCACTCAGACTCCAGGCCCAGTGCAGAGCTCTGCACCTTGTGTGGGGCTCAGTCTCAATTCTGTGACCTGATCCTAAATCAAGAGTTGGAGGCTTAACTGACAGAGCCACCCAAGCACCCTGAAACTCTTCATTTAGCTTCTGGAACTTCCTCACTCCCGGTAGTCCTCTGGCCTCCCTGCCTGTTTCTTCTCTGGGACTTCTTCTAGTCCTGCCTCCATGCTGCTTTTGCAATGATCTGATTAAAAGGCAGAGCTAATTATGTCATGCCTCTGCTTCTTCTCCAGACAGCAAACTACACAGATTTCAAATGTACAGCCTGAAGAGTTGTGACACATTATGCACATGGGAAACCTTCACTCCTAGATATGTCCCTCGGCTCTTTATAATCTCTCCCTCCCACACTGTCTCCCTCATCCCCAAGCACTGTAGACTAATTTATATTTTCCACAATGTTATAGAAGTATAATCATTGAGTATTTTCTTCTTTTGTCTAGCTTCTTCCACTCAGCATAATTATTTTGAGATCCATATTGTGGAATGGGTCAACAGCCATTCCCTTTCACTGCTGAACAGTATCCTATTGTGTGGCTACACTACAGTTTGCTTATCCATTCATCTGTCAGTAGATATTTGGGCCATTTCTACTTGTTGGCTATTACAAACCAAGCTGCTGTGAGCCGTCACCAATCAGTCTTCCCTGGCCTCGGGTCCTGTCATCCTTGATGCACCCTTTGACCCATCCACACTGCTCTCCGACAGCTCTGTGCACTCTCCCCTCCCCTCCTCCCTCCCCTCCTCCTCCACATCCTGCCTCACCCCTCTGCTTCCCTGCTGAGCTAAGTGGGCCCTTGTCTGCCTCCTCCTGTGCCCACAGGGTTATGCTGGCATTAGTGAGGCTGCCCTGTAAGGGTGGTTTTCTGTGTGGGCTTGGCTGCTTGTGAGCAGGAACCGTGCCCGGCTGCCCCTGGAACCCCAGCAATAGTACGTATTAGTACGTACTGAGCTATAGAAAAGTTTAATGGAAGTGTTTTGAGAACTTGGCTGGCTGACAACTTTAGTGCCTTTAATTGTCCCCCTCGGACGCTCCCACAGCCGTATACACCCCTGCTGGTCCAGTGCAGTGGTCCTTAGGGAAGATGGTGAAGATGTGGTATCTTTGTGATAGGCCGAGCTTCTTAACGCTCGCTGGACCCAGTACACTGTTGATAGTGATACTAAATATGTTGATATTAACAATAAGAAAGTAAAAATTGATATGGAAGCTGATAAGGAATTTGAAACAAAGAAGTTTTCCATGCCACTGATGTGGTTCTACTCTTTGGAGGGGTGCATTAGCTTTCATTAGGAGTAGTTGATGAGATAACAGCCCAGGGTCTTCAGAGTTTAATTACTGTGTTTTTGAACATGATGAATTTATCACTCAGGGAAAATTTTCTCTACCTGGAAAACAGTGGCAAAACACAACTTGTTGTGAGGCCCTTAAGACTCCACTAAGTAGCAAATCAGAATTGTTTCACAAAATGGGATTTTCTTAGAGGACTGTATCTTTATTTAATGTGATAAAAAATGTAAAGCTCCTAGAAAACTGGAATCACAAGTATATATATTTGGAAACTCAGAATTTATTGAGCACAAGTCTGGCAGAATTTGCTACTTGGGGTTTTTTCTTTCAGTGAAAGACGTCATGTACATCTGCCCATTTATGGGAGCAGTGAGTGGAACCCTGACGGTGACAGACTTCAAGATATACTTCAAGAATGTAGAGAGGGTAAGTTTTTAAAGGGGTATTTCATTTTTAAAATCACTTTAGAACGCAGTCAACGATAAAGAAGAAAACAAAAAGAACCCTGAAGTCTCATCACTCTGAGAGAACAACAGGGTGAGTTTTAAGTTGTTCACATTTGGAAATAGATTTCGCATCTAGAAAAAAGAGCTGTTAAAGTCGCCCTTAGACCTGGTGGGAGGAGTTTAATTGTAGTCTTGACATTGACTTCATAAAGCATGTTATAAATCAGACTTCAGTTTTGTAGTTGGGACAAAGGGGAAATGCAAAATAAATGTGTGTTTTCACCCAGAGAAGACTTCAAATATGACTGACACTGATAGGCCTTCGTTAATTTGTAAACCCAGGACCCGAATTTTGTCCTCGATGTCCCCCTTGGCGTGATCAGCAGAGTCGAGAAGATTGGCGCACAGAGCCACGGGGACAATTCCTGTGGTATAGAGATCGTGTGTAAGGTATGGTGCGAAGCCAGGTGAAAGAGCCAGGCGGTCAGCGTGGGGCTTTTGCTGACGCGTTCTCCGTGGTCTTTGGGCAGTGAAGGTCACTGGGGCTGTTAGTAAGTCAGGTGGTTTCAGGACAGAGGCCTCTTCTAATCTTCTCTCAGTTAATTCATAGCACTCTGGAAACTGTGTTGAGGTAAACCTCTTGTCTTCTGTCGAAGTATTCTAATAAGCACGGGCCTAGAATCCAAGTGTTCATGTTATTTGCTCCATTCAGAGAAATCAAGTGAAAAGCAGAAATCAATGCTTTTTTCCAGTTTGTTGTCTTAATACGACCCTTCAGAACATCGGCCGGTAGGTCAGAGACTTCCTGAAGAGAAAGCAATAGTCTACAAATACTGTGATTAAAAACACGATGTCAGGATTTTCACCTGAGCTGTGCTTGTGTTGGGTTTTCTACCCTTCCTCCAGTGGCTTAAGTAGAAATGCATGTGATGCTTTTAATGCTGGCTAGGCATGTGAGAAACACTTTAACCGGTGTGTTACCTCACGGGGCACACTTTATTAATAACCCCGAAGTCCCGGGAAGGAGAGTCGGCAGAATTGCTAGGGTCCCTTCCATGATTGGGGTTTAGGTTCCTGTTGATCTGTTTGCTTTGATCACGTCTCTCAAGACAGCTCCCTCTTGTTGGCCCCCGACTGCAGTTGAACCCATTCTTTTTTCAAAGAATCCTTGCAGATCGTGAATCTGCTGGTGTCCTAGACTCCCTGTGGGCGCTCCAGGGCCATGCTGCCCTGCAACGATCGTGTCCGTCCTCCTCGGGCCAGGGTTCCCCAGGCTGAGCTGTGTGAAGCAGTCATGGGACTTACAGCAGAAGGGTGATTTGATGAGTCCTGCAGTTTGGGAATTTGACATTTCCCTTCTTGGAACTCCAGTAGCATCCCGTCATCCTTAGGCTAGATAGAGGGAGCCTCACCAAGAGCCCATATGTCTGAGCTGGACGACCGCCCTGTGTGGCTTCGCCTCTGGCCACCCTACCCCCGTTCTCGCTAGTCTGGTTCCTTCAGCTGCACACGCTCGCTCGCCTCATGCCACCCCACCCCCGCTTCGGAGTCTTCGCACCTGCTCTCTGCTTTGCTTAGAATGATTTGCATTCTCGCCAATCCTAAATAGCAAGTGAGCTCTGTCAGCTATCAAGGTGTGCGTGTACGTGTGTGCGCGCGCACAGAGTAGCTTGGAGGGAGGGCACACTGGAAAGTAATGTTGCCTAGGCAGGTGTCCTGGGCTGTTGAGTGTAGATGTTTTTACGGCCCTGGTGAGCATTTGCTGACGGCAGCTTTAAAATATTTTCCAGCCAAGCATGCTAGGGCTGTGCTTCCAGCCCTCTGAGCTCATCCCTGAGAGCCTTGCGTGGGGTAGGATTTGGTTTCTTTTAACAGGTGGCACACAATTCCGAAGGTACAAAAGGGGTGTGTAGGGCAGAGTAAGTCTGCATCTACCCAGCCCCCGGCCACCTTGTTCCCTCCCGGCTGTTGCTGATTCCCACGCACGCGCTGGGTGTGCGAGTGTGACTGTATGGTCTTTCCACATGTAGGCGGTGGTGTATTACCTGGCCCCTTCTGCCCCTCTGACCCCTTAACCACGTGTGTTGGAGCTCCTCGGTGTCAGTGCAGAACTGCCGCCGGTTTCCAATAGCTCTTCAGCACTCCTGCCTCTCTCCGTGGGCTTCAGCCACTTCCATTCTTCTCTCATAAATAATATTGCAACAGTAACTTTGCCACTTTCTGAATTGCTCTTGCTTTCATCTGTTTGTGGTCATTTTTTATCTTCAAATTTCATGTCCCGTTAAAGAAGCATGAGACTTTTGTGTTTAACTGATGGCGTAGGTTTAGGGGCCCTGCTTAAACCAGTGCTGGGAGAAATCAGAGCCACCTCATGGGGTGCGCTCCCAGGGGTTCGGCCGGCAACTTGGACAGTGGGGCATTTAAGAAACTTTTTTTGCAGGGTGCCGGGGTGGCTCAGTCATTAAGTGTCAGCCTTTGGCTTAGGTAATGATCCCAGGGTTCTGGGCTCGAGCCCCACATTGGGCTCCCTGCTCACTGGGGAGCCTGCTTCTCCCTCTGCCACTCCCCCCTGCTTGTGTTCCCTCTATCACTGTCTCTCCCCCTGTTAAATAAGTAACATCTTTTAAAAAAAGAAATGAAACTGATTTTGGGAAACAGCATTGTAATTTCTGTAAGGAGTGTCCCGAGGGACAGAGTCTCCATGCGGTACGGAGCCCTTGCTGTGAGCACAGAGAGAAAGCTCTGTCTCGGCTCTATCTTATGGATGGCGCAAAATCTGCAGTCGACTCTCAGGGCAGCTGCTCCTGCGGCACGCCTCTAGCAGTCAGCGCACATCTTCTAGGTACTGGCCTTCCTGCTTACATCTGGTGAGTTCTTTCCCCGGCATGGCCCCTTTGTTCTAGGCCGCTCAATGGCGGTTACCTTGTTGGAGGTGCTTTTGGTAATTGTCTTTTGTTAGTAGAAGTGATCTCTAACATGAGAAATGAATACAAGTATTTCACTTATCTCTTTGTAATGTGGCATGTGCCTCATAGATGCTCAATAATTGTTCAGTAAATGAGTCTTGCTAATTGTTTAATAGGATATGAGGAACTTGCGACTTGCTTATAAGCAGGAAGAACAGAGTAAACTTGGGATATTTGAAAACCTCAACAAACTTGCATTTCCTCTTTCCAATGGGCAGGCAAGTACACCAAAATAAACCTTTTTTGCATGCCTTTGTTTTGGGGCAGGTCCAAAAAGTCATGTTTAATTATTCCTTTTTTCCAGAGATTTCCTTTATCTCTTTTCTCTCTGTGACTGATATTACGATATTTAAAGTTTATCAGTTTTATGTAATGATTAAGGAAAGTGCCAATTTGTTGCTTCAAAATTTACAAGTTAAAATAGAAATCTTACTATATTTGGCTCATAGCTGAATGAAAAGCTTTAATGTTGGTATATAATATAGCAAAGAAATACTAACGTGTATTTTTGTGTTTTTTGTATCCAGACACTCTTTGCATTCAGCTACAAAGAAAAATTTCCAATGAATGGGTGGAAAGTTTATGATCCTGTATCTGAATATAAGAGACAGGTAAAGTGTGGTCCTTTTGAAACCAAAAATAGTGGGCTGAGCATCTTTCTCTTTTCTAACAGGTTAGGAATATACTGGAGAAGAAACCAGTTGAAACAAGTTGTGGTAGGTGTGACTTATCTAGCCTGCACTTACCCCTGGGGTGCCCACACTCCCGATGCCAAACCTTTGATGCTGCTGATGTTCCGCCTTTTGCCAGAGGGCAAGTGGAGTATGAGCACAAGGGTTTAAAAAGCAAAGCAGCCAGATGGTTTGTATTCGATATTCTGGTAATGAGTTGACGAGTAAGGATTGAAACCAATGGCTGAAATTAGATTAAGTGTATGGCAGGACCACGTCAGTCTGGTGTGGTCTTCCTGTGCCCAGAAGGTCTTCAGTGCTTTGTCAGGCTCAAGGTATCCCAATAAGATAGTGTTTTCATGACATTTAATCTTCCTCTCCACCGTATATTTGGTATGGTGGTTTATGTTACTCTGGATGTTTGTAAAAGGTTTCTTTGTCTCTAAAGAATGTTCATGATCTTTTCAAAAGCAATACCATGCTAATTCTTTATAGAAAACACAGCAAAAAAAAAAAAAAGAAAAAAAGAAAAGAAAACACAGCAAGAAATGTACAGGATTGGGATTCTAGTGTGTACTTTTTACTATTTTAAAATGTGTTTGGACAGTCTGGAGGACAGTGGGAGAAGGAAAGGAAATGATGCTTCTTTTAATTTTTAAAAATGGGTAAGAAATGGGTTTTGTTAGATAAACATATATTTAAACTTTTAAGTAGCAGTGAACAACAAATTATGAATGGATTTTAGGAGAAACTAAGAAATGGATGTGGTTCACTTAGTATTTTCTGAAAATGCGTAAGTTTGCTCTCCTGCCCCTCTCTAACACCCCGCAGGGCTTGCCAAATGAGAGCTGGAAAATATCCAAAGTGAACAGTAGCTATGAGCTCTGTGACACCTACCCTGCCATCATTGTCGTGCCAACTAGTGTGAAAGATGATGACCTCTCAAAAGTGGCAGCATTTCGAGCAAAAGGCAGAGTCCCAGTAAGTAATAAACATCGTCGCTTAGGCATAAACACAGACTGTATTTGATCTAATAATGGAAAGAAGCAAGACAGAAAAAACTCTAGTGAACCAAAAAAAAAAAAGTAGAAAAATAAGCCTAAAACCCTCAGTAGGTGGAGGAGACTAACAAAGGAGCGGCAGGAAAGAGCGTTACCAGTGTCCTTCACGGGTTTTGTCAAGTCATATTAGAGCAGAGACAGTTTCTTAGATGCCGAGCGGAACGGCGCGCCGTTACCAGGTCAGCTTTCCTGCACACGTGCAGTTCGATGACTTTGAACATGCACATCTACCCACGGCACTCTCACTGTAATCAAGGAGGGAGTGAACGTCTCTGAGCCTAGAGTTTGTGGTCAGGTATAATCCTGCGTCTCCTGGCCGCCTGAGGAAAATGGGAGGTTTGGGAGCATAGCTTTAGATCTCATAAGAGACTGTCTTCACTTTACTCTCATCCTGCCACATATGTGATCGTGAAGATACAAAGATTTTTAAATTTTTTTTTTAATTTTTAAAAAGATTTATTTATTCAAGAGGAAGAAACACAGCTAGAGAGGGAACACAGGCAGGGGGAGCCAGAGAGGGAGAAGCAGGCTTCCCGCTGAGCAGGGAGCCCCATGCGGGGCTCGATCCTGACGGCAGACGCTTAACAACTGAGCCCCCCAGGCACCCCCAGAGATGTTTTTAAATGAGGAGACAAATAGAACAAGTCATTCAAATAGGAGTGGGTCTTGACATTAGTTAGAGTTTGACTTAGGTTCTCTTTTCCTTTGAGCCATAGAATTTGAGAGGTGGAAGGAGATTCTTGGAGCTTACCTAGTCAGACTTCTTTCCACCTGACCCAGAGTTGCAGAGCCACTATCATGATATGATTGGTTTCAGCCCTCACCTTTGAGGAAAATATGCAGAAGAGGCCATGCTTGAAAAGACAGCTTATTTTTGCTGCCTGGCAATCAGGACACATACTGTTTTAGGAGCTGTACTAATGTTTGTTGCTTACAAACACTAGGTGTTATCATGGATTCATCCAGAAAGTCAGGCGACAATTACCCGTTGCAGCCAGCCTCTTGTGGGTCCCAGTGATAAACGCTGCAAAGAAGATGAGAAGTACTTGCAAACGATAATGGACGCCAACGCGCAGTCTCACAAGCTCATCGTCTTCGATGCCCGACAAAACAGTGTCGCTGATACCAACAAGGTACGCTCTCAGTCATGTTGAGCAGCGGTGGCTCTTCTGTGACACGCTGGCCCTAGGTGGTTACACAGCCCGGACTGCGCCCCCCCCCCCCCCCAGCCGGTGTACAGCCTGTGGGGCTATGTCTCTCTCATTGCGTCTACGCTGTCCTGGGTGCTGAGTTAATTAAGCAAAGACCCAGAAAGAGAATTTTCACTTAAGAAATCAAGTAAGATTTTTAATGAAATGATCGTGAGGCCTTTGGAAGTCCCTTTGACCTGCAAACAGTGGTGGTTAGGTGATTAATTCATCTGGTCTGAAGCTCTGTCCGAATGGAGCCCCGTGTGTGAAACCAGGCACATGTATACAGAGTTGCCGTAACTCGCACGTAGGCGTGTCCTCTGCAGACAGCTCCCGTCCGAGCCCTGCTAGCGGAGGGGCCGGGGCCCTTCACACCTGGTCACAGCTAGGAGGCCACACCTCCAGTACCTGCCCTCCAAGTCGGAAAAGCTTGGAACCGTGTCATCTCTCTTGCCCACAAATGCCTCCCGCCCGTGCGTTCCTGCAGGCTCGTGCCTGGCCGTCAGAGGACTTGGGTCAGGGAGGTGTCGGCTCGGCTTACGGGGGCGGCCAGGAGAGGGCCTGGCCAGCCTTGCTGGTGAAGCTGGGTAAGGCCTCAAGGAGGAGGTGGCGTTAGAGCTGGCCATGGGTGGTGAGCAGGAAGGGACAGGCACAGATGTCCAACGGTGTGCCAGAGCACCCCGCTCACAAGCTCACGCCCAGCCCGTGTCCCCCTAGCAGTGCTGGGGAGTCCGTTTTTCTTGGAAGCTTGTGCCCCTTCTTTCCATGGTGATTATTCCATCGTTGAGCACAGTCTTGAAAAAGCCAGCCTCTTACTGCCCCTGTCTCACTCTTGACAGAAGCCATTACCTTCCATTTCAGAGAGCACACATGCCACCAGGGACGCCATTTCTCCACAGTCCCTGGGTGCTTGCTGTGTGTCATGGCTTGCCAGGCACAGGGGTGGGGAGGAGCCAGAGCAGCAGTCACGCAGTCTGCCATGTGGCCACGCAGTGTGCCACGGAGGAGCATAGCGCGTGTGCTTGCTCCGTGACCCTGGGCAGTGACTTCATTTCTCTGGACCACAACTGCCATGTCTCTCAAGAAAGAGCGACAGTATGTCTTCTTCCTGGAGTGGGTGTGAAGGAAGTACTGTACAGGGCCCAGAACAGGGCCTGTCCCAGAGAAAGCATTTGGTTCACGGTACCTGTCCTCACTCCTGAGCTCAGAGTGAACTGCTCTGTCTGCATGATCGTCATGACATCCACTCCCTGGTTCCCTTTCTCCGACCTGGCCAGCTGAGTCTCCTTCACTGCTTCCCTCCCCCGCCCAACATCCAAATGGTGGTGCTCCTTGAGCTCCATCTGGGCTCTTCTTTTGTACTTTATGCTACCTCCCTGTCCATCTCCTCCGATGCCATGACTCCACAGTCTCTGCGTTTTGAATTTGATACCCGAGTTTCCATTTCACCCTCATCCCTCCTGAAGCCAAGGCAGAGTTTCCATCCTGTTGTCGGGTTGACATCTCTGTTGGGCTCTCTCCCACGTAATGACCTCCATGTATCCGACTTGGCCCAGGAGGTGGGGCAGTGAGAACCCTGGGCCTTGTAACCAGTTCGCCTGGGTCTTCCTTCAGAGTCTGCCCTTGCTGCTGTGTCACACCTGAGCACGTTTCTGACCTCTCCCTAAGCCTCAGGGGCCTCTTCCGTACGATGGGAGGCAAGAGTGTGCGGCGTGGAGGTACCAGGTGACACCTGAGAACAATGGGGGTCATGGCCGCAGCATGTAATGCTCATAAGCTCACCACCAAGTGGTCTGGCCTGGGGGGGTGGTGACTGGTGGTGCCAGTTACAGAGACGGGGAAGACTGCCAGGCAGAGGGCCAGGGTAGAGAAGGGCATGGGCATGATAGGAGCTTCCTGAGGCCCTGTACAAATTACCACAGACTAGGTGACCTAAAACAACAAGTTTATTCTCTCACAGTTCAGGAGGCCAGAAGTCTGAAATCTGCCCGGGCTGTGCTCCCTCCATGGGCTTCAGGGGACAATCTGTTCCTTGCGCCTTCCAGCTCCTGCTGGCCTCTCTGTGCACGTAGCCATGGCTTGCGGATCTCTCCCTCTGCCTTCACGCAGCCTTCTCCTCTACATGTCTGTGTCTTCTCTCCTCCCTCTTCTAAGGATACCTGTGATGGCATTTAGGGCTTGCCCAAGATAATCCAGGATGGTCTCTGCGTCTCAAGATCTTTGACTCGATGACCTCTGCAAAGACCCTTTTTCCACAAAAGGTCACATTCACAGCCACCAAGATGTGATGTAGACCTCTTGGGGTGGGGTGGTAGTTTTCAGCCTACCGCGGGCGGTCCTTCTCTGTCAGTTCCCCGCGCACCCCCATCTGGTGCGTCATTCACCCCGCCAGTCTTTCTGCTTCTCTGCACACTTCCCGTCGCCCCTGCAGTACCAGCCCCGAGAAGTAAGAAGTGGGAGAAAAGGCGCACTCCCAGAAGCCGTCTTCTCAGCAGCTCACAGGGCAACGGCAGCTCCCTGTGTGTGAGCTCCTGTGGACGAGACAGGTGGGTCACCGGACTGCCCATCCGCGTCCCTGTTAGCTCTTCTAGATACGCTATCACCCCGTCTGCAAGTGGAGATCCTTTACTTCTTCCTTTCCAGTCTGGGTGCCTTTCAGTTCTTCTCCTTGCCTAATTTCCTGTCAAGAATCTCTAGTACCATGTTGAGTGGAAGCGGTGAAAGCAGTCATCTTTGTCTTGTTCCTAATTTGAGTGGGAAGCTTAGTTTTTCACCATTGGCTATATTAGCTGTGGGTTTTCATACATGCCCTTGTCAGGCTAAGGAAATTCCTTTCTACTATTGGTTTTTTGAGTGGTTTTATCATGAAGGGGCACTAGATTTCCAAAGGCCTTTTCTGTATCAGTTGAGGTGATCATGTGTTTCTTTTTTCTTTCATTTTATCAACGTGGTGGATTCCACTGCCTAATGTTTGTATATTAACCACGGTAGTGGGTTGCATAGTGTCTCCCAGAAATTCCTGTTCATCTGGAACCTCAGAAGGTGACCTTATTCGGGAATAGGGTCTTTCCAGGTGTAATCAGTGAAGAGGAGGTCGTACTGCAGTAGGATGCGCCCTCAGTCTGGTGACTGGTGTCCTTAGAAGGCCATGTAGAGACACAGACCGAGGGAAGGTGGCAGTGTGCAGCAGGGCAGAGATGGGGCATCGGGGGTGCGCGCTGAGCGGCACCGATGCTCGCTGGCCACCACTGGAAGCCAGGAATGGGACACGCGACAGATTCTGCCTTCGAGCCCCCAGAAGGAGCCGAGCCTGCCAGACACATTGGTCTTGGACTGGTAGCCTCCAGAACTGTGAGGGGGTAAGTCTGTTGTTTTAAACCCCCCTCCCCGCTTGTGGTTACTCTGTAACTGTGGCCCTCGGAAACTCCTACAACCTCCTTACGTTCCTGGAATAAAGCCCACTTGGTCCTCGGGCATGATCTCCTTAATGTACTGCTAGACTCAGCTCGCTCGTGTTTTGTAGAGACCCCCTTCAGTCCAGTCTCCACATGATGGCTGGGGTGACTTTCTAAATGTCTAGCTCTGTGCACACCCTCAGAGCCTTGAGGCAGTGACCTCGAGTTTCTGAACAGGGCCTCAGAAGCCTTCGCGCCCCTGCCCCCGGACCCTTCCTTCCCGTCTCCACAGCTCCCAGGCCACGTCCCAGCCGTAGGGGCTGCTTTCCCTTCGTGTAGTGCGTCCTGGCAGCATCTCTGAGCCTTTGCCCCCATCCTTGAGATGACATGTCAGTGTCACTTCCTCGGGGATGTCTTTCCAGATGAGCAGAGGTCTCCTTGTGTGGTGACGCCCTGCACACAGTTGCAGTTCCTCATTCAGTGTGTGTCTAGCCACCAGGCCCTCAGCGCCAAGCGGCAGGGACCACTGTGAGGGTCCCCGGAGCCCCGTGATCACATAGTAGCTGTCCTGTGACTAGAACAAGGGGCTGCCTGGTGGGCCGGGCTCCTCTCTCCAGGGATGGTCGCCGCGTAGGACAGCGGACGGCGAGCGGCGCTGTATGTGACCTCCAGGGCCCAGACTCCGTAGGCAGCCAGTGTGGCGGCACTGCAGGGGTTTTGGTCAGATTGTTTCCTGAGAAAGTAAACATGGAGGGAAAGAATTCTTTAGTTTTAGAAGTTGCGTTTGAGGAGCCTGCGTGGGGAAGCTAAGGCTGTGGAGCTCAGAGAAAGGTTGGGTCGGAGGCATGCTGGGTGGTGGTCGCGGGCTGGGTGCAGGTGGGGGCAGGGCCAGCAGAGGTGCCCAGGGCATGTGAGCCATGTGTGGAAGGCAGGAGAGGAACCCCAGGAAGGAAAGGGGGCTTCAAGTGGTGGGAGGAGACCTAAGAGGGAGGGAGAGGTCCTAGATGCCAGGCGAGGAGCGTCCAGCGAGAGACCTGGGTGGGAGAGGTGTCTTAGCGCAGAGGCCGGGCGGCCCGTGAACAACACCTGTGGATGCTGGGAGGCCCAAGGTCAGAATAACAGCAGCTCCCGTGCCTGGCTTGTGACTGGCCACCTTCTTACCGCGTCTTCACACTGCCGAGAGCAGAGAGAAGCCCGCTGGCTTCTGTCTCTTCTTAGAAGGGCACTAATGCCATCATGAGGACTCCACCCTCCTGACCTCCTCCCCTCCCAAAGGCTGCAGCCTTTTTTGAGGTTTAGGGCTCTGACACATGAATTTCGTGGGGATGAAAAATATGCATTCCACTACAGGAGGGCGTGGGGATCCTGTCCTGCCACTTGGTGCCTCTGGCCCTTGGGAGTTGCCCACTTTCTAGGAGGCTTCCCTTCTGTCACCTGGGAACACCCCGGTTGCCGAGGACTGGCAGGCCTTCCCCAAGCACACGACAGTTGGTGTGAAATCAGGGAAACTGGAGGCCATTCTTCGGCTGGCTGCTTCCTGGGGATGTTCGGGTTTCTTTTTCCCATGAGGGTGGGATGGCCCCGCTGCCACTGCTGTCAGCTTATTCTTGGGCCTGTAGCGGCTAGCGGGTAACAGTGTCCCCACATCCTCTCCAGAACCCTGCTTTGCTCCCATACAGAGAGGTCTGGCCAGCAAAGTCTTCCAGAATGCTCTGGACCCCCTCCCCCTGTTCCTTCTGGGGTATAGGTGGGGCCTTTTGTCACTCTCCTTCCCCTTCTGGCTCAAGACCTCCAGGGGCCTGTTTTATGCATCTTTCTTCCATAATCTCATTTCCTCATTGTCATTTGTCTTATTTGTATCTTTAGTGATTAGTGTCGGGGCAACAAATTGCCTTGAAACACCATCTCCTGGCGCTCCTCTTCAGCACGGCGTCATCCGTGCCAGAGGCTCGGATGAGCTCGAGCCCAGCTCTTCACAGAGCAGCTCCCCCGGGCCTCGGGGTTCCCCTGCCTGGTGCCGGCCCACAAACGTGGGAGGTGCTCCGTGAGGTACTCGTGCCCTCCTGCTTGACGACCTCGCCGTGGGGGGAGGCACCAAGCCTTGCGTGGATTAGCATTAATTAGGAAAACGGATTTTACTTAATTTAATTAGCATTTAATCTGCATAGCAGCCCTCTGAGGGTCTTACCGGTGGGAAGGGTGGGGTGCAGAGAGAAGGCGAGGGCCCCGTAACTATTGTGGTGGCCGAGCTGGGCTTGCAGACCCATTTTCCCTGCCACCAGAGCCTGTGCCTTTCTTCCTCACTGCATGCTTTGGTGGTTTGTTTTTTTTAAGATTGTATTTATTTATCTGACAGAGAGAAACACAGCGAGAGAGGGAGCACAAGCAGGGGGAGTGAGGGAGGGAGAAGCAGGCTTCCCGCCGAGCAGGGAGCCCGATGCGGGGCTCGATCGGATCATGACCTCAGCCGAAGGCGGACGCTTAGACTGAGCCACCCAGGCGCCCACTTTGGTGGTTTTTTATGAAAATATAATTCTCCCGTGGAGGCAGAGCTGTGTTCTAGACTTTGTCGGTAGTGGGTGTTGCAGGGTGTTTCATCGAAGTTAAAGGGTCTCCTAGAATTCCCTGGAATAAGCTGAAGTAAAGCTGGTATTCAAATACATGAAATGCTTGTCTTCCTGTCAGTCCCATTGCCCCTTGCAGACGTCTCCTGCTTAGCCCCTGCTCCTGAGTCCCCATGACGAGGCGCTTAGCCGCACGAAGCCCGCTGTTCCCCAGAACCACTTCCCTGCTGGATTCTTCGAGGTAGCCTGGCTTCTCCGCCCGCGGCCTGTCCTCTGGGCATGGTATGCCAGGCCTGCTCACTGCACCAAAAGCTGAGCCCTCTCGGGGTGCCCGCCTGGCCCAGAATCTTGGGGGTCACTGTCTCTTTGTGTGCTGCCTACTTCCGTCGCCCCACTCAGCCACCGAGTCTCGACCCTTAAATAGCTCCAGTCCACCGCATCCGTCCCGCCGCTTCCACCGCGATTCCCTCAGCCAGATGAGTGCCCGTGGCGGAGCTGCTCTCCCTGCGGAAGGTCGCACCCTCCTCCGGGCCCTTCCGCCCAGCACGGCCCGTGGTGGTGCCACAGCGCAAGTCTCATGGCACCGTCCCCACACTCGTCTGCATTCTGGGCCCCTCCCCGTGCCTACACCATCCAGCCCCGGGCCACCCTCTGGCCACCTCGCCTGCTGCTCTCGCCGCCGTGGTGTTCTGTCAGCTCAGCTGCTTGCCTGCCTCTCAGGGAGCTGCGTCCTTGCCCATGTCTGGGCAGCTGCACACCAAGGCCCCTCTGCCCTATGGTCTTGGCCTTCGTGCCCACGGCAAAGCTTTCCTGATGTGTTCTCTTCTCAGTGCAGACATCTCTTCTGTCCCCCGGCAGCCTCCCGGGCCTGGCCACGTGCCCCCGGTGTACCCCGTGCTCTCCTGCAGCAGAGGACTTGCCCCCCCGCCCGTGCCACACACACCCCTCTCCTCACCCGCCTCCCCCACCAGATTGTGAGCGCCTGGAGGACCGGGGTGGCTCAGTCATTGAGCACCTGCCTTCAACTCAGGTCATGATCCTGGAATCCTGGGATCGAGCCCCACATCGGGCTCCCTGCCTGGTGGGAAGCCTGCTTCTCCCTCTCCCACTCCCCCTGCTTGTGTTCCCTCTCTAGCTGTGTTTCTCGCTGTCAAATAAAATCTTTTTAAAAGATCTAAAAAAAAATTGTGCATATACCAGAAGTTCCTGAACTGTAAACTCCAGGGTCTCCACTTGTCACCCCAGTATTTAGCTTAGGGATGAGCATTAATATCCACACGCTAAGTGCAGACAAAATGAAGGCTGTGGTCTTTGGGTTCACGGATACAATTATGTTTTTGGAGATAAAATTCATATAACATGAATCTGGCTGTTTTGTCGGTCCCAAAGTTTACGGTTCAGGGACTTCTGGTGCATTCCCAGTGTTGTGCACTGATCCCCTCTAACCCCGGACTGCCTTCCTGGCCCCAGATGGAAAGCCTGCACCCACTGGCAGTTGCTGCCCATTCTCCCCTGTCCCCCAGCTCCTGTCAGCCACTAATTTACTTCTGTCTGCAGAGATTCCCTTGTTCTGGACCTTTCGTGTAATGGAATCATACAACATAGAGTCTCTGGGGCCTGGCTTCTTTGACTCAGTGTGATGTTTTTAAGGTTCACGCATGCTGCAGCATGTACCAGCACTTCCCTCCCTTGACTGCCTACTGCCCCACTGTATGGAGAGAGCACGTCCTGTTTAGCCACTCGCCCACTGCTGGGCACATGGGTTCCTTCCGCTCTTTGGCTCTGGCAAATAGCGCTGCTGTGATCTTTCATGGACAAGTTTATGTTTAAGTACCCGTCTTCAGTCCAGTGGGAGTGGAATGGCTGGGTCACGTGGTAGTTCCGGGCGTCAATCTGAGGAATCCCCGAACTGTTTCCCACAGGGACTGTACGGTTTGAATTCCCACCAGTGGCATATCTGGGTTTTCAGGTTGTCTCTGTTCTCATCACGGATTGGTTCTGAATATTGACCTTCACAAAACATAAGCTAATTATAGACCAGATTTTGTTATGAGATTACCAAAGGATCAGCCATATTCCCCAGTTTTGTTTCATTTGCATTTTGTGTTACAGAACTTGCTTAAACCTCCTTGTTTGGGATTTAGAAATAGTTTGTTACACGGAAATTTTTGTAGTAGTACAACTTTTTTCTGCTCAGACAGATGGCACTAACAGACAGAACCTTTAAAAATCTAACTTGTCTTGAGTAAGATCCAGTTGTTAATGGTTCAAAAACTGATGATGGGTGCAGGACAGTTGTGACAGGTTGAATCGTGTCTCCAAAAATAAATATGCCGAAAACTTAACTCCCGGTAGTTGAATGAATGTGGCCTCATTTTGAAATGAGGTCTTTGCAAATGTAATCGAGTTAAGATGAGGTCCCATTGAATTAGGGTGGACCGTAATCCAGTCTGACTTGGGTCCTTAGAAGAAGAGAAGAGAGACACACAGGCGAAGGACATGTGATGATAAGGCAGAGATCTGAGTGCTGTGTCTGTAAACCAGGACTATTTAGGGCTACCAGAACCTGGAAGAAGCAAAGAAGAATCCTCCCCAAGGGGCTTCTGAGGGAGCACAGCCCTGCCGGTACCTTGATTTTGGCTCCAGAGCCGTGAGAGGACATTTCTGTTGTTTTAAGCTACTTAGCATGTGGTACTTTATGCCAGCAGCCAGGGGCGGGTCCTACAAGGATTAGGAGGTTTAGGGGCGCCTGGGTGGCTCAGAGGGTTAAGCCTCTGCCCTCGGCCTAGGTCATGATCTCTAGGTCCTGGGATCGAGGCCTGCATCAGGCTCTCTGCTCAGCAGGGAGCCTGCTTCCCCCTCTCTCTCTGCCTGCCTCTCTGTTTACTTGTGATCTCTTTCTCTGTCTAATAAATAAATAAAATCTTTGTTTAAAAAAGGATTAGGAGGTTTATTTTACACAGATGGGCTTGTTGCTTCCTTAACAATCTCTTTCTGATGACACTACAGACAATCGAAGTGTGAACTCAGACGCAGTGCTCTGTGTCTTGTTTTTCACAGGCCAAGGGTGGAGGGTACGAAAGTGAAAGTGCTTACCCCAATGCAGAGCTCGTGTTCTTGGAGATCCACAACATCCACGTGATGAGAGAATCCCTGCGCAAACTGAAAGAGATCGTGTACCCTTCGATTGATGAGGCACGGTGGCTCTCCAACGTGGATGGGACGCACTGGCTGGAGTATATCAGGGTAAAGAGGGCTGGTCCTTGACATGCTTCCTGGTTCCGATTCCGCTGCGTGCCTGCCATGGATCTGTGGATCCACGTGGTTTCTCAACACTGTAAAGAAGCACCTCTTTGCAGTGTTTTAGGCTCTCACACTTTCCACAGGCAGCATTTAGACTGCGGTCTTTGTTGAGGTTTGGAACATACTTTGTGGCCCTGTGATAAACGACCGCACTGGCTGTCACCATTTTCCTTAAGGTGTCCCCCGCCCCAGCGCTGATGTTTCCGAGGGATCCTCACTTGATCGCATTGTTTGGTTTATTGACCTGAACTTCTAACATTCTCCACAGAACTATTTTTGCTGTCCTAGAAATGAAATGTCGCCTGCTCTAACGTGCCTTCTTTTTGAAGATGCTTCTTGCAGGGGCAGTAAGGATTGCTGATAAGATAGAATCGGGGAAGACTTCCGTGGTGGTGCACTGCAGCGATGGGTGGGACCGAACGGCGCAGCTGACGTCCCTGGCCATGCTGATGCTGGATAGCTACTACCGCACCATTAAAGGGTTCGAGGCGCTCATAGAAAAGGAGTGGATAAGCTTCGGACACAGGTTTGCACTGGTAAGCTGAGACTGAGAGGTGCGTTCCTGACTGTTTCATTCTATCCTGTGCATGTGTGTAGCAGAGTCAACACACACGCACACACGCACACACACACACACACAAACGTGGGCCTCAGCATGGTATGTTTTTTGTAGGACATTCTGTTTTTTAAGGAATTTTTTTAGTGTATGTATCTCTTTTTTTAAATAATGAGGTGAAATTCATGTAACAGAATTAGCCACCTTAAGGCATACAGTTCGGTGACATCGAGTACATTTACAAGGTTGTACAAGCACCGGTTCTATCTACTTCCAGAACATTTTTTCATCCCCCGAAAGGAAACCCTGTACCCATTAAGTAGCCCCTCCTTGTCTCCCCCTCCTCCAGCCCTTGACAATCACTAACCTGCTTTCTGTCTTTCTCAGTTCACCTGGTCTAGGTGCCTCCTGTAAGTAGAATCATATAACATTTGTCTTTCTGTGACTGGCTTATTTCACTAAAGACACTGTTTTTAAGGTTTATCCATATCATAGCATATATAAAAACTTAATTCCTTTTCAGACCTGAGCAGTGTTCCCTTTGTCCATTTTTGTTGGTGGACACTTGGGTTATTCCCACCCGTTGGCTCTTGTGAGTGATGCTGCTGTGGACGTTGGCATACACGGTCCTGCCGTGCTCATGCTGCCACACACTGAGTAGCTGAGACAATACAAATGTACCAGTTCTGGAGGCTGGATGTCCAAGATCTAGGTGCCGGCAGGGTTGGTCTCTCCGGAACTGTGTCTTCTCGGTTCATGCACAGCCACCTTCTCACCATGTGCTCACGTGGCCTTTCCTCTCTGCGTGTTCGAATTTCCTCTCCTCAAAAGGACACCAGTCAGACTGGATCAGGGCCCAGCCTCCCATCTTCCTTCTAATCACTTCTCATAGACCCTGTCTCCAAACACAGCCCCATTCTGGGGCTCCAGGGTAGGGGTTGGCACGGGCCTCGTTATGCTTGTAAAAGCCCAGGAGTGGTGCCGGCGGCCGCGTACTGAGCACCGCCGCGGGTCCGCATCCAGCACTGTCACATGTGGCCTCTCATCTGCTCCTGGAACGACCCGAAGCAGCTGCTGTCACTGGCACCTGGGGGAAACAGATTTCAGGAGTCTGAGTTATCTGACCAAGGTCACCCAGCTGTGGAGGGTAGAGCCCCTCCTGGAAACCAACCCTCTTGACTCTTCCCGCCTCGGTGGGCCCCCCCAGAAACCAACCCTCTTGACTCTACTGTTCCCTCCAGCTGTCACTGCACAGATCTGCCCCCTTTACCATAAAGCTACCCTGTCCTCACCTCAGCCAGGCTTCCTCCTCCCAGCACCCGCCCCGCCCGCACCTGCACATCACAGCCACCAATCTGCCACTTGGCCAAGCCCTTCTCTTCATGGCCTGAGCACTTGATGCTGTCGCTTCTTCCCTGTTTCTGGAAACTGTTTCTTCCCTTGGCTTCTAGGTCTGCACAGCCTTTTGAATTTCCTTCCATCTTCCGGTGCTCCCTCTCTCCTCAACCTCTTGGCGTTGGGGTACCCCAGGACTCAGTCCTCAGATTGCTCCTCTTCTCTCTGTATGCTTAATACCTTAGTGATCTGGTCCCACATCTTTAAATACATGTGTTTCAAATCTGTCTCAGTGCTGCTGATGCCCTCTTTATTCCGGCCTGCCCATCTCCCTTGGGCCGTGATGGCAGCCTCCCAGCTAGTCTCTCCGTCACCTGTCCCTTTCCAGTCTGTTGTCCTCGCTGCAGCCAGATGGAACATTCCTAGAAGCAGCATGGAGCCCTCCGAGCCTTCCCGTGGCCTGTGCAGTTGTGGGCAAACTGCTCACCACTTGAGGCCCTTGGTCATCTGGCCTAGTCCACCTTCCCAGCCTTGCCTCGTGCCCAGCCTGGTACCCACCGCCATGCTCCCACTGCTTCCCTCCCTCTGTCCCTGAAGGGTTATCTCACACGAGAACCCCTCCGTGCCTGGGACTCACAGGATTTGCCTTCCCTGTACCCTCCTCTGCCCCATCCTAGGTTGGCCACTTGTTCCTTTGTGGCCCCCCCGCACCCATCCCAGACTTGGAAGCCCTGGGCACATTTCAGCGCCCTTGTCATCTACACGTCTTTCTCCCATGACTGCAGCACAAGTGAGTTGTTTGCTCAGCATGCGTACTGTGTCTCATTTGTCTTGGTACCTCCGGTGTGTAGCCGAGAGCGTGGCCTCTGTGGGACACCACCACGTGTCCTGAGATTCCCAGGGCCAGGCAAGGTGCCTTGTGTGCGCCGGAGGGATCCGGCGAATGGCTGTTAAAAGAAGGGATCTTAAATTGCGAGTGGCCATGCAGAACTGCTCCCAAGGTGCCTTAAATACTGAAGAGCAGGTTCTACAAGTTATTTTGTAAAGGGGAAGTGCAGGGGTAAGACAACTGAGGCAGCTGCTGGGGTAAACAGTATGGCAGTTCCCCAAACAATTAAAAATAGAGCTACCCTGTGATCCAGCGAATCTGCCTCTGGGGATACACCCAGAAGAAGGGAAAACTGAGACTCGGATGTTTACACACCCACGTTTATAGGCAGCGTGATTCACAGGAGCCCAAAGGTGGAAGCAGCCCTGGTGTCCATGGACAGGTGATGGGCGCATAGAATGTGGTCTGTCCGCCCGGTGCACGTGGTATTCAGCTTGAAGGAAGGGATTTCTGACACATTCTACAATACCAATGAACCTTGGGGACCTTCTGCTGAGTGAAAGAAGCCAGTCACAAAAGGACAGACACTGTAGATACTTAGAAGAGGGACCGAGACCAGTCACGCTCAGAGGGACTGAAAGTACACTGGTGGTGGGGGAAGACCCGGTGTTACTGGGGGAGAGTTGCCAATTGGACGCATGGACGGTGGGGATGGCTGCGCGCGCCGTGAGCGAATCTCATGCCACTGAGCTGTGTGTGTCGTGGTTAAGGTGGCCCGTGTGATGTTCTGTATGTTTCCCTTCAGTTGAAACCAAGAAGGGAAAAAACCAAGTACTGTAAGTGCGAGGCATGGATTTCCTCGTTTTGATGTCTGTCCTGCTGGCAGTTTCACACACCCAGGATTTCTCACGCTTTCTATGTGGTGGTTGCATTCTATCTTTGGAATGTTTCTTTCTTTCTCATCCTTTTCTTAGTCACTAGAGTATTTGAGCCTTCTCTTCGCATGCTCACTCTTGAACTGTTTTTTAACTTGACATTTCCAATGTTTTGTCCTGTTTGTGTTTGAAATTCTTTTACCTTTTATCAGGAATCTATGAATCTGTTCTAAAACACTGAAAGGTGTGAAATACATTACCATTTCAAGTGTGAGATTTGGGGGGTTCTTGGAGTCCTGTAGAATTGGTTAAGATGTGTAGATTATTATTTGATTCTCAGACCTCCTGACATTTCTGAAAAATGGGAAAACCTGTTTTTCCACTTGTGGAGGAAATGGCCATCGTAATGTGCTTTCCGAGCGGCGAGTCAGGAGACCCGCGTTGGCACTGCGCGCTTAGTGAGGCGGCCAGGCCCGACCCCAGCACTGGGGCTGAGACCGTGACTGGCCACTTGCTTGTAATGTCTTGATCTGCACTGTATCAAAGTGAAATCGTAAAAGTCACCACATAGAAATACAGTGCAAGGGAGGTCGGTTCAACTCGGTGAACGTTTTTGAGTGCTTTCTCTGTGCCAAGAATTCTGTTAGGTCCTGGGACGTACAGATGGTGCCTGATGCTTGCCGCTAGGCAATTTTAAGTGGCTTTTGAGAGGACTGTGGTGCGCATTCACATGCTTAACCTTGGTTCTTTTTAGAGAGTGGGCCATGGCAGTGACAACCACGCGGATGCCGACCGGTCCCCTATATTCCTGCAGTTTATTGATTGTGTTTGGCAAATGACAAGACAGGTAAGAAATTTCAAGTATATGTCTGACCTTCAAGTTGAAGATTAGATAAATATTCATGTTTGTTCAAAATGAAGACGTGTGTATGTGTGTAAAAATAGGATTCCTGTTATTTAACTCGGTTTGATTCTAATTCACTTAGAAGTATAAGCAGAAAATTAGAGACTGTCATTTCTCACCAAAGGTTCCTGTTGTTGTGCAAATGCTTCTGCCAGTCCTCTCCTGACCATGGCCCCGCTCCTGTATTCTGTCGGGTGAGGAGGGGATGTGACAGAAGTGACAGCAAGGGGGTGCCGGTGCCCCCACGTCCGCGTGGCAGTGCCGCCGAGGGCAGAGAGTTTCCAGGAGGCAGAGGCGGATAGGAAGCAGCTGGTGCTTAGTTTCCAAACCCCAGTGCACAGAGCCCCGGTAAGCAAGGTGGCCAGAAGGGTCCCCGCCCCTCCCTAAGCAGGTTGGGCCTCGATGGCTTCAGTTTAAAGCAGGCCCTAGGGCCTGTGCTACTAACTGCCTGAGCCCAAGTTTGGGGTCTTACCCTCAGGCGATGGAGCCAGAGTGGCAGAGAGAGCGACAGTGACAGAGTGGCACATGGAGAGGTGGGATGGAGTGAGACAGAGGCACAGACACACATGCAGACAGAGAGAGAGAGACAGAAGACACATAGTCACCCCAGTGCCTGCACAGGGAGAGGGTCAAAGGATGGAGAACCCAGGCCTGGATGCTCTCCTTCGTACTGGCCTGGAGGTCTGGCCTTAGTCACGGAAGAGCACCAGCTGGGAGACTGCTGGTGACCTCTAGTGACTCCGTCAGCAGCTGTGGCGCTTAGGACAGCCTCCTGACCGTGTTATTACCACCACCTTAGGACCTTTTCAAAGGACCTCTCTTTTCTGAGCCCGGGAAGTCGGATACACACTGTCCGTGAATTCCCTCGCTATGCACAACTGTTAGCAGTGGGGGGGGGGGTTAGTGCCACTAGGGTGCTGTCGCTGCCCCACTCCCCCTCGGCCCACACCTCTTCCAGCAGCAGTTGCTCAGGAGCCGTCTGGGGGACCCCACCCCACTGTCTATTTGTGGGCACACTGTCAGCACCTGGAAACTTCTAAAGTTGCACGTGCTTGGGGCCCTGACCTTGCAGACCCTTACCCCTGTGGGCCGAGGGAGAAGCCCAGCTGTATGTCATTCTGGAATGTCCCCATGTGGGTTCTTAGGTGCCAGTGAGGCAGAAGACCAGCGTCCAGACAGCGGGCTCCATCCTACTGCAGGCCTGGGGCCAGGAGCCTCAGCTTCCCTTGGGCATGTAGAGATGAAAATTCTCAGGCCCGCCCAGAGCTGCTGACACTGGAGGGAGGGTGGCGCTGGATGTGGGGGTATTATTACTTTTAGGCCCAGCTTCCCGAAACTGATGGGGCTCTTGCACTGTCCGAGCCCCAGGTCACTTCTGACTCAGAGCAGCCAGTTGGAGGGCTGGCAGGGGTGGACAGGCAGTCTGCGGGCACCAGTGGGATGAGTGACAGATGGCAGCGAGCACACACTCAGAAAGCATGGAGGCTGGTGGGGGTCGCACTGTTGCGTAGCACATGAACTTCTTGCCGTTTGTGTGAATTGGGCCAATAACAAAATTAAATGATGGTTACATTCAGGTTAAAACAAAACAGTATAAAATGCACCTTAGAAAAATTATGTGACAAGGTTGAACACAAAAAAATGATGCTTCTGAGGGGATAAGCGCTACTTTTGTCGATGTGCAGTAGCTTCTTCCTCCCAAATGCCAAATGTGCGTGTGTGCACGCACGTGTGTAATAGCTTCAGACTGCCTTCCGCTCTTCATACTATTTGGTGCCGATTTTCATGTCTAATCTGGATCATTTTTGTGCTGTTTATTGGATTTTAAGAAAAAAACCAAGGGATTTAGATTAGATTTCAGATGCCTCTCAGCTCTAAGATCTTGTCCATGAAACGTGTATAATTAATGTCTCTTAAAACAGCACGGTTAATGCAATAGAAGCAGAAATATCACAGCTCAGTCTATCAGTTAAGTGCAAGTGGATGAGACATGTAGCTTGTTAGGAAGGATGCATCAGCGTAATAAGATTAACTTATTTGGAGGTTGCCTGCTGCTAAATCCGCATTAAATCGTCCGACATCGCAGGATGAGGTGAGCTGGCCCGTGCGCACGAACTGACAGGATGTCTAAGGGAAGGACTGAGACATCCTGCACTTACTGTACTTTAATCGATGCTCTGCCCTTTTGGCGAGGTTTAATAGTGGTCCATATGTCTGCTCCTCAAGAGGTGCAGAATTTCATTGTGGATTTCTAGAGTTTTTGAGCCCATACTTTTTAAGTAGATGGTGTAGTTTCCAGAAGAGGCCCCAAAGAAATTATGAATCCTGAGACTTGATCTTCTATTCATATTACTCTAGCTGTTGCTACTTCTTCTAATGCAACATTTCCTGGGCTGAGCGTGAGGCCACAAGGCCATTTGAATGTGACTAGCGGTCCCAACGAGCGTCCGTCCTGGTGCCGGGGCCCGGGGGTGCTGCCAGGCCCTGGGCCCCACTTGGGCAGAATAAGGCTATAGTCAGGGGTGCTAGAACATGCCCGACCGAGCTCCCAGGTCCAGAGGGCGGGCTCAGTAAGGAATAAAGACTCATTTGACTTTAAAAATGTGTCCACAGAAGCTTTGCTGTCCTACTAATAAATGTATAACTTAAATGAGAATAAACCCGAGATCTTCCATTTCTATCCTTGATTTAGTAAAGCTTCAGTGTACATAAATGTTATATATTTGCTCAACATTCATAAATTTTGTGGTGCCAATTATTTATAAATAGAGTGTAACTAAACTGTGTAGAAAACTGCTGGGAAAAGTAGACGTGATGTACTTGGCCTTTAAAACAATAGCCATTTGGAATGTGAGGCCCTTGGTGGATTTGCAAGCTAAACGCCCTGAGAGAGGGCTCCCCAGCAGCTGTCTTCAGCATTTCAGCTAGAGCCAGCTGATTTAGTTCATCTAAGAACAAGAATGCTGGGAAGAACCGCCACCACAGCTAGTTTCCGGAGGTTTCCGAACAAGTGGCATTCTGTGGGGGCTCCGCAGAAGAGAGTGCGTTTCTGTGGGAACCGTCCTTAAGATGGACAGGGAGGCCCCGCTGAATCCAGGGTCGCTACTGTGATAGACAGCTGGTGAGGAAAAGAAGATTGTTATTTCTCTTTGGGAAGCTTGTCCCAAGCCTGGCAAAGCCATACGGCTGTTGGCAACCCTGGTCATCTCTGGAGACGACAGGATTAGTCATGAGAGTGTGCAGACGGCACTCCGGGGAACTGTTTAATGCTTGAGAGTGAACCGACATCACACTGCTGGGCAGTTCCAGCGGGCTTTGCCTCCCGGTGCTCGCCTAGGTCCCTGGCGCGTGGCAGGCGCCCCGTGCACGCCTGCGGCCCGGAGCTCCGTCGTCGTCATTAATCGTTACTGTTGTTTCCAGACCGGCTCCTCACGGCTACTAAATGCCAGCCACTGGCTAGAACCTCCTGGCGATGGTAAAGTGTTGGAATTCTGCAAAAACCCACTGAGAATGACCTAAAACAATGATTGAGATGATTACGTGATTTTCTTATTCTGTTAATGTGGTGAATTACAGTAATTACTTTATTTTTTAAAGTTGATCTTAAAATGTTAAGCCAGCCTTGCCTTCCTGAGCTAAACCCCACCATGTAGGTCATGTCATGTGCCCTTTGGATATATTGCCAGGGTCAATTTGGGGGTCCATGTTCCTGGAGTTGTCTCTGTGGGAAGGTTTTGAATTATGGGTTATTTCTTTCCTAGACTCCCTTGTGGTGTAAGCTCTGCCCGGGAAGCGCCCCCTCCTCTGACCCGACGGGCCGCAGGCCGAGAGCCGGGGCAGGGCTTGCACTCGCTTAGTTCGCCTCCCTTCCGGGCCCCGGCCCTGCCACGGTCTCATGCTGCCTGTTGCCGGGCTCTGAAAACAGCTGTTCCGTGCATTTTGTCCGGCCTTCTAGTTGCTTCTGGCGGAGGGGTGAGCGCGGGCTGCGTTCTACCGGCCTGACCGGAAGGGGAGGCCCCGAGGGCACGGTTCTCCCTCTGCTGGTTCTGCTGGGGCCGCCCTGGCGGCTCAGGCCCGAAGCCATAGGCACTGAATTCCACACGGCTCAGTCTTCCTTTCAACCTTTGTCTGTATTCCAAATTGTACTTTAGCTTTCACACAAAATTAGTACCGCTTTGTTGTAGAAATTGAACTTTAAACCTTATTTCTCTCTCCATGTAAGTTTCCTTCAGCATTCGAGTTTAATGAGCTCTTCCTGATCACGGTTTTGGATCACCTGTATAGCTGTCTCTTTGGGACTTTCTTGTGCAACTGTGAACAGCAGCGATTGAAAGAGGTGAGTGTATCGCATCCTGCCTGGTGCTTTCCCACGGCTCGGGTGCCTCTCCCATTAAGTGCCACTGTGGGGGGTGGGTACCAGGTGGACAGGGGACCTGGGTCTGGCTGTGCCGCCGTCACTAATGGGGGGGCCGCATGAGATGCCCCGGCATGTGTGTCTGCTCTTCCACCTGGTCGGACACAAGCCTCTTACTTAATGGGGGCTGGGAAGCAAGCCCACGGCGCTGGGAGGTCTCTACAGTCTTACAGGGTCAGTTCTAGACCCCGGGTCCCTAAAGCCCAAGCTCACATACTTCTCACCACCGCGACTGCAAACGCCTCTGATTCTGCTCGTCGCTCTCCGCTCCGTCGGGCTGACGGTACTCAGAGCCTCGGGAAGGTGAAGGCTGTAGATGAGCCCGGAACCTGCCGCGCAGTGAGCTTCTCAGGGTTCTGTCTCCCCCCTTTCCTCCTAGGCTTTTTTTTTTTGACTTAAAGATTTATTTATTTGAGAGAGAGAGAACGAGAGCACGAGCTGGAGGGGCAGTGGGAGAGGGAGAGAGAACCCCAAGCAGACTGCGCTGAGAGCAGAGTCCGATAGTGGGCTCGATCCCGTGACCGGAAACCAGTTACTGGGTGCTCAGCAGACTACGTCACCCAGGTGCCTCTTTCCTCCTCCCTCTGAGGTAAATGAAAGAAGTGATCGCTAGTGAGGAGGCATGGGGAAAGGCAGCTTCGAGTGTCCTCTGGTTCGTGGGAAAGGACCACCACCTGGAGACTTAGTGCATCAGCACAGTTTTGAATTGGAGAAAATAACGGGCCACCAGCACCCACCTCCCTCTGCAGCCTCCCCACAGCTGTCACCCCGTCATTCCATGTCCACACCCACTCAGTCACCCCCCTTTAGCCCTTGTCTCACCTGGGGGCCTGCCCAGACCCAGTTCTGGGTCTTCCTTCTGCCCCAAACTCTGTTCTGTCTAGGTCACTGTCTCTCCCATCTTGGGGTCTAATTACCACTCTTCTGCTGCTCCCCTGCCTCCTTTGCATCTCCCTAAAGGGCACCCTTGCCACCAGGATGCTAAGGCCAAATGCATAGGAGCCATTTTTGCCTCCTCCCTTCCCCTCCCTCCAGCTGCCACAGCTGCTCCCCAGAAGAGAGTCCTTAAAAAAAAATCGCATTTACTTATGAGAGAGGAGAGGAACGGAGCAGATGGGGAGGGACAGGCAGACTCTGCATTGAACATAGAGTCTGATGTGGGGCTCAATCCCAGAACCCCAAAATCATGACCTGAGCTGAAATCAAGGGTCCGACGTTCAACTGAACCGCCCAGGAACCCCGAAGAGATTCTTTCTTAATCTGGCCACTTGTCACTGCCCCACAGCCTAGTTCAAGTCCTCGTTGTCTCGTGGTGGACTGAGGCAGCTGCCTGGAAATGAACTTTGCTCCCTCCATTTGTGACCCCCAGCAACCAGGGCAGCATTCCCCAGCACCAGTCCCATCACATGCCTCTCGTCGGCTTGAAACCGCCCTGTGGCTTCCCTTGTGAGGAGGGTAAGGTCCACATTCCTGTGGGCCCAGGTGATGGGGTCTGTTAACCTCTTCTTTAAAAAGAAGTTTTGGAGTGAATTTTATGGTATGTGACTCATATCTCAATAAAGCTATTTTTAAAAAATCAACAGAAGAGTGAAGTTCACATGTAGAATTTAAACTCTGATTTTTTTTTACAAAATATATTCTTTAAAAAAAATCAGCTCTCTTGAGATATAATTTACACACAATTCACTCTTTTAAAGTATATAGTCTAGTGGTTTTCATATATTCAGAGTGTGCAACTATCACTGTCTAATTTCGTAAGCCCCTTAAACTTTTCATCACCCCGAAGAGAGAGCCCATCCCCGTGAGCAGTCACCCCCCTCCCTCCTTGCTCCCCCCCCCCCCCCCCCCCCCCCCCCCCCCCCCCCCCCCCCGGCCCCCGGCAAGCACGATCCGCTTCCAGGCTGTATGGATTCACGCTCCTGGGCATTCCGCATGGATGGAACCAAACGCTGTCCTCCAGTGACTGGCGTATTTCACTAAGCAAAATGTTTTCAAGGTCCATCCGTATTTCAGCAGGTGTCCGAGCTCTGTGTCTTGTCTTCTGGCTGAGCGACCCTCCCTGGTGAGGGGAGAGCGCATTCTGCGTATGTGCTCAGCGGCAGATGGGCTTCTGGGCTGTCGGCACTAGGGGCCGTGACGAAGAACACCGCTGTGAGCGTTCCGGGGCACACGCTTCCGTGTGGGCGTGCACCGTCACTGCTGTTGCTACACAGCTGCGAGCCCCCGAGTGACCGCAGACGGTTCTGCCCAAGTTCCGGTATTTCACCAGCAGGGCCTCGCCAGCAGTGACCCAGGGCCCTGTTTCCTTCCCTCCGCAAATACTTGTGGATTTTTTTCCACTCCAGCCATCCCAGCGGAATGTCACTGTGGGTTTCGGTGTACATTTCCCGGGAACAAATGGTCGTGAGGGCATGTTTCCGTGTGCTGCTCGGCCATCTGGGTACCTCTGTGGACAAATGTCTCTTCACATCCTCTGCCCACTTGCAGTCACATCGTCTTCACCATGGAGTTGTACGAGTTCCTTAGGAATCCCTGATACATACAAGTCCCTTATCAGATCTCTGATTTTCAGAAACTGTCACCTATTCTGTGCATTGTCTCTTCGCTTCTTTGACGGTCTCATTTCAGACACACAAGTCTTTACTCTTCGTGAAGTCCGGTAGCTCTGTTTTCTCTCATTGCTTGTGCTTCTGGGGTCCTATCCAGGAAGCCGCCATGCAGCCCGAGGCCGTGGAGAGTTGAGCCTGTGTTTTCTTCCGTTTAGGTCTGTGACCCACGTTTTGAGTTCTTTTGGTGTACACCGTGTGGTACGGGTCCAACCTCATTCTTTTACCTGTGGCTAATCAGTTGAGAAGACTCTCTCTCCCCCACCGAATGGTCTCGGTGCCCAGGTTGGAAATCAGTTGACTGCATAGACCAGGGCTTGTTTTTATATTGTCTTCTCCTCCGTTGATGCACGTATCTGTCCCTCCCAGGCCAGCACCACCTTTGCTGATGACTGTGGCTCTCAGAGTCCCCTGAGTTCTCCCTGGTGTTTCTCTTAGAAACACGGAGTATAAAACAGGAAAAGGTCCTGACGGAATTCTCTGCATCTAGACAGCTTGTGAGGGAGTCAACTGGCTTTACGGTTTTCTAATTCTGACTTTGTCGCTGTGCTTGGTGCGTGTCTAGCACTGACCTGCCCGCCGGTCGGTTCCGCTGTTCGCACTCCCGCGAGCAATGCCAATAGTCGAGGGGGAGAGCCTGCCGCCCTGCGTGTTTCCCCCCAGGTAGCCATGACTTTCCGGTGAAAGCAATCTTATCTGTGAATTCTACCCCAGTCCAAAGGCAGAACTGCAAACTGGAAATAAGAAATGTATTTGTTATTGATGGGCCCCATCATCCTGCCAGGGTTGTTAGAAAGTTCTCGTTTTGCCTTCGCACAGACACAGTCACCAGATGTCTCCTAACTCAGCGGTCCACTTTTCCAGCAGGAGCCCGCGTACGCCCTCCTGTCACCCCCAGCAGGAGGCGATGGCGTGGCGTGGGGCCAGGCGCGGGGCGGGGCAAATGCTCTGTGACGCTTCAGTGTCTGAACTCCTTTTATCCATGTCCTTTTCTCTCCATAATACAGACTCTCAAGGATCTGAAAGAAAGTTGAATTTATTTCAGTGTATTCCTTTTTTGTTTTTCAGGATGTATACACGAAGACTATATCTTTATGGTCATACGTCAATAGCCAGCTTGAAGAATTTTCTAATCCTTTCTTTGTGAATTATGAAAACCACGTGTTATATCCCGTTGCTAGTCTGAGTCATTTGGAACTATGGGTAAACTATTATGTGCGCTGGAACCCACGGATGAGGCCTCAGGTATCTTTTTGTTCTTTGCAAAAGAGTAGTCTTTGTAAGCAGAGATGTAGAAATGCATGCGTGCTGGGTATTAACATACGCTCCTTCTGCCCTTCGCTCTCAGGGTTTAATCCTGTGTATTCATGTTCTAGCACTTTCTTTTCACACACCGATCCAGAAGCTGTTTGCTAGATTAGGGTTAAAAATCTTGGCACCTCTGTCTTCTGCTAAAGGCAGGGAGAAGCAGCAGTATGGGTCACTGCATTTGACTCTCGGTCTTCCCAGGGACTCGTTCGTTTATAGACTCTGGTGGAAGAGGGCACGTGCTGAGTGGCAGACAGGTGCCCCTTGAAGAAGGGGTAAAGTCTCCCCCCACCACACTTTCCCATTGTAACACTTTTCCGAGACTGAAAAAAATCCAACAGGCAGCAACGGGTGCTCACACAGCGGAAATGTACGGGCTCACAGTTCTGAGATGAGAAGCCTTGAAATCTGGGGGTTGAGTGGGTTGGTTCCTTCTGAGGGCTGGGAGAGAAGGGTCTCCTGGATTTCTCTCCACGGCTTGTAGCTGGTTGTTTTATCCCTGTGTCTTCATGTTGTCTTCCTTTTACGTGTGTGTCTGTGTCTGTTTCCCCTTTCCCTAAGGATACCAGTCGTAGCGGGGTAGGGCCTGCTCTCTAACTTGATCACCTGCGTGAGTACCTGTTCCCAGATTCAGTCGTGTTGTGGTCCTGGCGGGCAGCTATCCCGTAACAACCCCCAAGCCCCACTAAGCACGGAGAAGATCCAGCAGTTCATTTTACTTTGTGGTTGTCGGGCCCTTGGACTTTGGAGAACTTCCCTCCGTGATGGCAGGTTCACTCCTGCAGACTTAGCCCCAGGATCCGCCTGCCCGGGCAGACTCCCGCTCCCTCCCGCTTCTCTCTCTGATGCCCTTCTTCTCCAACAGCTCATCTCTTGCCTCTTCTTCCTCTTTCCTGCTGCTTCCTGGTCCATGAAACTACAGCTACAAAAGAGCTTCCACGTCAGCTCTGCCCCTCTCAGACACCCCAGCACTGTTTTCCAGAACTCCGTGGTCGGGGCCTGCCCAGCCCGTACTTGTCTCTCTGAACAGGCGCTAGCCCTGAGCCTTGTGTTCTGCGCTCTTCCTCCTGGTCTGGTGGACTCCATACCCCCATAGGGGGCTGTTACCACCTCCTAGGTAAGGCCAGCTCAGAGCAGCGGGGGCACCCGGCGCCTCGCCACTGGTGAAGCACACCGAGGGGAGGGGACCGCACTGGGAAGATGGCCAGGGCACATTTCTAGCCACCCAAATGGGTTTAGTGCTAACTTTGAAGAGTTGTACAATGTTTTCTTTATTGAAGAACATCTGAAGTGGGAGAGACGTAGTCTCTGTTCTTTTCTCGATGAAAACTAACAGTATACACGGAGTCACGTCCTTTGGGCAGTGGTTCGTGTTTGTTTGATTTATTCTTTATTCATTTATTTATTTATTAAAAGATTTTATTTATTTATTTGACAGAGAGAGAGATCACAAGTAGGCAGAGAGGCAGGCAGAGAGAGGAGGGGAAGCAGGCTCCCCGCTGAGCAGAGAGCCCGATGCGGGCCTCGATCCCAGGACCCTGAGATTATGACCTGAGCCGAAGGTAGAGGCTTAACCCACTGAGCCACCCAGGGGCCCAAGTGGTTCGTGTTTTAAATACAGGTTTTGATTTGGGTGGACAGCGAGACATTAGTAACTAGTTTGAAATGTCCTGCCGATGGGCATTCACCCTGTTAGCGCTGTGGCGTGTGCACAGCGTGCCATGGGGTCACTTGGCAGCCGCCCGCGGCCTCCGGAGAGCCTCCTCACAAGCTCAGTCCCCACATCGTTTCCCCTTCCCTCCCCCGAGTGAGCCGTCCCCCTGTGACTCACCATTCCCTAGTGACACGGCTGAAGTTGCTTGCCCAGTAGCCTGCTGGGCCCCAGACTGGCCGCCCGGTGGCTCCGGCTCCCCCTCCCCCACCAGCCCTCATCTGGGCTCCGGGTGACGTCCAGCGGGCTGTGGTGACTGCTCTCTCAGACTTTGTACTCTGCAAGGATAGGCCCCTGGCATACCGACTACTTGTTACATTAGATGGCATCATCCCCTAAATGAGAACCACCTGTGCCGTGGGCCCCGAAACCTCTCAGTGCACCGGGTGTCGCGGGTCCCATCAGCAGCTCCTGGGGTGGCCTAGACTGCTCTTTTCTCGGGGCCGCCTTCCAGAACGACGCTCCCTCCTGACCTCAGCTGCTTTATTTTAGAATGCCAGGCCCAGGGACCCTTTAAGTCCTTTCTAGTCACTAGAGTCCCTTTGACTCAGGAACGCAAGCCAGCACCTGCTTCCCGCAGCTTTTTCCCAACTGCCGCATGTCCCTGTCCTGCTTGGGCACCTCGCTGACTTCTTGGTCCCCTGGCGTTCTGTTTCCCGTGCTGTAGCAACTAGGAAGACGGGCGCCGGGGCAGAGCGCAGGAAAGTCACTTTATTTAAATCACAGAGTTAGCAGATAGGATTCTTGATGACACACAGGACAGATGGTAGGTGGGAGTTTTGGAACGTTCGGGAAGCACGCAGAGGCCCTGTTGCTGGACAAGGGCATCCCCTGGGCCCGAGCTCTTGCTCCTGCGGCGCGAGCTCACGGACCGCGGGCCTCAGCAAGCCCCCAGCCTGTGCGAGCAGCCCGTGCTGTGGCGACAGCCGCGACGGGAGCGGGAGCCATGGGGGGCCTCGCTGCTCTCTGTCGAGATCTCTGGCAGGCGTCTGGGTGGCCTTCGTGGGACACAGGAGACACCGGGCCGCGTGTGAGAGCCGTGGCCTGGCCTGTTCTCACCCCCTGGCCTGCAGTCACGGAAGGGAAGGGTGCTCGCGGGCCAGGGTCGCGTCCCATCTCCGGCAGTGGCTCGGTGCCTCTTGGGGGCGAGGTCCCGAGCCTCCCTGAGACCTTGCGGGGCAGGGGCTCTTCCTGCGCTGTGCCCTGCAGAGGGGCGAAGTGGCCGGCGGCCCACGGGCTGCCCGCATCTTGTCCTCAGTGCAGCCAGCGCGTTTTGGGGCCCGCAGGGGAGCAGGCCGGGCCTTGGGGCGCTGGAGGCCAGAAAGGTGGGTGGGCCTGGCCACTGCATGGTGTGTAGGGCTAGCTCCCCCAGGCAGTGGCCCAGGGTCGCTGTGATGGGGTGGGGAGGAAAGGCAGGTGACTAGCCTGTTTGGCCCCTTTTGTCTGAGGAGGAGGGGCTAGACTGTCTGCCTGGAGACTGGCTCCCTGGGCATCCATCAAAGGCTAGCCAGGGGGAAGGAGGGCCGAGCAGCCTTCTTGTTTCCTTTGGGGCCCTCTTGCCTTATGGTGGACACGAGACCCGCTGGCTGATGCCCCATTTCCTCGAACAAGCAGGCCTTGGATTGTGAGTGGCCCAGGAGGAGAGGCTGCACGGATGTCCGGGCCTGGGGCACTGCCCTGCATGGGCTGCTCCTCTCCGGGGCCGCTACCGCAGAAGGTTGCCTTGTCTAAGTCACCTGAAATCAAAGGATCCTGCAAACAGGAAAATAATACAAATAGGCCCCAAGACCTAGAGGGGAGCTATTGCTTACCTCATGGTGGCCTCTGGGATCAGCAACAAATAAGGTAACTTCCCCGGTTTTGGGCCGTCGTTGGCATCTGTCTCCCACTGTCCCTTCCCATCTTCCTGTGGCTTAATGAAGTCAGGAGTTTGTTCTTTGGGGTTACCAAGCACCCTGTTCTTTCATGCACCTCTCTCCTGTCTGTGTGTCTCATCTGTGTGTCTCCGGCCTTCCCTCCGTCCTCTAGTAGGACTGATGACCACTGGCAGCCGTGATGGGGGAGCCAGGAAGCAAAGGGTTGGGGGGAAAGTGCTGCAGGCAGAAGGGACAGCACAAGCCTGGCAGCTATCAAAACCCAGAAGATTTTGGAATGGAGGAGGGGCGTAGAGGCAGGACCTGGGGAGAGGGGAGGAGAGGCCAGCTAGGGTCAGACCACAGGGTTTTGAGGCCAGGGTCAGGGCAGCAGAAAGAAGCCGCTGGAGGCTGTCAGGTGGGCATCACATAGCCTGGCTGAGGCTTAGAACGCAGGCCAGAAGCTGCTCTGTGCAGACTGGCTGGGGGGTAAGGGGAGGCAAGAGGGCAGAGGGCAGGAGAGCCCCTGAGATGGTAACATTCCTCCCTGGTGCGCCTCACGCCAGCCCAGGAGCCCCATGAGGGAGAAGCCGGCTCTTGGGTCTCTGGGCTTGCTAGGTGAGGGGGAGAGTAGGTGCTGTGACCCCAGTAGTCAGACCGGGTGCCTCCTATGTCCCAGGAAAACCCTTCTCAGTGCTTTCTGGCCCAGCTAGTCGGGGAGGCCTTGCTGTGGGGGCTGGAGGCGCAGTGAGGGAGCTGGCTCCCCTCCCCCAGCACCATCCTGCTCCTCTTGCCGCCGAGGAGAACAAGTACAACTTGAAGTTGTAGAAGGTGCTCATTTAACAGCTGGATTTTCGGCCTGCAGAACTGCCCAGTCTGGGCCCGGGGCGGGGGCACGGAGGACACCTCCGCAGTGGCCTTCGGAGACTGCCCCCGGGCCTGCACGCTTGGCGGAGCTGGGTCGAGGCCCAGACAGGCTGAGCGCACGCGGCGTCGGGGGTAGCATCCCAGGAAGGGCCCGCTCACCGCAGCCGTCTCTGCTCTCCCCAGACGCCCATCCACCAGAATCTCAAGGAGCTGCTGGCCGTCAAGGCGGAGCTGCAGAAGCGGGTGGAGGACCTGCAGCGGGAGGTGGCCACGCGCGCCTCGTCCTCATCCGAGCGGGGCTCCTCGCCGTCCCACTCGGTCACCCCCGTGCACACCTCCGTCTGAGGGGCTCCAGAGCGCAGCACTCGCGGTGACTCCGGCCGCCAGGACCTCCTGCTCGGCTCGGCCACAGGACGGTAGCTTGTGATCTTGTCTTTAGGATTAGGCCCAACGTCCTCCCAGTCTGGACGGCACGCCCCACCAGTGAGCATGTGTGTGGCCAGGCGACCACCCCCACTGTCATCAAGTGCTTTGTTTCGTGAACCATTTCCCTCCTGTCCGCGCCGGAGCATGGGGCAGGGGGTCGGGGGGGGGGGAAGGGGTCCCCTCCATTTCTTCCCGAGGTAAGCCCTTCGTTTTCAGACACGCCCCAGTCACTTTCCGACCACGTGCCAGCCCCGTGGCTGCCTTCAGGTCCTGGCCGTTGCCGGGGGTCCGGTCCCCTCCGCGCCTGGGGCCCTCCCGCACCAGTTACTGTCGTGTACATAGAAGGTATTTTTAAAAAAGAGAAACATGCCTTTATTTTCCTATGTCCTTTTTTATGTTTAGACTAGTCACCTGCGGAGGCTTCTGCTTAAGCAGATTGGGTGAGAAATTGTCAAACAAAGCTCATGCCAACCTCACGCGCTCACTGAACCGGCACGGTGTCCCGCCCTCCCCCGGCACCGGTGCTTGCCTCCCGAGGTGGCCCGGGGATGGTGGGACCGTGTGCCGGCCTCCCGGGGGCCCTCCCCGGGCCGTCTGTCCAGCCGCCTCGCCCCTGCCGGCCCCTCACTGCTGCCCGCCCTCTCCTCCTAGCCGCAGACCCCCGTCCAGCTCTGTTCCCCGGCTGCTCGGCGCCACGTTCCCTGGCTTTCCCCTCCCGGGGCCGGCGTGGCGGGGGCTGGGGCCACAGCGGGCTGTGCTACCGCCCCCCTGCCCGCGGGCGGGCCCCCCACTCCGGCCGGCCCCAGCCTCACCGCCCGATCCACAAGCAGCACAACGGCCCCCTTTCCTCGGTGTGTACCTAGCACACAACCGTTTCTAACATAACTTGAAGTATACTGTTGTTACCTAAGCAGTTCTTTTATTTAAGTGTACTAGAATGTAAAACATTCACGGTTCAGATTTTTAAAAACTGGTACAGTATCATATTTGCCTCATCTGATACACTGTGTTTCAGTCTGTAATTAAAATAGTACGTTCGCTCTGTGGTCTTGTTACGTTTTTCCAATTTTTCCCTTGGGGAAGACAACGGAAGCTTCCATACCTGTTATTTTATGTGCCAAGCACAGTTAAATCTTGTAAAGGCACTTTCTGTGTATTAAGTCACTTACTAAATCCGAAATGCCCCTCAAACTTAAGCTCAGAGGCTCGGGGCTCCGTCCGGCCTCGAGTCCTGGCGGCCCCACCCCACGTCTAGGGAGGGAATGCTGGCCTTTGGGGGAGCCGGAAAGGCCTGGATGAGGCCACACTGGCCCCTGTGGGCCACCCTTCTCCTAAGGGCCTCAGGTCTCTCTCCCCGTCCATGCAGCGACACGTGAGGCAAGGCCGGGAGGGCCACCGTGCTAGCCCCTGGCTAGCCGCGCAGAACTTCTCCACTGAAGACTCGTGCGCCGGGCCTAGGTCTGAGGACTTGGTGCCGTTGTGGGACGTGGCTGGCAGGGCACCAAGAGCCCACCTACCTGGGAAAGCCCCAGGCCCACTCATCCTGCTCCCCCCGGCAGTCCGGCCAAGCTGCGAGGGGACAGCAAGGGTGCGCTCAGCGGAACAACCGCACACAGCTGGCATCCGCCCTGGATACTGGATTTCTTTGAGGGTGGCAAGCACTGGGCTGGGGAGCCAGGAGTGTGAGGCCTGCGTCTGCCCCTCTGGGTGAGCCACCGCCTCTGCTCATCCCGCAGCAGCTCCGGGGAAGGGCTCTGACACCGAGCCGTTCAGCGCTGGAAGAAATGCAAGTATCTAACTTTCTGGAGGGGGGAGGGCTGGCCATCGAGTACCCTCAAGAAGAAAAGCAGCATCACTGGGCACGGGAAGTCCCTTCACGCCATCAGAACACAATGATCTGTTAGGTTCCATTTCCTTTAATGCAAACACAAGACTGTTTACAATTCACATTTAAACCCAAGCACATAAGCAGTACAGGGGATTCTGAGATAGGTCTCCACTTGTTCCTCAGAGGAGGGTACGAGCGCTCCCCAGTCAGCGCCCGAGGCGGCGGGCCTGGCACTGTCCTCTGGGTCCCACGCCAGGAGGGTGCGCACACACCCTCGCCCCCCCTCCCCCCCCAAGCTGCCATGCTTCCTTCTCTCCACCTTCCCCGTCGTCTGGGACAGGCCCAGGGCGGTCAAGCCTACTTCCGGACACACAAAGTTAGAGGAGCCGAGGCTTCTGCTGGCGTCCCTGCCCGCCACCCCCTGGGGCGAGAGCTCTGCAAACAGGTGGCGGAGTGACCTCCCCCACCCGTCCGGTCACTAGGAGGTTCCGGTGCCGGGCTGCGGGCTCCTACGGGATGGCCAAAGGGCTCTCTTACATCCCAGCCACTGAGAAAATGCACATCCGAGCTGGAGGAGCTCGGGTCTCCCCTACCCCAGAAGCCTCCCTGTCAAGCTCAAGTGCACAGCTGGGGGGCGGGAGGGGGCATGCCTCACCTCCAGGCTCCCAGTCGGCCAGCTCCATAGCTCTGGCCACTGCCCTGCCGTGGCCGGCCACACCAAGTGACATGCGGGCCACATCAGTCATTCTCGTTGCCATCGTGACTGGGCCTCCTCTAACTTGCCCGTGGCAGGGAGAGAAGTCATTCACCACACACGAGCCCCAGGGACCTCGGGGGTCAGCCATCTGCACCCGGGGAGCTGCTGAGCGCCGCCCTGAGCCTCCCCCAACTCGTTGCCTAGGACAGGCCATGGCTACAACGATCCTCCCGAGTGGCCCGGCACCAGCCAGGGCTGTGGCCATCAGCCCTTGCCGTCCTTGGCGACGGGGACAAGCCTGGCTGAGCTGACGACCCCGCGGCTCGGAGCAGAGGGCTCTCATCGGTGCCGCACACCCGCCCGGCGGACACAGCCCCGGCCTGCATGTGCTGAGCGCCCGTCGGGGCGGAGGCGGCGTGAGAATGCACGACCGGGTTTTTCCAAGAGCCCCGAACTCGAGCGCGCGAGGCGTAGAGTCTCCAACCTGCGGGCTCTGCTCTGATTCCGACTGTTCCCTTGGGAAGCCAGACTTGCCTCGTCCCAGCTCAGCAGACACCCAGCCCGGACCAGCACGGGTGGGGGGCCGTCTGCCGCGCAGGGAGGCCTGTGGGGTCGTGTCAATAGGGGCCTACCTTCCCGCTGACATCCGCTTGCAGAAGTGCTTCTGGGCACTGCAAACGTCATCAGGAGACAGTGGCTCTAGACCAGGGCTCGGCCTCAGACAGCAGAGCTGCCATGGACAGGACCACACGTGGGCCAGACAGAACGTTCTAGGAGGCTAGGCCAAACCAGATGGCTGCGGGCCAGGTGAGGGGCCAGGCCCTGGGTTCCGGTGCTGGCCACAGTGACCTTGGCAGCCCTTCGTCAGAACAGGAGAGGCAGACAGCCTTCTAGACACACGGAGTCAGGCGTGTTCCACCAAGCCCTCTCCTACCTCAAATGCAAGTTTAAGCAAAAAACATGCATGCTTCTCACTCTGCCACTTGTTCTTAATGTCTAGTTTTTGCTACCAAAATAAGGACACGTACAGGGTGGAAGGAGAACACTCATTTCAATGCATAAATGATTCCTAAAAACTAGTCATGTCAGCCGGGAGACCACACCCGAGCCCCTATGGAATAAGAGAGGCATCGGGCCCCCAGAGTCACAGCTTCCTGCTCGTCCAGAAGGTTCTTAAACTCTCAGGGCAGGACTATCAAGGCATGCATGCTTGCACTGAAATAACCGAAAAGCCACTACCTGGACCAGCAACCGGAAGGCCGGCAGTGTGCGCGCGTGTGTGAGTGTGTGGTGGCCTGATGCTCACCCGTTCGCTCCTCGCAGGGGCTCCAAGCAAAGCAGGTGCGAGCTGGATCCCTGGCGACAGCCTGAGGTCCCTGCCAGGACTCACACTACCCTGGGCTCAAACCCTCCTCCCCGGAGCATCAAAGTCCTCGTGCCCTCCATCGTCTCGGGCTCCCCACTCCCCAGCCCATGCAGGCCGGGGCCAGGCTGCCTTTGGCGGGGGGGCAGTGACCCAGCGGCTCCGAGGCCGGGGCTGGCTTTCCGCCAGAGCTGGGTCTCGGATGCGACACCAAGTCTCTTCACAGCCTCTGTAGCGCGGCAGGTACAGACCCCGCGGGCACGCGCACACACACACACACGCACACCCGAGCTCATCTGGAGGACTTAGAATGAGAAGCCAATGACATCAGAGAAGCAGTAGGGCAGCCATGGGTCCTGATGAAATAAGGAGCTGGTCACGAGGAGCGGCCCTCAGATCCGGGGCGCGTCGGGGGGCGGCGGCTCGGCAGCCTGCGTCTGCAGCGTCAGGTATTTCACTAGGGAGAGAAGGGCTCCGTTGGCGGGGGTGCAAGTGTGCGCCTGAGGCCCCGCGGGGTCCGATACCCGGTCCCCGTCTGCTCTGTCCGGGGGCTGGGACAGCTCAGCCCCTCCGGCGCCCACTCTGTCCCCAGGCAGGGCGACCCCGGGCCCTGGAGAGCAGGAGGAAGGGGGGCAACCGCTGGGAGCAGTTCGGCCCACCTCCCAGGGGGAGAGCGGGCACACTCCAGGCGGGGCTTGCCGGCCAGTGGCGGCGGCCCAGTGCCTTTGAAACGACTCTAGCGAAGGCCACTGTGGCCTGCTTCCCTCGGGCTCCCTCCAGGGCCACGGAGCCCACGCAGGGTGGCACTATGGTCCCCAGCCTAAGCAACACTTGCCCCCACGACCGAGCCCCGGGCCTGTCCCCGCTGCTGCTTCTGGCCCCAGTGACAACACCCCGCCACCCGGGCTCCCGGGCCCCCCTGCCTGGCTGTATGTGCAGGAGGCGGGCCGCTCCAGGTCGGCGGCCTGACGTCACACGGCCTCCGGTCGCCCAGGGTCCCCGCGCTCAGGGGCCCAGAGGGGCACGGGCTCTGGCGAAAGGCTCTGTATGTGTGAGCCGAGCCTCTTCTGGCCTATAGGCAGCCTTCAAAATGGAAACTCACAGACCTCTTTTCGAGGGTTCCCCGCAGCTGTGTGTCTGTCTGGGCCAAGTCGGTTCCCCCCACGGGGCGGAGGCTCCCCAGGGCACGGAAGTGCTCCACCCACTGCCCGACCGCCCGGGCTGGGCCCCAGGGTTCCTGGCCGGTGTCATGAAGTTCGAATCTGCTCATCCAGGGCACAGTGCGGCGACCCCTGGGCCCCTGCAGCCCCTTGCTCTGGCTGGAAACTCAAGCAGCAGACGCCTGTGTGCCTCCCGAGCAAGAAGCGAGGGCGCATGAGGCCTCACCTTGGGGTTCCTCACAAACAACGGCTTCCAGGTTCTCGCCCTTCACGTAGTCCGCATTCAGACCCTCTGCAAAGGGCAAAGAGCAGAGTCAGTGGCTGACACGGAACCGAGGGCCGCACCACGGGAGACCGGAGGCCAGGCAGCAGGCTCGGCAGCAGCCACGGGTCTGCGAGCCAGCCCAGGGTCCACTGAGGCGCAGGGGGAGCCAAGCACCGCACAAGGGATGGACACATGCGGGTGGAAAGGGGTGGACGAGTGAGTGGGGCTCTAGGACAGAGATGCCGGGAAGCGACCAGCCAGCGCACGGCCTTCCCGGCGACACCCGCACCCTCGGGCGGCGGGCTCCTCCAGCTGCCAGGAAGGAGTGGCCATCCGCACGCCTGCACGGAGGGCCCAGCCTGCGGGGGGCTGCTGCGGTCCGCTGTATGGGCCTACTACCCCACTGACTTCCCAGAGGGGCTCAGCATCCTTTCCATGCCAGCACTCAGGTCACTGAGCACTCGGGACCCAGAGTGGACCCCAGCCGGCTGCTACTGAGGGAGAGTCGGGAGTCCATGTCCTCGTCCTGGGTAAGCAGAGGGCTGCAAGCCTTATCAGAGCCCTGGGCCTGTGGGAAAACTGGGCCACAGTTCTCACCAGCCAAATCACTGAGCGCCAGGCACAGACTGAGTCCCGCGGCCACCCAGGGCTACATCCAGGCTCCGCACCTAGAAAAGGATCCCTGCCTCTCCCGGTGCTTTCGAGCTCAAGGTAGACACCGGATGGGCCGAGGAGGAATGCAGGCATTGCTCGTTGGCAGGTGTCTGGGGCGAGGCAGGTGAGGGAGCCTCCCGATCACTGTCCCCCTGCCAACCCGCCTGCTCCTCCGCCTCCCACACAGGAACCCCGACCGCAGCCAGGATCCGCCTCCCAGACAGGAACCCCAACTGTAGCCATGCCGGGCCCAGAGACAGAAGGCCTGGCAGCTGGCTGCCATACACAGCAGGGCAAGCTAAAAACGGTCATGGTCACAGCCAAGTCAGTGAGTGGGAGGGACGGGGTCAGGGGAGGGTGGTGACGGGGAGGAGGAGCAGCAGGGCGGGGGGAGGGTGGACAATGACGTACTATCGCCAAAGCAAAAGGGGAAAATAAGTCGAAGCATGTCATTACCTTGACCTTCTGCTGCATCTAAAGGCAAGACACAAAGCTTAGGACCTGGAGCGAGAAGTCATGCCCCAGCAGCAGACCGCAGGGACTTTCTGCAAGTGACTTTGTCACTGAGGGCAGAGATGGAAAGCAGAGGGTCCCCAAAGCCTGGGCCCCCCTGAGCACCGTGTAGAGGTGGCTCACGCACTGGGAAGCCCCAGGGAGATGGGGCTCCTCCCAATTCTGGCCCGGCCGGGGTGCCAGGAACACATCCATGGAGGACGCACACCCGGGTCCCCGTGGAGCTGCCAGTCCCGGGGCCCATGCGGGGCGGGGCGGCGCTCAGTCAGGAATCCAGCCCAATTCGGCCCCGTGGGCGGCAGGCCCGGTCGGCAGGGGGCGCTGTGGCAGCACGTAGCCAGGCCTCCAGCTCCCACAGGCCCGAGGGCAAAAACACTTATGGACCGGTGCCCCAGGCCCAAGGGTGAGAGCAGCTCCGCCAGAAGAGGGAAGGCAGAGAGAGCAGGGCACACTCAGGGAGGGAGTATGGCTTCTGGGACAGGAGCTGCTGGCGGGGTTGGAGCCAAACCAGGAAGGGCTCCGAATGGCCAGGCTCAGCGTCTGGCCCAGGACCTGGAGGGCAGTGGGGAGCTTGGGCGGTCCAGGAGGAGCCATCCCTCTGGCTGCTCCAAACAGGAACATGGGGGAGCACAGAACCGCCCCAACGGAGGACGGGGACACCTGGCTCCAGACAGGCAGAGGCCACGGCCGTGCTGAGCGAGAGGAGTGGCCCCAGAGGGGACCTGTGCAGGGGGCCCCAACCCCAAGAGGGGGATCCCACTCACGTGGGAGGACTCGGAGACAGGAGCGGAGACACCTAACAAATTCTGAAGAGTGCTGATTGTGCAGGGGTGGACAGGGTTCCCTGCTGTGAGGACAGTGCTCGCATGAGTGTATCCAGGCAGGGGACTCAGGACAGGCTGGATTCAACACTGAGAGGGACGTCCCTGACAGAGGGGGAATCAGGGGGCAAGGAGAGGACCCGAGGGACAGTGAGACTCCAGGGGCTGAGGGGGCGTGGTGCAGGAGGGGGGCCCCAGACTGAGGGGGTCCGCGGAGGGGGCATCCTCAGCAGCCACACACGCACACTTGCCTCCCCGGCCTGTGCTTCCCCCACCTGCAGGCTGGCCACCACCTCCAGGCTGCCCTCAGAAAGGCGTCCTCCCACAGACTCGCTCACAGCTTGCAGCTGTCCTCAATGCCCTCTTTTCAGTTTATTCTCCCTCAAATGTCACATAAACCATTCAACTCTGGATGCCAAGGCCTTCATGGTCTCATGTTTTGTTTGGTTTTGCCTGCTAATCCAATTCACAAAGCCTCACACCTGTTTTAGAAAGCAAGTGTGAAAATCAGGTATTTTCTCCTCATTTAGTGCTCCCCACCCGGACCGCTGCTTGGGTCTCTTCCCTTCTCTGCCTCCCCGTCCCTGGCTCCCCTGCAGATCTGGCGCTTCCCATCTGGACTCGGTTCTTTCAACAGTCCTCTGAGCCTCTGCTTCTGTGCCAGTAAAGTCAGGGCGCCCTCGAACCTGGCCCCCAGGGCTGAGGCGGGGGGCTCAGGGTGGGACCCCGCATCCAGCACTCGGCAGTGGCTAGGAAGCCGATTGTACCGTAACTGTTGGCGAATGTGCCCCAGCGTATAAGCTGCCCTGCCCGGCTCTGACGATGGCCCTCCGCCCCTTGCCACCTTCGGATGTGACCTTATTTAGAAAATGGTCTTTGCAAGTGTGGTTAAGGATCTCGGGATGAGATGATCCTGGATTTATGGTGGACCCTACCTGTGATGACAAGGGTCCTTCTAAGAGAAGAAAAGGCACACAGACACAGGAAAAGGCCATATGAAGGCAGAGGCAAAGACTGGAGTGATGTGGCCACAAGCCAAGGGACACGTGGAGCCACCAGAAGCTGGAGGCAGCAAGGAAGTATCCTCCCTTACAGCCTCCAGAAGGCACGAACCCTGCCAGTACCCTGATCTTGGACTTCTGGCCTCCACAACTGTGAGAGAATAGATTCTGTCATCATAAGCCACTCCGTTTCTTTGCTTTTGAACTGGACAAGAGACAACTCTGAGGATAATCCGCCTTCCAGTTCCGTATTCCTTCCTGACACCCCCCTGTTCACACCAGCAAATATAATCACCAGGGGAACAAAGAAATGGAGCCTTCTGCATTACCCACATCTAAGCATTCTGGGGCCCAGGCTCATTGGTTGGCTTCAGGTTAGAATTAAGGGCAGACGCCCAGAGACCCAGAGACAGGGCAGGGAGGGAAGTGTCACAGGGGATGCTCCTAAGCTTCAGGAAGAGGAAAACCATGCTCGAGCCAGGCCCTCTCACTTGATGTGTCAAAGGTGCGTTGGTTTGAAACCAGCAGGGGCGCCCTTCTTGCCCCGCCCTCCCACCCCCTGCCGGTGCTGCCCACGCAACACGGCCAGCTGACACGGCGGTCCGGCCTCCACCTATGCACCATGGCGAGCCCGTGCGGGAGGCAGTCTCAGGCAGGGTGTGGAATGGACCTAAATCGCGCTCCTGTTTCTGCCCCTCTCCCTCGCAAGACCCTGGCCGCCGGGCTCGGAGGTGCCGCACTTACGCTGGATGCTGAAGCAGAACTTCTTCTGCTGGTAGGAGATGTAGCTGGAGACCGCGCCGATCAGGGCCATGGCCAGGGCGCTTGCCACGCCTGCGATGGTGCCGGCCTCGGCTGACACTCCTAGGCAAAGTGGGGGGGGGGATGTGAAGAGACGCGGCACCAGGCCAACAACCCACGAGCCCAGCTCCAGCACCGACGCCCGCACCCCCCACGCCACAGTGACAGCGCAGGGAAGCTGGGGTCTCAGGCCGGCAGGCTTCCCATGGGGCCAGCTCCCCAGAGACCCTGATTTTCGTGGTTAATTCTTTTAAATCACTGTATCCCCCTGCTGCTAGCTGGGCGGCTCTCTGATGGAGGCAGTCAGGGGAAGCTGTACCAGGTCTCCTCGGGACCCAAACCCACCAGATTCAGAGTCGTCGCTGCCGTACCGACCATCACCTAGAAAAAGGACAAAAGCCGTGAGCCCGTGAGCCCCCAGCTTGCAGCCAGCCTCTTCCCAACTCACTGACCCTGACCCCACCCCTGCCACAGCCCCTCACCCCCACCCACGAAATCCCCAGTGGGCTTCTGACTCTAGCCAAGACCTTACCTGTAAAATGACAGTGACTATGCCCGGAGCATGTGTTCTAGCCCCGCTCTTCACACCCGGGAGCGGGCTTGCCGGTGAGGGGCCTCCCCCGGCAGGTGGCAGAGCTGACCAGGGGGACCTCCTAGTGGATGCTCACACTACCTGAAGCCAACATATGTACTGTCCTCTAAGATGTCCTAGTTCTTTATCTCATTGCAGAAAATCCTTCCATTAAACTTTGGTGTTTTTTTAAGGAAAAAGATGGAAAACTATAGCATAAAACCAACTCATAATTCCAGCACCCAGAGAGATTTTCAGTTGATATTTCAACTGACTTGCCTCCCGGGCCTAGTGCTTCCCACCTAGACGTCTATACACAGGCTGACCGTCGTGGATCTAGTATTTTGAAATTCGAGAGGCTCTGGAACAGATCAGTGGCATGAGGGCAGGGAAGGGGGGGGGGGGCATGAGGCAGCGTGACTCTGAAAGGGCCCTGTGGCGACTAACCTGGTCTGTATCGGGGCCCTGGTGGTGGTCGCACGCCTCATAGGGGCGGGGGGCAGGGTGTATTCCCAGGGCCCAGGAGTTTTAAGGGAAACTGCTCTGGGAGGTTGGAGGCAATCAACTGCGGTGCTTTCTTCGTCAGTTGGAGAGCAGGGATGCGTAGGTTCAGGGGCAGTAACGCACTTGCCCCTCTGGTGGGGGGTGTCAGTACCAGGGGAGGCTGCGGGTGTGGGGGGCAGGGATAATTTTGCTGTGAACCTAAAAGTGCTCTGAAAAATAATGGCTGTTTTTTAAAGACTGGGGGGGGGTAGGAAATGAGGTTTGTTATGTTCCCACTCAGGACTGAATCCTTGAATTAAAGATCCCTGATTGGATAGGAATGGTTATTTACGAAACAACCAGTACTGGCTTTTTCAAAAGCAAATTAAGTGCTGTCCAAGAGCACTGAGCAGAGAAGAGGACAGAGAATCCTCTGTGTGCATCAGCAGTCGGCGGCGAGGTCACTTGTGAAGACCCAGAGTCTGATGGTGTTGGCCCATCGGTGGTCCCTTCTGCAGATTTCCAGACAGGTTTGAGCAATTAAACCACTTCCTTCTTTCACCTTGAGTCTTGAACCTCACAATCTGTACGATCGTGAGCTACAGGATCGTTACATGAAATGTGGACAGGATGGCATTATTCATATGGGTCAAAAAGTGGAAACCACCCAAGGGGTCTATCCCTTAATGAACTGGTAAATCAGATGATTTTGGAATTTATGAAAAGGGTTTAATAATTCCTAATGTAAAAGGAGTCCTCACAAGTTACCAAGAAAAGATGCACGCTCCAGTAAAAAGAACATATTAAGAGTGTTTAATAAGTTGTAGGTGTAAACAGCGTCCCAGCGCTCTCGTAGTCATGGACACACAAACGCCAACAGGATGGCATTTTACAGTGATGAAAGTTACTAGGATACTTGGGGACAGCATACTTGAAGGGTCAACACCGAGGGACCATTAACGGTCTAACATCGTGCAGTCATTAACACGGTATTCTAGAGCACTCTTTAGTGACCGAGAAAGATATTCAGGGTCCTACTGAATAAAAACTGGTTTTAAAAAAGCAGCATGGTCCCATTTTTATAAAAATATTTACACATGTAATATTATCTAGAGAAAAAGTACGGCACGCGTACACCGCAAAGTATTACCGTTCTCCCTAGATGGTGAAACGATAAAGGAGTATTTTCATATGACTTCTAGAAGAGGTGGCACTACGTCAGCGAGGAAGTCCTAAACGTGCCCTGCCCTGGACAGTCGCACACGTGTCAGGCTGCAGGCGCCACAGCCCCGGAGTGGCCAAGGGCAGGGAGAGATTCTCTCTAGAACAGCTCGGGTGGGGGACGTTCAAGTACTTAAGGACTTTTGTATTTTCCTCTCCCGACACTCACAGCTATAGGACTTTTAGGATTCTTAAAACTTATTTTTATTATAAGAAGACAGGCAGCAGGAATGCAAAACGGAAAGTAAAAAATTAAAAACAAATAAAGAAGGAAACAGATTTGCTTCAGATGATCCATGGATACAAAGTCAAGTCAAAGTGAAGACACCGTCCGGAAGACAGCCGCGTGAGCTAAGCGCTAGGGACGCCATTCCTCCCTGTCCCGGAAAGTGTCGAGGGTGCGGATCCCCCACCCACCTCTGAGCTGAGAAAGCTCACCCTGCAGCTGGGGCACTGATCGGCTGCTGTCTCCCGACCACCTTTGGGGAGAACCTCCCCCGCTCAAAAACTGAAAGGCTGTGACCCCGACTCTCCCCTCCCATCCCGAGTGGACTTCTTGGGTCAACTTACCAATGGGTTTTGGACAACATGCCAGTGGGGGCGATCCAGGGGTGCTAATGACCCCACCCCACCCCCCCGGCTCCAAACCCTTTACTAACTAGAATGGATGCCAGGGGCCAGAGGAAGAAGCAAGCACTCGCTTCACAGAGCAGCTAGCCGAGTACACCAGCGCCGTCGAGGGCACGGCTTCCGGCCTGTCTTCTCCCCTCTCAAGAACTCCCCTTAGAGCTCATCCGAGGGAAAGCTGGGTTCACAGACCTGATTGCAGAGTTCACGGCCTCAAAGGCTGCACTTGCACATCCGCAGGGCCCTTTAGGGCCCGGGAGAAAGCATTTCGTGCCATGACCCCATCACAAATGGGGCCCAGAGGGTCATCAGTGGAGGCCATCAAGTGCGTCACGCTTCCCCTCACAGGGAGACACACACAGGCAGCATGACAGGGGTCCGAGGAGGACAACGAGGTTAGGACGGGGCTGTCGCACTGAGGGCCGTCCTGGGCCCGGCTGAGCGGAGGTGACCTTTGAGGCGTCTCTCATGGGACGGGGAGCTTAGCTTCCCTGGAAAATGAGCAGGAATTCATCGGGAGGAAGAAGAGCATTTCAGGCAGAGGGGCCCGCTGCTCCATGCCTGACTCAACACTCCCGCCCGTCCCTCCTTCCGGTCATCACTTTCTCTTATTTCTACGTCACATTTCAAAGGCAGTTGCAGACATCTGCTCACGCCACCCTTGAATGTATTATGACCTGAGTTTCCACATTTGCTTACGGTGCCCTTTTTTAAGGTAAAATCTGCATATGGTAAAATGCACAAATCTTATGTGTACTATTTGGTAAGTTTTGGCAGATGAAGACCCGTGTGAAACAAGTCAATGAAAAAAGAGTGTGTACTATATGAGCCCAATCATGTGAATTTCTGATACTCACAAAACTCATCTCATTTCTAACTTGTTTCACTTGGCATGACATTTTTGACATTTACCCACATTTTTATATTGGCTGCTGGGGTTGCGATGTGGGCAGGGACATGAGAGAACTCTCTGGGGGTGATGATGTTCTTATATATTTTGGTTTCACATGGGTAATTCGTTCTGTCATATGAATATATAAATATATCACAATTTGTCTATTCATTCTGCTGCTGGTACTTGGGCTGTTCCCAGCTTTTTGTTTTTGCTTTGCTATTATAAATAAGGCTGCTATGAATATTATTTAGAAGTCTTTTTTTGGACAGAAGCTCTCATTTCTCCGAATCACTGGGTAGGTCCATGTTCGGTATTTTAAGAAGCTTTCCATTCCCACCAACAATGTAGGAGAGTTTCAGTTAACCCACATCTGCACCGACATTTGGTATTGTCAATCTTTCTAATTTTAGCCACTCTGGTGGGTGTGTTGTGGTAGTTCATTGTGGATTTAATTTGCATTTCCCCAATGAATAATGACTTTGAACATCTTCATGTAATTTCCTTCTATATAAAGTATCTGTTCAAATCTTATGCTTGTTTTTTAAGTGGACTGTCTTTTTATTAGTACACGATAGTTTTAACAGAGGACTGAGAAAAGCAGTTCCGTGTTCCCGAGAGTTCTCCCTGGAGCCAGGAAACCAATTAAGAAGTTAAGGTAAAAAAAAAAAGAAAAGAAAAAAAAAAAAAGAAGTTAAGGTAAAGACCCAAGAAGGGCACGGATGTGGGCCTGGGCTCGAGGGGAGGAGAAGATTCCAAATTCAAATGATACTAGGGGAGAGGACTTCTGGCATGACCAAGTGAGGTCAACAAATCCTCTCCTCAAGAAGCCACTGTAATCCCGGCCGGTGAGGGGCAGCCCTGGCAGGGGACGGGTCTAGTTCCTGCCCACGGAGAGCCGGCAGCGTCTTCGGCCCAGGCAAGTCACCGGTTACCTCGTCAGGGATTTAAAAAGGAGGCGGAGAGGTCAGACCACCGCAGGGGGCTTAATAAACTCTCCACAGAGCCTTGCTGGCCCCGAAGCCAGGAACAAAACCTTATACTCACAATCAACTGATTTTCACCAAGGCAGCGGAGAGAGCTCAGTGGGGAAAGGATAATCTCATCAACAAATGGTGCCATGACTGGATATCCACATGCAAAAGAATACAGTTGGACCCCTACCTCACACCATATACACATTAACTCCAAACACAGCAGCAAAGACCTAAATGTACAAGCTAAAACTATAACACTTTTAGAAGACACAGGAAAAAACCCTGCGTGACCTTGATTTTTCTTAAACACCAGAGCATGATTCATAAAAGAAACAACTGATAAACCGACCTTTACAAAGAAATAAATATTCAACAAACAACACTAATTAAGAAAAGGAAAAGACAGCCATAGACAAGGAGAAGATATTTTCAAAATCATATATCTGATGAAGGACTTGTACCCAGATTACAGAAAGAACTCATAAAAGCAAAACACCCGATTTTTTGAATAAGGGCAAAAAAATCTGAACAGACTTCACCGAAGAATATAAAATCAGAATATAAAAAGACGTTCAACATCCCTTCTCATTAGGGAAATACAAATGAAAAAAACCTGTGAGCTTTTATAAGTGTTTACAGTAGCGTTACGCACAGTCGTCAAAACCTGGATGCAGCAAGGCTGTCCTTCCAGATGATGGAGTATTAGTCAACGCTAAAAGGAAACACACCATCAAGCCATGAAAAGCCATGGAATCTTCAGCGCATATTGCTAAGAGAAAGAAGTCCGCCTGCAAAGGCTACACGCCGCTTGACTCTATTATAGGACATTAAGGAAAAGGCAAAGCTATGCAGAAGGTAAACAGACTGGTGGTTACACTAACAGAAAACAGATTAGGGCTGAGGAAGGGAGAGTGGCCAAGTATTGGACAGATGGAGAGAAGAACATTTATGGCGACAGGACAGCTCTGTATGGTGCTCGCGTGGTGGACACGTGGCCAAATGCATTTGTAAAATCCCACGCAGCTGTACACCAAAAAGAGCGAACTTTAATGTGTGAAAACAAAAGAAGGAAACAAAACATGGCCTAGGTGGACGGGCGACCCCACACTGGGCTGCAGGCTGCGGAACGGAGGAGGAGGGATAGAGGCGCCGACCCCGCTAAACTTGAACAAGGTCATTTTGGCTCGAAACCATAAGGGAAAGACCAAAGGATTTAAACATAAACCCTGCGCTCTCAATGGTAAAGCTCTCTGTCACAGAGGTACGACCTGATCCCAGAACCATGTAAGGATGCAAATCGTTGACAAGTGGTAGATTTCTCCCTGTCAGAGACGGAAGTCACAGAGAAGCAAGAAAGGAAGGCCGAAAGCAAGCTTTGAGCACTGGATCACACAGCTGGGGAGGAGGTACGAACTCATGTTTAGATCAGTACAGATGCTGCCGAACAGAGAGTGAATCGCACGCCCCTTGCCTACAGCTGCCCGCTAGTGACCAACACACTCAACGCTCAGATCTCTGCTTCTAACATCCATCACTTCTGGTGAGGGAGAGAGAGATACTGAATTGGACACCCAAGGAAACCTTCCCAGCAGCCAACAGCGTTCAGGAAGAAGGGAATGAGGCCAAGCAAGCGGGAGAGTGCCAGGAGGAGCTGGGAGGAAAGAACGTGAAGTGACAGGCAGTCATCGAAGCCAAATCCCGCAGAGGTCACACAGGCCAGAGAGCTGGGACCATCCAGAAGTCACTGGGGACCAGACAGCAGCTGAGGAGTGGGAGTGAGGCTCGCGTGCACTAAGGCATGAGCCAGAGGAGACAATGAGGACTGGCAACACCTCAGCCTCCAGCTTCTCAGCAGGGGACACTGCTAGGGAATGGAGGCGGCTGGCGGGACCTGTTGACCAGACACACTTCCTGCCAACAGAGATATTTTCTTGACAAAAAAGCCTACATAAAGATAACATTATTTCAGAAACAAACTGCAAAACTACAGTTGAGTCCAGTGTATGTGCCTAAGACCCAATGTTGGAAAATACATCAGTTAGGATCGTTTTTTTATGCTGCCGATCATCGACTACTGAAATAGGATGTTTCACCTTCACTCGTGGCATTAGCATGTGTGCACAGAGGAGATGTCTGAGAATTTCATCATGACCATGTGTGACCAGGCTCACACTTGTACTTTTTGCTGGGACCCCCTTCATTTTCTTTTAATGATGCTTATAACGACAGAGGGTATAACTTAAGCTAACAATTGATTATTCTTTAGACAAGAAGTTCAAATGTGACCCTAATTAAAGAACTTCCCAACACTTCTTCCTTGCTAAAACATACACTGGTAATAAGAAAGCCCCCGACGTGCCATTCAGCCCTCCGTCCGTGTGCCCGCGCCCATTCGCTACTGCTGCCTGTGTCTCACCATCTGGAAATACCATTTGTCACCCAGGAGTAATTGGCCAATTTGCCGGGTTTGCCCTTTAAATGTTCCATGTTCTCCTGACACCTGTGAATTTCATTTAGTGGCTTTCAGAACTTTTTACTCAAGATGACATTGTCTGGAAAGGTGTTCTAAGAAGGACAGATGTGACTGTGGTATCCTTTAATCGGAAGAAAACACACTTCTAGAGGAAAGGCACAATGGTCCCTGCGAGAAAGGAGCTATGCTGATGCCACAGCCGGGATTACAACCTTACAACCACCCTGACTGGGTGTGGTCGCTGAAATCTACACCCGTGATGAATTTCACAGGCCCACATGTGCGCACGTGCACCCATGGGTACACGCACAAGCTGATGCCATCTGAGTTGGGTCTGTATGTGACTTAATCACAGTCTGTACCAATGCCTGCTTCCTGGTTACGTAAGCTCAGTGGTGACCTTCAGGGGACGCTGGGTGAAGAGTACACAGAAATTCTCCTGAATAATTCTTCTAACTTCTTGTGAGTTTTAAACTCATCTTATTTTTCTTTTAAGATTCTTTAAGCAATCTCTATTCCCAACATGGGGCTTGAACTCACAACCCCGAGATCAAGAGTTGCATGCTCTACAGACTGGGCCAGCCAGGCACCCTGAGTTTTAAACTACTTTAAACTGAAAAGATATTTTAAAAGATGTCAGATTTGCTATGGGTCTCCTAAAAAAATGCTCGTCATGATGAGCTTTGCTCGTCCCAACCCAAGGGTGACAAGATCCCCAGGTCGGGGGCGGGACTTGATCCCAGTCACTGGCCCCGGCTCGGGATGGAGATATTAGCCATGCTCCACCTTGCCTTGGGAGCACCAGGGGCAATGTGTGGCTTTTCCAAGTTGGCTTAGAAACAGGCCCCCTCCTTTGAGCTACACAGCCCACAGGATTCCAAGTGAGCCCTCCAAGTTGTACGCCAGATGTCTGCAAACGATCTCTTCTATCCCAGAGGCTGAGCAAGAAAGGCTCAATTACTCTGGTCACCATGGAATCACATTTGTAATGAGATTAAGGTGTTTAGACAAATCAATGCCCCTAATTTTACCTTTGTCAGGTTTGTATTCACCACCGCCTAATATGTCTTCAAGATCCTTGTCTGAAAAACCTGGGGAAAACAAAATAGACATGTCAATACCACAACATATTTTCCAAGGACAAAAGTCTCGTGTTAGTGTTGCCCAGAAACTGACCTCCGGTTAAGAATGCCCTTGATGAATGTGGTAGGCCAAATTCTAACAGGGCCCTAAGATTCCCTCCCACTAGAATGCACGCCTCGCATCATCTCCCACCACAGAGTTAGTCCTCCTGTCCCAGCTCTCCCCGGTCTCTGTCTTTCTCCATCAGTTCTACAACTGCAAGGAAACGCAGGAACATGCAAGAGGAGACCAGGCCAGGCTGATGTCATGCTCATTTGTTAGTAGGCAACAAAAAAGTAATACATGGAGAGAGAGAGATCGGATTCTAGCTCAACCACGGAGTACGCGACTTTAATGTCGTGTGCGAGGAGATGGAAAGGAGCTCGAATATTTGGCAGGTGTGTTCTTGAATGAAATGAGGCTGTCACTTCAGAGAAAAGCACTGCTGGGGTCTATACTTAGCTTAGCAGCCTCCCAATACTTAAGACTTGATCTAAGGAGATGGGGGTGACAGGAACAAACGTGAGTCTGGGGTACTGCACGATGGAACATGGCATCATCTGGAAGTTCAAAGGACCTCAGGACACCAGTATTTCCAAATGACCAATGCACAATATACAAAACCAGGAACGGGTACGAATTCCACTGGAAGTCCAAGCAAGTCCCGGAGGGTGTAACGGAATCAAGTATGAAAAGTTCACTAACACGGTTTCACACTCTGCACCACACTGAACGGTAAGAAACCGCCACCAGCCGGGTTTGGTGTCTTAACAACCAAGAATATCACACAATGACCTAAAAGGTCAAGTAAAACATTCCTTCTTCAACCGCATATTTATACGAGGCCAGCCTGCCTTCACACACTTCAGCCATCACAATACATTACAATGGAATCTGGAAACAGTGAGTCGAGCTCTTCTGCTTCAACACAGAAATGTACAAAAAATGCACACAGAAACAAAAGCCTTTAGATTCCTCAATGATTTCGGGAGTCCAGAGACCAAAATGTTTGTGAACTACAGTTTAGGGTTGTGCTACGCCTCACAGTGCTCCCGGCTCTGCTGGGCCCGGGGCGGGGGAGGCTGTGTTGAAGCAGGGACGATTGGGGCCAGGGAGCCGCCATGCTGGCCTGTGCTTCTGGCCAGCTCTGACTTACCTCCTCCTCCCCCCGCACTTGGTTTCCTGCGGCCGTCGTCTCGATCATTTCGGTCATCCAGGGCGTCAGCCAAGTTAAAATCATCATCTGCAGTGGGCCCCAAAACACAAGAGAAAGTCAACTGGTTAAAGTACAGGTAGCTCTTTGGACACTTGTCCCAAAGCGAGCTCCATGGTCCCCTTCTTTACCGCCCCCCCCTGGAGTGGCCAGCTACCTGCAGGCTTTGCTGGAGCTCTGGTTGTTCCCGGCCTCTTAGTTGTGGTGCTGCCACGGTCCCATCGCTCTGAAAGGGGACGGAGGGCAGGAAGGACAGCACATTTAGTCACAAAATACAGCAGCCACTTCATGATTCAGGGATGTCACGTCATGATCAGGGTGCCCTTGTCTTAGTCCTTGAGGCCCCTCCAAGGCCTCTGAAAACCCCTTTGAGGATGACAATGAAATGTAGAAGGTTTAAATGAGATGAGTTCCATTCACTTTTCTTCACAGGCCTGGCAGTAAGGCAGACACGACCCCACAGATGACCTGAAGAGTAATGGAGCGAGGTGTTCAGCCTAGATCTGCTGGATAGGATGGACCCCACGGCCCGGGAATCCAGAGCTTTGGGCCTTGGTTTCCACCACTATCAACCTGGCACCATAACCATAAATAATACTGTCCAGAGATGCACTGAGGTTATGTTCCCAGTAGAGCATGGGAGCGTCTTAGGAACTGAACGTAGTATAATACCAACAAAATATTTTATATAAGCATGGCTGTTAGTCCTGTAACTATTAGGTTTTTCAGCTCAACCGGACTCCTCCAAAAATACAGACTCCTGTCACAACAATTACATGGCATGACATGGATGAGTCTTCAAATAATTCCTTTTCTTGAGCTTAAAGAATGTGCCATCAACTGTTCTCTGACTCCAGTACTGTACATGGCAAGCACTGAGAAAAGAAACAACAATATTTGTGGGGATAAAAATTTCAGTGAGTTTTACAGATCAATAATGTAATCCTCAAACAGCCCAGGTAATTTACAATGCATTTCCTGCATTTTTTCTGGATCAGGCCTTAAGGTTGTCTGTGGATCAAAGGACTATAAAGTCTGAATCTTCTGGAAACAGTATAAAAAATACAGTAAGACATGACCTGACATTTCTTACTAGGTATAAAGGGAGACATTACATCATGATAAAGGGTCAATGAACCAAGACCACAGAACAATCCTAACCAAACAACAGTGTCAAACACACAGAGAAAACTGATGGAGCTAAAAGGAGGGCGCAACAAATCCAAAATTAAGTTGGGACTTCAATGTTCCACCGCCAGCAACTGACAGAACTACCAGAATGAGAATCAGCAATGGCAGAGAACAATGGAACAACACAATCAACTGAACAGGATGTGAACTGATGTGCGGGGATTCTCTGCTCAGTCGCAGCAGGATAAGTAATTGTTTAAGCACGCAGGGAACATTCACCAACAGAGATTATATCCTGGACCAGAAAATCAGTTGAAATGTGAGACAGGAACCCATCAAAATCCTAGAGGAGAACACAGGCGGCAACCTCTGTGACCTCGGCCACAGCAACTTCTTGCTAGACACGTCTCCAGAGGCAAGGGAAACAAAGGCAAAAATGAACTACTGGGGCTTCATCAAGATAAAAAGCTTTTGCACAGCAAAGGAATCAGTTGACAAAACCAAAAGACAACTGCCAGAATGGGAGAAGATATTTGCAAATGACCTACCAGTTAAAGGGCTAGTATCTGAGATCTATAAAGAACTTATCAAACTCAATACCCAAAAACGTATATTCCAATCAAGAAATGGGCAGAAGACATGAACAGACATTTCTCCAAGGAAGACATACAAATGGCCAACAGACACCTGAAAAACTGCTCCACGTTCTCAGGATCAGGGACAAATCCAAACCACAATGAGATCCCACCTCACACCAGTCAGAATGGCTAAAATTAACAACACAGGAAACAACAGATGCTGACAAGGATGCAGAGAAAGGGGAGCCCTTCTATGCTGTTGGTGGGAATGCAAGCTGGTACGGACGCTCTGGAAAATAGTATGGAAGCTCCTCAAGAAGTTAAAAATAGAGCTAATCTACAACCCAGCAACTGCACTACCAGAGATTTATCCAAAGGATATAAATGTGATCTGAAGGGGCACATGCACCCCAATGTTTATAGCAGCAATGCCCACAACTGCCAAACTATGGGAAGAGCCCAGATGTCCACTGACCAAGGAATGGATAAAGATGTAGTATATACACACATGGAATGTTACTCAGCCATCAAAAAGGATGACATCTTACCATTTACAATGACATGGTAGGAACTGGAGGATATGATGCTCAGTGAAATAAGTCAGAGAAAGACAATTATATAGTTTCACTCATATATGGAATTTAAGAAACGAAACAGCGCATCATGGGGAAGGGGGGGGAAATAAAATAAGACAAAATCAGAGAGGGAGACAAACCATAAGAGACTCTTAACTAAGGAAAGAAACTAACAGTTCAGGAGGGCAGGGGATGGGGTAACTGGGTGATGGGCATTAAGGAGGGCATGTGATGTCATGAGCACTAGGTATTACATAGTGACGGATGAATAAATGAACTCCATCTGAAAGTAATGATGCACTATGTTGACTAACTGAAGTGAAGTAAGCTAAAAAAGAAAATAAAAGTATTGAAATTACATAGAGCGGTGTCTCTAACCAGAATGGAATCAAACTAGAAATAAAAACACCAAGAGAAAGCAAGAAAAGCTCTAGACACTTAGAAATAAACAACACATTTTTTAAATTTTATTTTTTCAGTGTTCCAAGATTCATTGTTTATGCCCCACACCCAGTGCTCCACGCAATAGGTGCCCTCAATACCCACCACCAGGCTCTCCCATCCCCCTACCCCTACCCCCAAACCCTCAGTTTGTTTCTGAGTCCAAAGTCTCTCATGTTTCGTCTCCCTCCCCGATTTACCCCACTTCCCATTTCCTTTCCTTCTCCTACTGTTCTCCATATTCCTTCTTATGCTCCACAAGTAAGTGAAACCATATGATACTTGACTTTCTGTGCTTGGCTCATTTCACTCAGCATAATCTCCACACTTCTAAGTAAAACAAGGGTCAAAGAGAAAGTGTCCAAGGAAATTTTTAAAATATATAGAACTATATGAAAGTGAAAAAAAAACACTACCAAAATATGTGGGATGTAGCACAAGTTGCGGGGGAGGGTAAGAGGGAGAAGGAGACTTCCCGCTGAGCAGGGAGCCTGGTGTGCGGCTCTATGCCAGGACCCTGGGATCATGACCTGAGCCAAAGGCAGATGCTCAGCCAACTAAGCCACTGTGGAGCCCCAATAATCCAAGTTCTGAACTCAAAATACTAGAAAACAAAGAGCTAGAAACTAGGAAAATACGCCCAAAACAAGATGACAGAAGGAAATAAGAGCAGAAATCAGTGAAATTGAAAACAGAAAACATACATCAATGAAGCAGCTTGTTCTTTGGAAAGTCAATTAAAATGGGTATACTGCTAGCCTTACTAACAAATATAAAAGGAGAAAAGACAAGATACTATTATAAGGAATGAAACCAGGTATATGAGTCTGTAGGTTTTAGAAGAGTGATTTAAAAATGCCAGTAACTTACACTCATATATTCAATAATTGAGAAGAAATGGACCAATTTCTCAAAACCCACAAACTACCACAACTCAACCCAGCCCTGTGTATCCACGTATTGGAAGACTAATAATGTTATGATAACAATACTACCTAGAGTGATCTAGATTCAAGGCAATCCCCACCAAAATCCTAATGACCTTTTGTTTCTCAGAAGTAGAAAAACCCATTCTAAAATTCATATGGAGTATCTCAAGAGGCCCTAAATAGCCAAAACAATCTTAAAAAAGAACACAGTTGGGAGACTCATCTTCAGATCTTACTATAGAGCAACAGTAATCAAAACAGTGTGGTACTGGGAGAAGAATAGACACATGGGCCAATGGAATAGAACAGAGAGGCCAGAAATAAATGCATATATGGCCAATACATTCTTAACAGGGCACCAAGAACTGGTTATAAAGAATGAATGCCAAAGAATGAAGTTAGACTGTTACCTTACACCATACATAAAAAATTAATTCAAATGAATCAAAGACCTAAACACAAGAGCTAAAATGATAAAACTCTTAGAAAAAAAGGGGGGGATCTTCATGGTACTGGATTTGGTGATGATTTCTTGCATATGAACCAAAAGCACAGACAACAAAATAAATAAGATAAACTGGTCTTCATCAAAGTTAAAAGCTTTTGTGCAAAACTTTTGGACACTATCAAGAGACTGAAAAGACAATGCACAGGATGAGAGAATATATTTACAAATCACATATCCGATAAGAGATCAAGATCCAAAATATATAAAGGACTCTTGGAATTCAACAATAAAGAACTAAGCAATGAGATTTAAAAGTGGGCAAAGTACTTGAAGAGACTGCTCTTGAAAGAAGATATACAAATAGCCAGTAAGAACATGAAAAGATGCTCAGCATCACTAGTCGTTAGGGAACGCAAACTAAATCCACAGTGAGATATCACTCCACCATCATTACGATAGCTATCATTAAAAGAAAAAGGAAAAACAGTTAAGTGTCGGTGAGAATGTGGAGACACCAGAACCAGCTGCATTGGCCGTGGGAGATAAAATGCTGCAGCTCCTGTGAAAAAGCTTGGCAGTTCCTCGAAGTTAAATACAGGATTACCAGATGATCCAGCAATTCCGCTGCTGGGTATACATCCCAAAGAATCGCAAGCAAGGACTCAAACAGGTACCTGCATGCTGGTGTTCACAGCAGCACTCTCCACAATGGTCAAAAGGTAGAAACAACCTAAATGTCCATCAAGATATTAGCAAGCTGAACAGAATGTATGCAAAGAATTACATGCCATGAACAAATGGGACTTATTCTAGTGATGCAAAGCTGGATCAACATTTGAATAACCATGCAACCCTGAGTATGCTACAAAAGAAAAATCATGACCATATTGACATGGAAAAATCCAAGACTCGTGTAAGGAAAAAAAATCAGCAAATTAGGAATAGGGGAGAATTACCTCAACTTCATAAAGAGCATCTAGAAAACACCTACAGCTATCATAAGACTTAATGGTGAAAGTCTGAATTCTCTCTCCTTAAGTTTGGAAACAGGGCACAGATACTTCTCTAATTTAATGTAGTACCAGAAGGGCCACCATTGTGACAAAACACAAAAGACCTATAAAATGGAAAGAAAGAAATTAACCTATCCCTATTTGTAGATGACAGGATCATCTACATAGAAAATTCCAAGGAATTTACCAAAAAAAATTCCTAGAACCCAGTGAGTTTCCTGGAACCAGTGAGTCCAGCAAAATCTTGGGATATAGGATTAACAATATCAATATCAATCATATATAATACTAATAAATATACGGAATCTGAAAAAAACACATTCCATTTACAACTGTGCCAAAGACAATGATATATTTAGGTGTACACTTAAAACCTATGTACAGGAGCAAAATCAAAGACCTAAATAAACAGAGAGACAGACTGTGTTCGTGGATCTGAAGATTCAGAGTTAAAGATGTTAACTCTCCAACTGATAAATATGTTCAGCACAAATCCTATCAAAATCCCAGCCAGTTCCCTGACAAACTGACTCTAAAATTTGTATGGAAAGGAACAGGTCCCAGAATAGCTAAAACAATCCTGACGAAGAATGAAGTGAGAGGAATCACTCGACTTGGTATTAAGGCTTACTTTATAGTTACATGATGTTCTTTCAAGACATCAACAGAGAGGCAGACGCCAATGATCAATGGAACAGAATCAAGAACCCCAAAAGACCTGCCCATGTAAGCTCAGGAGATTTTGACAAAGGTACAAAGGCAAGATGGAGGAAGGATGGTCGTTTCCACAAAAGATGAACATTTACCCATCTCAACTAAGGATGCCCATCGGTAGAGGAATGGGCAAAAAAAAAAACCAGGCAAAAATAATGAATCTCAACCTAAGCTTCATGCTTTATCTAAAAATGAGGTCAAAATGGATGACTCTGTCTTAAATGTCAAGCGTAAATCTATAAAACTTGCAGAAAACAGAAAAAATCCTCAGGACTGAGGGCTTGGTGAACAGCGCAAAGGCTTGGTAGCAAAGCCATGAGCCATAAAAGAAAAAAATGCAAGCCTGACCGCATCAAAATTACAACACTTCCTTTTGTGAAAGACTGTGTTACGAAGATGGAAGACAAGCTACAGAGTAGGAGAAAATCCTAACAAAACACAAAAACGACTAAGAACTGTGTCCAGGACACATGGAAAGCTCTTAAAATTTAGAGTAAAAAATAAACAACTCGGTTAGAAAATGGGCAAAAGACATGAAGAGACACCTCACTGAAGAGTTTATACCGATGGCCAATAAGCACATACAGTTAGGGAAATGCAAATCAAAATCACAATGAGGTTATCACCACAACTATCGTAAGACCCAGCAATCACACTCCTGGGCATTTACCCGAGAGAATGGAAAACTCAAGTTCATACGAAACCTGCACATAAATGTTTATCACCAAAACTGAAAACAACCCAGATGACCTTCATAAACGAACTGATTTGAGCATTAAGGTCATTTTTGGAAAAAAAAAAAAAAAGATCTGACACATAAATGGCTGGTGTTCAGGGGCCTAGGAATGTCTATTATTGACCGTAAAAACTAAGGAGTAAAGCAGGCAGAAGAAAGGCAGTGAGAACGAGCATCTAGGAATGAGGTGGGGCACACAAGTAGTTTCCAGACAACTAAAGCTTATTGTCTTTCCTGGTCCCGGGGGTTGATGTCACACTGAAAATCTTAGAGAGAGGTGATCTCTACAGGACAAACACCACTGTTCCCTGCCTCATGGGAGATGAGGGTATAAAACACGACTTTTCCCGAGGGCCTGGGGTCACTGTTTTTCTGTTCTCACCCTGTGCTTAAGGACCAGAGCCCCATTTTCATCTTTCTAGATTATTGGATCTAATCTTCCATGGGTCAGGCAAACTTCCAAGCAGGCCAGGAATCACTACCAGCCAAAGCTTACAGTTTTGGTTTGGAGGTACTGGGATAATAACTCTTTGGGGCAGGCTGACCTGTGGATGAGGAGAGGCCTTCGCCAAGGCCTGGTTGGCCTGGGTGCGCCTCCTACGCTAAGCTCCCCCGTGCAAACACTCGTAACGGCCGCCGGAGGAGAGGAGCCAGGACCCCAGGCTCTAGGCACGCTGGTCCGCTGGCTTGCCGCAGAACTTTGGACAAGTCCTTCTCATCCAAACAAAGAGGGGAAGACGTGGTCACGACCTAGAGTTTTCCTCATGTAAAGGTGGCTTTACTATTCTTTTAAGTTCATTATAAAGATAATATATGCTCAATATAAAAATAATCCAGTGCTACAGAATTCAAAGAAATTCAAATATTAGAGTCAGCCTCAAAGCCATCCTTCCGAGGGGCCGACTCCGAGCCTTTTCAGACATGCATGTGCACACACGAATCCGACAGAAGCGGATTCAGACCACATCCATTCTTTTCTGTGACTTGACTCTTTTCATGTCAGTTCCAGAGACCTCTCTTGCTTCCGCATTGGCTATAGAGCATGAACGCTTAGAACTGTATTTCACTGTAGGGCTTTGGTGTTTCATTCGGGACTGACAGAAAACACAAGAGAGCTGCACATGTGCACAAGGGCACCTAGAAGGAAAATGCTTCGAAGCAGAACAGCTCAAAGATTTTATCAAATTGCCCTCGTGAAAGGTAGAACTAATTTCCGGGAACTTGTGAAGGTAGCACTCGACACAACAGAAGACACCTCAGCACAGTCACAGTGAAAAAAATTCCGGACTTTGAGTGTTCGGTGAATCCCCGGGGGTCTATGAGGTCGTGACTATTTTTATAACCCTCCTCAGATAGTCTCGGCCCTACGCAACAGCAACTGAAAGAGAATGGCAGTTTCACTTAATGTCCTAGATGGTAGGCAGAATCTTCGGACAGTCGTGAGGATTCCTGCCGCCCGCCCCCCTCATCCCTGAGTCCACAGCCGGCATAATCTCAGCCCCTGGGGTGTGGGAGGAACCAGGTCATTTCTAAGAGCAGGCAGCAGTGAAGGGATTTCTGCTGATCTAATTAGGATGCCAATCAGCAGGAATGAATTACTCAAAAGGGAGAGCATTCTGCGTGATTCAGACATCATCAGGTGCTAAGCCCTTGAAAAGAGGGCTTTAGGCCTTCCCTGAGCTGATGTTAAGGGTAGCCAGTGCACCTTCTCTGCAGACCCCGAAGAGGTGGCCACAAGTTCTACAGCTGCGGAGAAATGAATTCTGCCAACAAAACCCAGCTTGTGACTATGCTACCTCACACGGGAAAAGGGACTATGCGGATGCGATGAAGGTAAGGGCCTTGAGAAGAAAAGATTATCCTGGAATATCCAGGCAGGCCCAAGGTAATCATAAGGGGGAAAGGACAGGCAGGAGAGTCAGCGGAGGAGATGTGATGAGGGAGAGATTTCAAGAGGCTACTTTGCTGGTTTTGAGGACGGAGGAAGGGGCCGCTCACTAGCCAAGGAATGCTGCCTCCGGAAGCAGGAAAAGGCAAGGAAGCAGATTTCTCCCTAGAGCCTCCCAAAGGAACACAGCCCTGCCAGTACCTTTTGTTTTGATCCAGCAAAACTCAAATCACATTTCTGACCCCCAGAACCATTACATAATATATTTGGGCTATCTTAAAGCCGGTACACTGCTGTCATTTGATACAGCAGCAGAAAGAAACTATACATTTTGGTACTAGGATTAAGGCACTGCTCCAATAAATACCTACACACGTGGAAGTGCCTTTGGAACCACGTAATAGACAAAGGCTGGAAGGATTTTTCAGGAGCGGGACAGAAAAAGCCGGGATTCCCTTGAACAGACTGCAAGCAGAAATATGGATGTTAACCACTAGTGACAGCTAATGAGGATTCAGGAAGAAGTCCAGAACATGGTGAAGGCAACCTATAGCATCCTAGAGTCCTTAAATCATCACGAAGTCTGTGGATGGAAATATGGATGGTAAAGGCTTTGCCAGTGAGGTCTCAGATAGAATTGGGCTGAATGATGATGCATCGTGTGGTCATGTGAAAAGCAGAACTTGTAAATAATGAACTTGGATAGGTTAGCTGAGGAGATCCCCCCCCCCCGCAAAAGTGTTAAGGGTTTGGCCTCCTTTCCTCCTCCCGCCTGTAGTAAAATGCAAGAGGAAAGACAAGACTGAAGGCAGAACTCCTAAGCACACAGAAGCAGCACTTGAGGATCTGGGAAAGTTTCCTCCTAACCTGACTGCAAAAAGTGCTATGAAATCCACTGCCAAGAGAGCAGGCTCTGAAGAGAAAGCCAACAGTGTGGCTGGAAAACCTTTTATTGGTGTCTTGGAAGGGTCAGAAGGTCAGTTCTAGTCACACTCAAGGCTCTTTGAAGAGATTTTACATGTGACTCATGGATCTCCTCAGCCCCCTCAGAGGAAAGATCTGTGGAGGAGCCTCTTGTCCAAAGGACTGATCTCCATGACACACATGGGAAATCCATAAGGCTCTTTTTTTTTTAACGACTTTTTTTTTCTTTTCCTTTTTTTTTTTTTAAAAGATTCTATTTATTTATTTGGCCGAGAGATAGATCACAGGTAGGCAGAGAGGCAGGCAGAGGGAGAGGGGGAAGCAGGCTCCCTGTCGAGCAGAGAGCCCGATGCGGGGCTTGATCCCAGGACCCCGAGATCATGACCTGAGCCGAAGGCAGAGGCTTTAGCCCACGGAGCCACCCAGGCACCCCTCTTTTTTTGTAAGATTTTATTTATTTGACAGAGAGAAACACAGGCAGAGAGGGAACACAAGCAGGGGGAGTGAGAGGGGGAGAAGCACGCTTCCTGCCGAGCAGGGAGCCCCATGCGGGGCTTGGTCCCGGGACTGCAGGATCACGACCTAAGCTGAAGGCAGATGCTCAATGACTGAGCCACCCAGGCACCCCAATCCATAAGGTTCTTGTGAATTTTACAGCAGCAGGAATACTGGCAGTTTGGAATTAAAAGGGACAGAAAGGGAGCAAAATCAAAGAAGGTTGTTAGCCTCCCCAAATTCTACGGCAGAAAAGAGGCCGACAGAACAATTCAGCTGCAGACGTGCTATTTTTTGTGAAAAGGGAAGGATCGGAGGACAGAGCCACGAGCCCAGAATGTACTGCTGTGAACCACGGCAAATGATCCCCAGGCCTGGAACCTGATGGAGTTTGCCCAGCTGGAATTCCAAATTGCTGGGAACTGGAAAATTCTTTGGCCTTACATTTTCTCACTTTTTCAAAAGATCTGTCGGTTTATTTGAGAGAGAGAGACAGAGCATGTGCGTGCGAGTGAGTGGGGGAGGCGGTGGGGAGAGAGTCCCGGGCAGGCTCCGTGCTGAGCGTGGAGCCCAGCACGGGGCTTGACCTCACAACCCAGAGATCACGACCTGATCCAAAGCCAAGAATAAGATGCTCAACCGACCGTGCCACCCAGGTGCCCCCATTTTCTCAGTTTTATTAATGAAAAATATATCACTGTCATTTCACACCCGTCTATTGCACTTGGGGGATCAAATAACTTGTTTCTGGAGTTTCACAGGTGTATACACGGAGGAGGACTATACCTCGGAATGGTTTATGTATCCAGCGCCTTACCCACAGCTGATTTAGATAATTTAGGTGATGAGATTTGGGACATTTGTGCTGATTAAGATTTTAGAATCTGAGCTGAAGATGTAATGAGCTGAAACTTTTGAAGAAGCTGAGACAGACTGAATGTCTTTTGCTTGTGGGGAGGGATAGCAATCTTGTGAGCCGGATGTGGTAGAAAAGCAATGCTCCCCCGACAAAGACGGCGATGTCCTAATTCTAAGAACCCGTGAACACCTCCCCTTACACATGGCAAATGGTTTTACATGTTTTTTTAAAGAATACTGAGACAGGGAAACTATCTGGATTATCTCGGTGGGTTCAATGCGATCACAAGGATCCTTGAGAGAGAGAGAAGGAGAGAGAGAATGTCAAGGGTGCCTGGGAGACTAAGTCGTTTGGTTCATCATCTGCCTTCAGCTCAGGTCATGATCTCAGGGTCCTGTGGTCAAGTCCCAAGTTGGGCTCCCTGCTTCTCCCTCTGCCTGCCACTCCCCACCCCCGCTCCTGTGAGCATGCTCGCTCTCTCTCCCTGACCAATAAATAAAATCCTTAAAAAAGGAGAGAAAGACCTGAAAATGCTACACTACACTGCTGGTTCTGAAGATGAGGGAAAGGACCATGAGCCAAAGAACGCAGGCCTCCTGAAGAGGCTGGAAAAGGCAAGGAAACCAACAGGAGGAACACGGCTATGCCGACACACTGGTTTTAGGTCAGTGAGACCCACTTCAGATTTCTGACCTCAATGACTGAAGATAATACACGTGTGTTGTTTACACGAGCAACTGCGCTAATCTATTACAGCAGCAAGAGAAAAGGAACACCACCTCAGACCTCGCATGCGCCCCTGGCTGATGGCTCGACTGCAGCTCTGCAGGGAACACGGAGTGGAGGACCCCGCTAAACAGGACCCCAACTCCTGACGCGGTGCATGAAGAGAATGCACTGAAATTGCTCAAACTCAGTAATTTATGGCGACTGACAATGAGGTGATATAAATTAACAGAAGGGAGCAGAAAAAAATACCTTAGGAAAGCCCAACCTTGCATACACAACTTTTCAGCACTCTGGGTGACAAAGTGGGAAGGACCACAAAAGCAGGTACTACCTCACGGCCAAGTGTAACAGGTGGCTCGAGAAAAGTCACTTATGTGGTTCATTCCATTTCCAGCTGAATTAGCTATTTTCTCTCATAAAAGACCAAATAAATGTACACAGCCATTAGGATCGAAGCGACTTCCGGAGACCACGCCACCCAGTAAGGCTCATGGTGATGGAACGGTTCCAGGTAGCTCAGAGTGCACCAGCCTACATGGAACGACACTTGCAAGCACACATAAACCGGGGAAATACACCTGACTCCAGAAGCAGACGTGAGAATCCAGCTCTTCCACTAAGATGTCTTAGAAATGCTCAGATCTTGTCATTTACATGTTTCTGTCTTGCCAAGCACAGCTTATCATAAAATACGTTGTTTGTTAACAGACATGAGTTTACTATTGTTCATTTTAAATTAATAAACATTTCAAGATTTTTTTTGTTTTAAATTCAAAGGTGAGAAATACTGTTAGATGTGACCCACATAAACAAAAGCCCTCGAGATCCTCAACAATGTTAGGAGTCCTGAGACCAAAAAGCTGGAGAGGTACTATTGTAGGGTTCTGTGCTTTGAAGTACCCCAGCCCTACGGGGACTCCTGGGTGCTGCTGTAGTTTATGAGCAACAACCAGGTCCGGGGAGCCAGTGCTTCCGGCCACCTCTTACTTACCTCCTCCTCCTCCCCCCTGCGCTTAGTTGCCTGCGGCCACCATCTGGGTCATCCAAAGGAAACAGTGAACTGGTGAATGACCGGGTGTAAGATTCCAGAGAGTGCCACACACTCCTGGGTTCAACTGAGCAATGCAATCAGTGAGTCAGGGACAAAGAAGCTTAGATTGAGTCTACTTCCAAAAACATGGCAGCATGCTCAGAGAGTAGTAACAAGTTGCCAGATGGGAGCAGTAACTGTCCTGCACCCCAAGGGTAGGTCTGTTGTTTTGTTTTACATCGGTGAAGATGTCTGAATGGCCCATCTGGAGAAAGCTAAAATAACTCAGAGAAAAAGTCACAAAGAAGCACCAGGTTCCCCAAATCCTTCACTGAAAGCAGACACTGGAAGATCAATGCCCTCGTCAGAGCAGCCATATTACCTGCAGGCTTTGCTGGAGCTCTGGTTGTTCCTGGCCTCTTGGTCGTGGTGGTGACATGGTCCCACTGCGCTAAATGGGGGAGGGGACAGCACGGGAGCACATTTAGTAACAAAACACAGCAGCCACGTCATGCCTCAGGTGAGTTACATCAGGACTATGGTGCCCTCGGTCTTAGTCCCGGAGACCCCTCCACGGCCTCACCCTTTGAGGATGACAACGAAATATAGAAGGTTTAAATGAGATGAGTTCCATTCACTTTTCTTCAGAAGACTGGTGATAAGGCAGACACGACCCCACAAATGACCTGAAGAGTAATGGAGCGAGGTGTTCAGCCTAGATCTGCTGGATAGGATGGACCCCATGGCCCCAGGGATCCAGAGCTTTGGCACAACCCTTGGGAGCTTCGGGCCTTGGTTTCCACCACTATCAACCTGGCGCCATAACCATAAATAATACTGTCCAGGAATGCACTGAGGTTATGTTCCCAGTAGAGCATGGGAGCGTCTTAGGAACTGAACGTAATGTAATACCAACAAAATATTTTATATAAGCATGGCTGTTAGTCCTGTAACTATTAGGTTTTTCAGCTCAACCAGACTCTTCTAAAAATAGACTTCTTTCACATCACATAGCATACATACTATGTAACAGTTTTCTAATAGTTTCTTTCCTTAGACATCAAGACTACTATTCCTACTATTGAAAGTATTAAAAAGAAATGTAAGAGCAAAAAACAGAAATTGGTTGAAAGTAAAAAAGAGTGTATGATACAAATAACGACCACGAGAGAGGTGGCTAAAACACACACCAAGACAAACACTGCTAAGAGAGTCAAAGAATGACATTTTGTAATAATGAAAGGATAATCCAGCAGAAAGATAAAATTTTAAACATATATGCACCCAGCAATCAAGCCCCAAAATATAAGAAGCAAAAAAATAGCAAAAATCAAAGAATAGGCAATCTGACAATAACAGTTGTAGATTTTCATACCACCCTTCCAATCATAGAACAGCTTGATAGAAAATCAGAAAGGAAGATGAACTAATGGGTTGAAGAAGAAACCACAGGACAAATGATTAAATACCTTGAGATGAATGAAAACGGAAACATAAACATACCAAAACTTGTGTGTAACTGTGAAAGCAGTGCTCCGGGGAAATTTCTAGCTTAAACGTTGACATTTAAAAAGAAAAAGTCTCAAATCAACATCCTAACCTTTCACATTAAAATATTAGATAGGGGTCCTGGGTAGCTCAGCCAGTTAAGGGTCTGACTCTTGATTTCAGCTCATGTCATGATCTCAGGGTCAGGAGACTGAGGCCTGCACTGGGCACCGTGCTCAGCATGGCATCTACTTGAGATTCTCTCTCTCCTTCTCCTTCTGCCCTTTCCCCTGTTCTCTCTCTCTTTCTCTCTAATAAATGAAAAAAATCTTTTTAGAAATTAGATAAAGAGTAAACTAAACCTACATCAAGCAGAAGAAAATAAAAACTGGAGCACAAATAATTGCAATAGGGAATATAAAAAAGAGAAAAAACAAATCCAAAAATTTGATTATTTCAACAAAATTGACAAACTGTTAGTAGACTGAACCAAGACAAAAAGAAAGAAGACCCAAATTACTAAATTCAAAAATGAAGGGGAGGACATTACTACCAACTGTACAGAAATAAAAAGAATAAAGGAACACCATGGAACAATTATATTACAATAAATTAGATGACCTGGATGAAATGGAAAAATTCCTATACACAAACCACCAAAACTGACTGAAGAAGAAATAGAAAATCTGACTAGACCTACAAGCAAAGACAGTGAATCAGGATTTAACAACTTCTCACAAAGAAAATCCCAGGACAGAAGTCCTCATCATTTCTCCCCTCAATAGTTCTACCAAATATAGCACTGGGTGTTACACTGAACTGATGAATCCTTGAACATTATATCAAAAACCAATGATGTACTATACTTTGGCTAACTGAATCTAAAGAAAAAAATAAATAAAAATCAAAGTCAATTCTTCTTAAACTCTTTCAAAAAATGGAGGAGGAAATACTTCCTAACTCATTCTACGAAGCCGGTAGTACCTTATACCAAAGCCACCACAAGATAACTAGGTAACAAATCCACCACAGACCTCTGACTCTGATGGATACAGACATAAAATCCTCAACAAAGTACTAGCAAACCAAATCCAGAAGCATATTAGGACTATAGAACATGGCCAAGTAAGATTCATTCCAGAAATGCAAGGGTAGCTCAATATAAGAAAAACCAATCACTGTAATATCCCAAACTAATAGAACAAAGGGAAATAAAACACTTGATCATCTCAACGGATGCAGAAAATTCATCTGACAAAAGCCAAAACCATTTCATGCTAAAAAAAATACTTTTAATCCAGGAATAGAAGGAAATTTCTTCAACCTGATAACTGGCATCTATGAAAAATCCACAGTAAACATCCCATTTAAGGATGAAAGACTAAGAGGTTTTCTCCTAAGATCATCAACAATAAAAGGATGTCTACTGTCACCACTTCTATTAAATACTGTACAGGGCAATTAGGCAAGGAAAAAATCATCTAGACTATGAAGAAAGAAGTAAAACTATTTGTAGTCAAAGATGGCAGGATCTTATATATAGAAAAACCTAACAACCCAGACCTACCCCCGACCAAAAAAAACCCTGTTAGAGATAATAAGCTCAGCAAAGCTACAGGATGGAAGATCAATACACAAAAATCAATTGCATTTTTACATATTACCAACAATCAATCTGAAAAGGAAAATGAAGTGATTTCGTTATAATAGCATCCAAAGAATAAAATTTTCAGGGATCAATTTAACAGAAAATGTGTAAAGATTCATACACTAAAAGCCACAAAACAGTGTTGAAAGAAATAAAAGGAATCAAGAGGAACACCCATTGTCATAGAAGACTCACTATGTTTAAGATGGCAATATTACCCACATTAATCTACAGATTCTGTGCAATCTCTACCAAAATTTCAACAGCATTTTTTTTATAGAAATGGATAAGCTGATCCTAAAATTCAGATCGAATTAAATGGCCCAAATAGCCAAAATAATAGGAGGAACAAAATTAGAAGAGTCACACTACAAACCTACGGTAATCAAACCTGTGTGCTACCAGCATTAAGAATATACATACAGGGGACACCTGGGTGGCTCAGAGGGTTGAGCCTCTGCCTTCGGCTCAGGTCATGATCTCAGGGTGCTGGGATCGAGTCCCACATCAGGCTCTCTGCTCAGCAGAGAGCCTTCTTCCCCCTCTTGCTCTGCCTGCCTCGCTGCCTATTTGTAATCTCTCTGGCAAATAAATAAATAAAATCTTAAATAAAGAATATACATATGGAACAATGTCATAGTATTGACAGTCCAGAAAGAACCTGCATATTCATGGTCAATTGATTTTTAAGAGGGTGTCAAGACCACTGAAGGGGGGAAAAGAATGGTCTTTTTAATAAATGTTGCTGGGACAACTAGATATCCACATGCAGAAGAACGAGGTTGAACCCCTTTCTCACACCATATACAAAATTACCTCAAAGTAGATCAATCTGGCCACAAATTTTCAGAGATGACTCTAAAAGCATGAGCAACAAAAGAAAAAGGATAAATTAAACTTCATCAAAATTTAAAACCTCCATGCATCTAAGTACATTTTCAAGAAACTGAAAAGATAACCTATGAAATAGGAGAAAATATTTGTAAAAAATATCTGATGAAGGTCTGGCATTCAATATGTATGAAGACCTCCTCAGTCATCAGGGAAACCCAAATAAAAACCACAATGAGGTTCTACTTCATCCTTACTAGGAGGACTATTTTTTTTTTCAAATTGGAAAATAAAGACATGATCATAAAGCCAGAACCATAAAACCCTTAGAAGGAAACAGGAAAAAAATAACACCTGACATCAGACCTGGCAATGATTTCTTGGATGTGATCCTCAAAGTACAGGGCACAAAGGCAAAAACAGACAGGTGGGACTGCAGCAGGAGAAAAGAATTCTGCACAGCAAAGGCAACAGTCAACAAAATGAAAAGCCAACATATAGAATGAGAGAGAATATTTACAGATCATATCTCTGATAAGGGGTTAATATACAAAATACATAAGGAAATCCTACAACTCTGTAGCGAAACAACAAATAATCTGGCTAGAAAATGGGCAAAGGACTTAGATATTTCTCCAAAGAAATGGCCAATGGGTATACAAAAAGATGTTCAATGTCACTAATCATCAGGAAAATGCAAATCAAAATGAGATGTCGCCTCACACTGATTATTATTAAAAAAAACACACAAAAGGTAACGTGCTGGTAAGGCTGCGGAGAAAAGGGAACCCCTGCACACTGTTGGCGGGAATGTGAAATGGTTTAGCCACCACAGAAACAGTATGGTGGTTCCTCAAAAAATGACAAAAATAGGGCTACCACTGGATGTAGCACTACTACGTCTAGGCTTGTATCTGAAAGAAATGAAATCAGGATCTGAGATGCCTGCATGTCCACGTTCATTGCAACATTATTCTCAATAGCTGTGAGAAAGAAACAATCCAGGCGGCGCCTGGGTGGCTCAGTTGTTAAGCCTCTGCCTTCAGCTCAGGTCATGATCCTGGAGACCCGGGATCGAGCCCCGCACTGGGCTCCCTGCTCAGCAGGAAGCCTGCTTCTCCCTCTCTCACTCCCCCTGCTTGTGTTCTCTCTCCAACTGTGTTTCTCTCTGTCAAAGAAATAAAACCTTAAAAAAAAAAAAAAAATCCAAGTGCCCACTGATGGATGGATAACAAAAATGTGCTATGCACATAAAAAGTAATATTATTCAGCCTCAAACAGAAGGAAATCCTGGTATTTGGGACAACACAGATGGGCCGGAAGGACACCATGCTAAGTCAAATAAGCCAGACACAGAAGGACAGCTATTGCATGATCCCACTTTGAGGAGTCAATTCACAGAATCAGAGGGTAGAATGGCGGTTACAAGGGCCGGGGGAGAGGGAATTGGGTGGTGTTAGTCAAAGGGTATTAAGCTTCAGGAAGTAAAGGGAAAATAGGTTGGCTAGGATGTGGAGAAATTAGAATCCTCCTACGGCTGGTGGGAATGACCGGTGGGACCGTAACGTGGCGTGGCCACCGTGGAAAACAGTGTGGCAGTTCCTCAAAACATCAAATGTAGAATGACCAAAGGAACTTGTGGTGCCACTCCCAGGTACATGCCCCAAAGAATTAAAGACAGGTATTCAAACAAGAACGTGTACACACATGTTCACAGCGGCACTATTCACAATAACCAAAAGGTGGAAACAGCCAAACGTCCATCAACTGATGAACAAGCAAACCGTGGTCTATCGGTAACAACGGCATATTAGTTATAAAAAGAATGAAGCTACAAGGTGGGTGTGCCTCCAATAGATTCTGCTAAATGAAAGACAAAAGGTCATGCATTATATGATAGTATTTATATAAAATACCCTGAACAGATATAGCAACTGATAAAGTACATTGATGACTGTCTGGGGAAAAGGGGGGGGGGGAAGAGGAAAAATTGCTTAATGGGTAAAGGATTTTACTTTGAAGGGACGGAAATGTTTGGGGGCTGGAGAGACATGGTGGCTGCCCAATACCGTGAATGTTTTCAAACAGCCAATTTTACGGTAGGTGAATTTTACTTCAATAAGTTTTTAAACTAAGGACAGGTAGGAAAGGAGATCATCTCCAAGACTACAGGTTTATTCTACCATAACTCAGTTTTCATAAAAGTATAGCGAGAAGCTGATCCAATGACAAGGCTTTCCCTTAAAGTGAGCAGGCCTCAATGTAAAGACCACACTACAGTGATAACCTATGGTCGTCATATATACACTGTAATCTAGCTCATCAATAGTTTAAGAGTGGATTTTAAGTCCATAATTTTGATTTGACTTTAAGCTGTATCTATATTATGGTGATCATTACTGAAACCATTATTTGAGCGATTTTCCGAAAGCAATGGTCACTTATGTAATAGTACTTTAAAATCTGTAGGACTCAAACACCTCTTGTAAAGATATTTATTTTTCCAGATTTTTTTTTTAAAGTCAACTGACCAGAGATATAATAAGGGTTTTTCTTTTCAGACTCTTGTCCCGTTTCACTGACCTAATCGTGTCTATCCTATGCCGGTACCAAGCAGTCTTGATCATTATAGCTTGTAGAGTTCTGCCTGACTACACACAGTTTCTGGAAAAGTGTGGTTTCTCTGAAAATCTGCAGGTGCCATTTCAAGAGCCAGAGCCCAGGCCTGCAGGGATGTAGAACGTTAGTGCGGATTTGTATGATTTTGAAGATACTATTAAATACAGGTTTTCCTGCCGTGAACCTTTAAATCGGATTTATTATCTATAATTGAGAAGAGGAAAGTCTAGCTGCTTATCAAGGAATTAGAATAGTAGGTCAACTTCACAAAAGCGGTGAGCTCCTAAAATAAAGAAACCTATTTCTGTGAAGCTTAGAGGCTCCTAGCAATACGGCACTATGACCAGAAGGGATTCTTTTTAATTTGTGCCTATGACAACACAGTAAATAACACTGGCCAGGTTCCCCCAACAGGGGCTTAATGATGGTGTCCATGGCAATCTGAGGAAACAGGGAAACTCATAAGTTTTATAGGGCAGGGCACCTGTGTGGCTCACTCGGTTAAGCATCCAACTCTTAATTTCAGCTCAGGTCAGTCTCAAGGTCCTGGAATCCAGCCCTCTGTTGGGCTCTATGCTCAGCAGGGAGTCTGCTTCAGAGTCTCTCCCTTTGCCCTCCCCCACTTCACATAAAGAACTAAAAAAAAGAAAAGAAAAAAGAAAGAAAGAAAAGGAGCTTTATAGGGCAAAAGTAGCAGGGTGCTCGGGCGCCTGGGTGGCTCAGTGGGTTAAAGCCTCTGCCTTCGGCTTAGGTCATGATCTAGGGGTCCTGGGATGGAGGCCTGCATCGGGCTCTCTCCTCAGCAGGGAGCCTGCTTCCTCCTCTCTCTCTCTCTCTGCCTGCCTCTTTGCCTACTTGTGATCTCTGTCAAATAAATAAAAATAAAATCTTTAAAAAAAAAAGTAGGAGTGTGCTCCCATGAGATGACTGCACACACAGCAAAAGGAAGAGATGGAGGGAAAAGGGGTAGAGATGGAAGGAGAGCATGGAGGAGGAGACAGAGGGAGACAGGAACAAAGTTCTGAAAGCAAAATGGATGAACCTTTTTTTAAAAAAAAGATTTAATTTATTTATTTGACAGAGAGATCACAAGTAGGCAGAGACACAGGCAGAGAGAGAGGAGGAAGCAGACTCCCTGCTGAGCAGAGAGCCCCATGTGGGCCTTGATCCCAGGACCCCGAGATCATGACCTGAGCCAAAGGCAGAGGCTTCAATCTACTGAGCCACCCAGGTGCCCAAAATGGATGAACCTTGAAAATATTATGCTGAGTTAAAGAAGCCAAACATGAAATCCACATTATATGACTCCATTTATATCTGGAAGAGAGAAATGCATGGAGATAGGTTTTCAGGGGCTAGGGGGAGAGAAATCAGGGGATTGACAGCTAAAGGGTACAGTTTCTTTCTGAGATGATGGAAATGTTCTAAAATGGACTGTAGTGGGGATGCCTGGGTGGCTCAGTGGGAAGGCTGCTTCTCCCTCTGCCCCTGCCCCTCCCCCTGCTTGTGCTCACACTCTGTCAAATAAATTCTTTTAAAAATAAAATAAAATGGACTGTAGTGATGATTGCACCCTTTAAAATGGGTGAATCGTATAGTATGTGAATTATATCCCAATAAAGCAGTTCTCAAAAATTATGCCAGAAGCTTCCCCTCACACTTAGAATAGAGTGGCCACCATGCCCTAGAAGAGCCTATATGATCCCGCCCCTTCCAACTTGTCTCTTCCCCAGCACCCTCCACACTCTAGTCGCATAGGCCACCCTCCAAGCCCCAGAGCCAGCTCAGTTCTCGTCTGCCTCAGGACTCTTACACCTGATCCCTTGGCCTTGACAGCTCTTCCCCCGCTCCTTGTGGGTTACCTCTCGTCAGGGAGACCTTTACCACTTTATCTAAACTAGCCATCACTTCCCACTTCCCAAGAAAACCAGAGTACTCAGTGAGATGTGAAATTATTTCATGTGCTGTGTCTCTTCAGAGAAAATGACATCATGAGGACAGACCTAGCCCCTACAGCATGCCCAGCACCTGGAATGGTGCCAGGCAGCAAGCAAGCACTCAGTAAACACTGTTGAACTGACGAATGAAGGTCATTTACAATACCCCGACCTAGGAGGTTCGGGGGTTATTTAAACAAGAAACATACAAGATACAAAGCAGAACATTCTCCACTGGAAAACATAATTGAGCCAAGGAGAGATGAACAGGTCTTTGAACCTCAGTACCATGAAATGTAAGCTAAGACAGAAAAAAAAAAGAAAAAAGGATGACAGAGTGACGAGATTTTGGAGGATGTCATTCATCCAAAGACAAAACATGCTGGTGCCCCATGGGGCACAATGGCTGGCGGATGCTGTTGAAGATCAGAGGGGCAGGTTGACTTTCTCCCAGTGAAAAGATACTAAACGGAGAAAAAAATACTAAAAGATCTCCCATTAGGAAAGTAACAAATTTCCTAATTGGGGGGTCTTTATATTTAGGTTTTTGGTTTTTTTGGTCATGTTTGTTTAGGGAGATGTTAAATGATTTCATTAAAACCATCATTGCTCGGGGCGCCTGGGTGGGTCAGTTGGTTGGGCGACTGCCTTCAGCTCAGGTCATGATCCTGGAGACCCTGGATCGAGTCCCACATCGGGCTCCCTGCTCGGCGGGAAGCCTGCTTCTCCCTCTCTCACTCCCCCTGCTTGTGTTCCCTCTCTGGCTGTGTTTCTCTCTGTCAAATAAATAAAATCTTTAAAAATAAAAAAAAAAAATAAAAAAAATTAAAAAAATCATTGCTAATAAACTGTTTGTTCCCTGGGAATCCAAAAGCCCACCTGCACATATAGGACAGTGAGCATACTCAGGAAAGACTTGAGAACCCTCTAAGCTCTCATCTCACAGCATACATAAAAATGAACATCTAAGAGATTTGTGGTTTCAGGTTTATCGTCCATTTTGAGTGAATTTTTGTATAAGGTGTGAGGCAGGGATCCAACTTCATTCTTTTGCAACTGGATATCCAGTTGTCCCAGCACTATTTATTGAAGAGATTATTCTTTCCCAACTGGACAGTCTTGGTATCTTTGTCAAAAGTCAACTGGCCATAGATATAATGGTTTATTTCTAGACTCTCAATTCTACTCCATTGAATTCTAGGTCTCGTTATGCTAGTGCCACAATATCTGGATTACTGCAGGTTTTTAGTAAGTTCTGAAATGAGGACGCCTGAGTCCTCTGACCTTTTCTCTTTTCAAGATTGTTTTGACAATTTTTTTTATGGAGAGAGAGAGAGAGAGAGAGAGAGAGAGAGAGAGCACATGCACATGAATGAGCATGCGGAAGGGGCAGGGAGAGAATCCTAAGCAGCCCCCATACCACACCAGCATGGAACCCAGTGCGGGGCTCGCTCTCACCACCCTGAGATCATGACTTGAGCCGAAATCAAGAGTTGGTGCTTAACCTCCTAAAGCCACCCCTGGTGCTCCAAGACAATTTGGAAATTTGGGGTCCCCTGAATTTCATATGAATTTTAGGATCAGCTTGTTTGTTTCTGCAAAAGTTCTAGCTGGGACTTTGACAAGAACTGCTTTCAGTCTGTTGTTCAATTCAAGTAGGCATGCATTCCTCATGTATCCTTCACTCACACCAGAGACAGCTACAGTCAAATCAAGGAAAAATAATGATGGCTAACACTTACTGAGCACTGAATTCATACCAGTCCTGTGCTGAGTATTTCACATGGGCCATCTCATCTAATCCTTACAATAATCGTAGGGGGTAGGGCTTATTATTAACCTCACAGAAGACACGAGGAAACAGGCACAGAGAAGTCATCTGACTCACCCAAGGTGGCAGTAAGTGGCAGGGGGTCAGACGCAAGAAATCTGGCTCCTAGAGCCCCTGTCTTTCTCAATCCAGAATATACAGAGAGCCCTCAAACCCGTAAGAAAAAGCAAACCAGCAGAAAAAATGGGGAAAGGATATGAACAGATAAATCACCAAAGAGGAAAGTACAAATGGCCAATAAAGATAAGAAATGATGCTTCATCTCACTATAATGAGGAAAATGCATAATAAAGCAGTAAGATAGTTTGTCCATCGTATTAGTAAAATGCCTTTGATTAATAAAATGTGGTGATGTGCAGATCTGGGAGAAAAGGAACTCAACAGTATTCAGTGAATATATAATGGTACATTTATTTTAGAAACAATTTGGCAGAACCTATTAAAAGAGAAAATATGTATACCCTTCAGCCTGGTAGTCCCACTGAACTCATACACAAAGGATATGTACAAGAATGTTCACTGAAGCCCTATTGGTAATTATGCAAAATAAAAGCAAACCACACACCAGCCAGGAAGGAAATGGCAGCACTGGCCACGGCCAGAGCCACGTCACTGGAATGCCAGCTCCAAGAAGCCCAAGTTTACGTCTGAAGTATAGATATAATGATGTGGATACATAGATAATGTAATAGATTCCACGGTGGCCCCCAAAATACACAGTGGAGTTCCAAACCCCAGGTGCCATAAACAAAAAGAACCCCTATGAGAGACACACAAAGGAGAAGTGTCTGTACCCACGAAGGAGGCCACCACAGCTGCGCTCGAGCCGTCACAGGGAGCGTGGCCCCGCCGACACCCTCAGTCTGGACCTCTGGCCTTCGGAATGGTGAGAGAATACGTTTCTGTGGGTTTAAGTCTGCCAGTTTATAATATTTACATACATTCATTCAGGTCTTCAATATATATTAAATTTAAGAAAGGTTGTACAGTAATACGTGCATAACTAAATTAAAAAGCCTTACGCATCATGAAGAACAAAAACACCAAACAATCTAAGTGTACAGATATACATAACAGCACAGAAAATCATCTGGGACCAGCACATTCCAGACGGACTTCAGCAGTCCCCTCCTGGGACGGGAGGGACATTAGTAGGATGAGGAGGGGTCACACACAATCTTGGCTCTACTTTCTAACATTCACACTTTAAAAAAAATGGTTTGATTTTTTTTTAAATGTAAAGAGAAACTGACAACAAAGCTCAGCATTTGAGAGATTACATGTAGACACCATTTTAGGAAAAGCCATTATTTTAAAAAAATGTAGGAGGAAAAACAAATCTCTAATTCACTTCAAAGTACCTTTTCCTGAGCTAGGGAAAGGCAGTGCTCTGAAGCTGCTGGGGAAAACGCTGTATCAGCAATTACACACTGTGTGGTACTCTTTGCAAAGGAAACAGATGATATTAAATATTCACGTGTTCTTTTAAATAATGCAATTTATGACACCCATATTTTATCTGATCAATACAGACAAAAAATGTTTTCCTTGAGTCTGTTTTCTGAGTGGGTGGTGCATATTAATCGCTACTGTTTGTTTTTAATAGTTTATTTGATTACTACTCACGTTTTACTGAGGAAGTTTCTTTCAATGCATCCTCCAGACGAAAATCAGAGTCCCCAGATCCTAAAAGTTAAAAAAAAATATATATTTTTAAAGTTTAATTATTTTTGTATAAAACAAAACTGTACTGAAATAGTTTCTTGTAATTGCTGTTTCCCTTTAGAGCGTGTCCATGACGGTTAATGCCACAACAGGAAATTGGTAGAAGCCGTCCAAAGACACTGAGTTGATCTCCTTCTATAAACAACTTAACTCCGCCAAAAACAAAATGGAAAAACAGTCTTTGCAGATATAATTAAGGTTCTTGAGATCACGGAGGATTGACTCTCACCAAGTTTACTGATCACAGTCCTCCGTCCACTAGACGCTGAAGGTTCAACCGTACAGAACACGGAGCACAGTTTTACAAGAAAGCCTTCTCCATAGTATGTATGGCTTTTGCAACAAGGAATACTGGAGTCCAAAGCTCCATGGATAATGAGCCAGGTTCTTACATCCCACTCCGTATCTTGTAAACACTGCACTGCACTATGTCAATCCAGGGTCCCTTCCCCCTGACCCCAGTGTCCATATCTCGATGAGCAGCTCTGATTAAAAGAGAATCTGTTCTCAGAGGTGGACCCATATGCTCAACTCTACTTGATTTTGAACCTGACACCTATCATTTCCCCTACATGGGCACGTAGTTTCCCAGAGGAGTGTGTATCTTATCATTTCTCAAACTACTATGCATGTATTCTGGAACTTAACAAATAGGTAAATGGGTGATGAATTGTAGAAGCCAGGCTTCTCACTGCTGGAGAGGGAGCTTAGAGATAAGAGAAGGCTAGAATGGGAGGAGTCCAAGATGGTGGAAGAGTAGGAGACCTTGGTTTCATCTGGTCCCAGGAATTCATATAGATAGCTATCAAATTATTCTGAACACCTATGAACTCAACTGGAGATCTAGGAAAAGAATAGCTGCAACTCTGCAAATAGAAAAACGACCACTTTCTGCAAGATAGGGGGTGCAGAGAAGTGAATCCAAGGCGACATACGGGAACATAAACAATGGGGTGAGGGGGCCTCCATAAGCCAGCTACTGCAAGGTGATATAGCAGCTCAGTGCAAAATCAGAACTTTTAGAAGTCTGCTCTGGTGAAGGACGTCGCTCAGGTGGCTAAGCAGGGGAAGAACCCTAGGTGGGACAGTGTGGTCTCAGGATCCCCCAGATCACAGGAGGACTAGGGGTGCCTGAGTGCAGCAGAGCTCCCAGGCATTGGAACGGGGAAGCTGGAAGCAAAAAGTGAGCCCAGGAGGGGTTCTCAGGTCAGGTTGCCACATACCACAAACAGCGGCACAATCAGGCCACCGCTCTCCGAGCAGGGGCCCAGGGGGTGGCAGAACTGCAGTGAGACTCCCCTTCTTCTTCTGGGAGGAGTAGCATGGGAGCACACCGCAGGCATCTGCAGGGTTTGGAGACTCAAAATGGGGTCACGTGCCTGAGACAGAAATGCTCAGTCACTGGTCGCACAAGCACGGAGTCCGGCCAGAGACCAGGGAGACAGGAGTGATTGCATTTCTCTGAGGGTACACTGTGAAGAGGGGAACCAAGCTTTTGGCTCCAGGACCAGAGATTGGGAGGCCGCCATATTCATTCTCATCCTCTAAAGCTGCGCAGAAAGCCTTCAGTAACAAAAGCAACCGAAAGCAAACCCAAGCAGATGATGTAGCCCTGCCCCTGGCAAGGGCAGTGCAATCCCACCTGGGGCAAAGGCATTTGAGAATCAACGCAACACGCCCCTCCCCCAGAAGATCTGCAAGAACATCCAGCTAAGACCAAGTTTATGAACACAGAGCAATGCAAAACTCCAGCCGTAGGGAAATAGAGTACGTAGGATTGATAGGGGGTTTTTCCCCATGATTACTTGGTCTTTCAATTTTAACTTTTTTTCCCTCATTCCTTTTACAACCAATTTCTTATTTTATCAACTCTTTAAGTCTTTTTTAATTTTCATTTTTTACACTTAATTCTATCCTTTCACTGTATTTAATTTTATATTTGTATATATATGTTTTTCTTTCTTTACAATTTTGGGATGTAGTTTCTTCTAAAAAAGAAACCAAAATACACCCAGAATCTAGTTTACTGCTCTGTCCTGTTCACCTGTAAGTTTACATTCTTTTTTTTCAGTTTTAATTTCCATTTTTACAGTTACATTCTATCCTTTCATTGTACGTAATTTTATTTTTGTACATAAAACTTTTTCTTTCTTTACAATTTTAGGATCTAGTTTTCTAACAAACAAACCAAAATACACACAGAATCCAGTCTGTATGGATCTGTTCTGTTCACCTGCCTGATTCTTTTTTCCCTTTTTTTTTCAATTTCAGGTCTCTTCTGATTTGTTTCGTGTGTATTTCTCTGGGGTTGACGTTGTCATTTTAGTATTTTGGTCTCTCATTCATCTATTCTTCTCTAGAAAGAAGGACAAGAGAGAAAAATAGACCTCAAAAAAAGAGAAGCAGCAGCAGTACCGACTGCCAGGGACCTAATCAGCATGGATATAAGTAAGATGTTGGAACAAGAGTTCAGAATAACACTGATAAAGATACTAGCTAGGATTGAAAAAATCATGGAACACACTACAGAATCCCTTTCTGGAGAATGAAAAGAACTAAAATCTAATCAAGCTGAAGTCAAAAAAGCTATTAATGGGGCACCTGGGTGGCTCAGTCGTTAAGCTTCTGCCTTTGGCTCAGGTAATGATCCCAGAGTCCCAGGATCGAGCCCCACATAGGGCTCCCTGCTCTGCAGGAAGTCTGCTTCTCCCTCTCTCATTCCCCTTGCTTGTGTTTCCTCTATAGCTGTGTTTAAAGAAATAAAATAAAAGCTTTTTTAAAAAAAGGCTATTAATGAGATGCAATAAAAATGAAGGCCCTCACTGCTAGGATAAGTGAGGCAGAAGGGAGAACTGGTGATATAGAAGACCAAATGATGGAGAATAAAGAAGCTGAGAAAAAGAGAGATAAACAACTACTGGATCACGAGGGGGAGAATTCGAGGGATAGGTGATACCATAAAAGCAGAACAGTAGAATAACTGGGATCCCAGAAGAAGAAGAAAGAGAGAGGAGGGCAGAAGGTATATTGGAGCAATTTATAGCTGAGAACTTCCCTAATCAAGGGAAGGAAATAGGCATTCAAGTCCAGGGGGCACAGAGAATGTGCCTCAAAAAAAAATCAATAAAAATAGGTGAACACCTCGACATGTAACAGGGAAACGTGCAAATCTCAGAGACAAAGAGAAAATCCTGAGAGCAGCTCAGAACAAGAGGTCCATAACTTACAAGGGTAGAAACATTAGACCGGCATTAGACCTATCCACAGAGACCTGGCAGGCCTGAAAGAACTGGCATGATATACTCAGGATGCTAAATGAGAAAAATATGCAGCCAAGAAAACTTTATCCAGCAACGCTGTCATTCAAAATAGGAGAAATAAAAAGCTTCCAGGACAAATAGAAACTAAAAGAATTTGTGACCACTAAACTTTCCTGCAAAGAAACACTAAAAGGGATCCTTTAAGCAGAGACCCCAAAAGTAACAGAGACCAGAAAGGAACAGAAACAATACACAGAAACAGTGATTTTACAGGTAATATAATGGCACTAAATACTTACTCTGATTGTAAATGGGCTAAATGCCCCCAGTCAAAAGACAAAGGGTATCAGACTGGACAGAAAAGCAAGACCTATCCATATGCTGTCTACAAGAGGCTCATTTTAGACCTAAGGACACCTCCAGACTGAAACTGAGGGGGTGGAAAGCCATTTATCATACTAATGGACATGAAAAGAAAGCTGGGGTGGCAGTCCTTGTACCAGAGAAATTACATGTTAAACCAAAGACTATAATAAAAGATGACGAAGGACACCATATCATAATTAAAGGGTCTATCCAATAAGAAGATCTAACAATTATAAATATGTATGACCCTAACATGGGAGAAGCCAATCATTTAAACCAGTTAATGATAAAATTAAAGAAACACAGGGGTGCCTGGGTGGCTCAGTTGGTTAAGCGACTGCCTTCGGCTCAGGTCATGATCCCAGAGACCCGGGATCGAGCCCCACATCGGGCTCCCTGCTCGCGGGAGGCCTGATTCTCCCTCTCTCACTCCCCCTGCTTGTGTTCCCTCTCTATCTGTGTTTCTATCAAATAAATAAAATCTTTAAAAAAAATTAAAGAAACACATTGATAATAACACAATAACATTAGGGGACTTTAACATCCCCCCCTCACTGCAATGGACAGATCACCTAAGCAGAAGATCAACAAGGAAACAATGGCTTTGATTGACACCCTGGGCCAAATGGACTTCACAGATATATTCACAGCATTTCATCCTACAGCAAGAGAATACACATTTTTCTTGAGTGCATGTGGAATATTCTCCAGAATGATGAAATACTGGATTACAAATCAGGTCTCATCTGGTACCAAAAGAATGGGATAATTCCCTGCATAGTTTCAGACCACAATGCTTTGAAACTGGAATTCAGTCACAAGAGAAATTCTGGAAAGAACTCAAACACATGGAGACTAAAGAACATCCTACTAAAGAATGAATGTGTCAACCAGGAAATTAAAGAAGAATTTTAAAAAATTCATGGAAACAAATGAAAATGAAAACACAACTGTTCAAAACCTTTGGGATGCAGCAATAGAATCCTTTCTTAAGAAACAAGAAAGGTCTCAAATACACAACCTAATCTTATACCTAAAAAAGAAAAAAAAAACAGCAAAAAATAGCCTAAACCCAGCAGGAGAAGAGAAACAGAGATTCATGAAAAAAATTAATGAAAGATAAACCAAAAGAACAGTAAAACAGATCAACAAAACTAGGATCTGGTTCTTTGAAAGAATTTATAAAATGGATAAACCCCTGGCAAGACTTAACAAAAAGAAAAGAGAAAGGACCCAGATTAATAAAATCATGAATGAAAGAGGAGAGCTCACAACCAACACCAAGGAAATACAATTATTAGAACGTATTATGAGCAACTATATGCAAACAAATTAGGCAATCCGCAAGAAATGGATGCATTCCTACAGACCTATGAACTATTAAAACTGAACGAGGAGGAAATAGAAAACCTAAACAGACCCACAACCATAAAAGAAATTGAAGAAGTAATCAAAAAATCTCCCAACAAACAAGAGATCAGGGCTGGATGGCTTCCCAGCACAATTCTACCCAATATTTAAAGAATCAATACCTATTCTTCTTAAGCTGTTTCAAAAAATGGAAATGGAAGGAGAACTTCTAAACTCTTTCTATGAGGCCAGCATTACCTTGCTCCCAAAACCAGGCAAAGACCCCAACAAAAAGGAGAAATACAGACCAATATCTCTGATGAACATGGATACAAAAATTCTCACCGAGAGAATCTGCAAAATCTCTCACCAAGATACTAGCCAAAGGACCCAACTGTATATTAAAAGGACTATTCACCAAGACCAAGTTGGATTTATTCCTGGGTTATAAGGATGGTACAACACCAAATCAATCAATGTCATATACCACATTTAAAAAGAAAGGACAAGAACCATATGATCCTCTCAACAGATGCAGAAAAAGCACTGGACAAAGTATTTGATTAAAACTCTCCACAGCATAGGAATAGAGGGAACATACCTCAAGATTATGTAAGCTGTATGCAAAAAGCCCACAGCAAATATCATTCTCAATGGGGAAAGATAGAGCTTTTCTCATAAGGTCAGGAACACAGCAGGGATGTCCACTCTCACCGCTACTGTTCAACACAGTACTAGAAGTCCGAGCCTCAATGATCAGAAAACAAAAAGATTTAAAAGGCATCCGAATTGGCAAAGAAGCAGTCAAATGCTCACTCTTCACAAATGATATGACACTCTATGTGGAAAATGCAAAAGACTCCATCCCAAAATTGCTAGAACTCATATGGGAATTCAGCAAAGTGACAGGATATAAAATCAATGCAGAGAAATCAGTTGTGTCTCTATACACTAACAATGAGACAGAAGAAAGAGAAATTAAGAAGCCGATGCCATTTATAGTTGCTCCAAAGATCCTAAGAAAGCTAGGAATAAACCTAACCAAAGAGGCAAAAGATCTATACTCAGAAAACTACAGAGCACTTATGAAAGAAATTGAGGAAGACACAAAGATATGAAACAACATTCCATGTTCATGGGTTGGAAGAACAAATATTGTTAAAATATCTATGCTACCTAAAGGAATGTGTACTTTCAGTGCAAAATCCCTATCAAAATACCATCAACCTTTTTCACAGAGCTGGAACAAATAATCCTAAAATTTGTAAGGAACCAGAAAAGACCCTGAAGAGCCAAAGGAATGTTGAAAAAGAAAACCAAAGCTGGGGGCATCACAATCCCTGACTTTAAGCTCTATGAACTTTAGCTCTATGACATAGCTGTAATCAAGACAGTATGATACTGGTACAAAGACAGACACAGAGATCAATGGAACAGAAAAGAGTTTCCAGAAATGGACCCTCAACTCTACAGTCAACTATATCTTTGACAGAGCAGGAAAGAATGTCCAATGGAAAAAAAGACCGTCTCTTCAGTAAATGGTGTTGGGAAAAATGGACAGCCACTTGCAGAAAAATGAAACTGGATCATTTACCTACACCATACACAAAAATAGACTCAAAATGGATGCAAGACTAAAAGTGAGACAGGAATCCATCAAAATCCTAGAAAAGAACACAGGCAGCAACCTCTGTGACCTCGGCCACAGCAACGTCTTGCTAGACACATCTCCAAAGGCAAGGGAAACAAAAGCAAAGATGAACTTCATCAGGATAAAAAGCTTTTGCACAGCAAACAATCAGTCAATAAAACCAAAAGACAACCTACAGAATGGGAGAAGTTATTTGCAAATGACATATCAGATGAAGGGTTAGTATCCCAGATCTATAAAGAACTTATCAAACTCAACACCCAAAAATATATATTCCATTCAAGAAATGGGCAGAAGACATGAACAGACATTTCTCCAAGGAAGACATACAAATGGCCAACAGACTACTGCTCCACATTACTCAGGATCAGGGACAAATCAAAACCACAATGAGATACCATCTCACACCAGTCAAGATGGCTAAAATTAATGAGTCAGGAAACAACAGATGTTGGCAATGATGCAGAGAAAGGAGCACCCTCTTATGCTGTTGGTGGGAATGCAAGCTGGTATGGACACTCTGGAAAACAGTATGGAAGTTCCTCAAGAAGTTAAAAATAGAGCTAACCTACAACCCCAAAAGTGTACTACTAGGGAATTACCCCAAAGATACAAAAATAGTGACCCGAAGGGGCTTGTGCACCGAATGTTTGTAGCAGCAGTTATACTAAGTGAAATAAGTCAAGCAGAGAAAAACAATTATCATACGATCTCATTCATATGTGGAATTTTAGAAACAAAGCAAGGTTCATGGTGCAAGAGTGGGGAAAAGATGAAATCAGGGAAACAAACCATAAGAGACTCTTAATCACAGGAACTGAAGGTCGCTGGAGGGGAGGGGATGGAGGGATGAGGTAACTGAGTGATGGACATTAAGGAAGGCAAGTGATGTAATGAACACTGGGTATTACATAATACTGATGAATCACTGAAAGCTCTTAAACTAATACATTATATGTTAATTGAATTTAAAGAAAAAGAAAAAAGTAAAAAAAAAAAGGCTGGAATGATCAATGTGATAATGGATTAGAGTTGGAGACCTGAGTATGAATCATGTGTAGCTTAATATACACACAGATGATTACATATAGAAATACTTAGGCGTGTGTACGTATGTATGTATGTATGATACATACATGCATGGGTCAGTATGCAGACATGCCTTTGCTCTGTCACCTGAGAGGGCCTAGAAGCAAGAACACCCCAGTAGCAATGAGCACACCCAGATATTGGTTTCTAAATTAAAAAAAAACAACGAACTCCTTGGAGAAATGGCAGATTCTAGGATTGGAAAAAGAAATACATGAGTTTGAAGCATCTTCTAGTGCCATGAAATACTGATATTAATGGGTACATGTCAGAGAGGCACAGGGCCAACTGAAAGAGCTCCCAATGGCTAAAGTTGGAACAATGTAATCAACTAAATAGTATTAGATTATAATCTAAAGGATAAAATATTCAGGTGCCCATGCTGATATATACATTAAACAAATACACAAAAGGGATAAAATAGAAGAACTCAAATTAATTTATATAACCATTTCTAGCTCAAGGAGATGAAACATAATTCTCCACTCCATAAGTGTTGACTTCCTTCTAAAGATTACAGGATGAAAAGGTAGGTGGGAGAAATCTAAGGAACACTACATCAAATCAAGGTTAACATCAACAGTGATGAGTTATGTTGATAATATATACCTTTGATATGATGGAATGAGACAGCCCCTATACATGTGTAGTCTTCCTCTCAAAAATCTATAACCCCAGTATAATTATGGAAAAACATCAGACAAATTCCAATCCTACAAAATATGTGACCAGTACTCCTCAAAACCAAGGTCATCAGAAACAAACAAAAGTCTGAGAAACTGGCACAGCCTGAAGAGCCTAAGGAGATATGATTGGATTCTGGAACAACAACAAAAAAGGGAAGGCTTCAGATAAAAACAAACGAAATCCGAATAGAGTATGGACTTCAGTTAATAATAGTATATCAATATTGATTCATTAATTGTGACAAAGGTACCACACGAATGTAAAATGTTAAAAACAGGGGAAACCAAATGTGGAGAATATGAGGACTCTCTGTACTAGCCTGGCATTGTAAACCTAAAACTGTTCTAAAAATAAACTTTATTTTTAAAAATCCATTTCCCATAGCAAAAAAAATTATTAAAAGATGTGTAAGATATGGAACAGATAGACAGGATACTGAACCTCTATATATGGGACATAGGAAAAACTAAAAAGTCAACACCAACAACTAAAAATCAATCCAACGAAAGTCACCAAACAGTAAAAAGAAACATATTAAACAGAAAGCATGAACTTTAACACAAGAACATGTACAATCATATCAGTAAAATAATCACACACAGAATAGAATATAATAGATAACTATATACCAAGTAAAGGTTAAAAGGAAGGAAACAGATGTGGCAATATTAATATGACAAGGTAAAACTCAAGATCCCCACCTCTAGATAGGAAAAGTACAGTATTTTATAAAGCATATAATCCACCAAGAAAATAGTCATAGCACTTAATCTAGCTTCTAAAATGCTGAAGCAGACTTTTGTTTCTTGCTATGTGCAGAAACTGGTGTCAGATCAGGCCTCCCACTGTAAACACTATGAAATGAACAAAACATGAGCTAACAGCTTTCAGAATCGAATGGCAATCCTGGAGATCAAGAGAATTGTGACAGCTAAATCCAACAGGTGATCATGGATTGGATCCTGAACCTACAAAGGGCATTATTGGGACACTCAGTGAAATCTGAAAGAGATTTATCAACCAGGTGGTAACACCAGATCACTGTCAAACTCCCGATCTTTTGGATTTACTGTGCTGAGGGAAGAAAGTATCCTTGCTTTTAGGAAATGCGCATTTCAGTATTAAGATGTAATGAGCATCATGCTTGCGACTGAGTCTGAAATGATTCTGAAAAAATATTTAGACAACTATACATGCCAGGGCAAATGAGGTGAAACTGGGAAATCTAGGTGATCAGTAAATGGGAATTCCTTCTATTAGACATTATTGTGACAACTGATGAAACTTGAATTGGGTCTAAGGATTACATGGTAGTAACATGTCAACATTAATTTCCTGATTCAGATGGTCATGCTGAGGATATATAGAAGGATGTCCTTGTTTGAAGGAAATGCACCCTCAAGTTATATTGTAGACACTGGGGATAGTGATGGAGCATCAGGTTAAGCAACTTACTCTCAGGTGATTTGGTGGAGGGAAGTGCCTTACACTGTACTTGCAAGTTTCCTATAGGCCTGTAATTATTTCAACAATCAAAAATTTTAAATTGTTTCAATATGCATATCTCTCAATGCAGCAATTGCACTTTTAGGTACCTGTTACAGAAAAATACTTGCACATGTGCCCAAAGAGGTATGTACAAGGTTGTTCACAACAGTATTGCTGAAAATAGCAAAAAGAAATGGAAACAGACCATGCATTCATCCAAGAAGAAGAATTAAATCTTCAACACAATGAAATGTTACATAGCTGTTTAAAAGAATGGAATCGCCAAACTGTGGAAAGAGCCAAGATGCCCTTCAACAAATGAATGGATAAGAAGATATGGTCCATATATACAATGGAATATTACTCAGGCTTCAGAAAGAATGCATACCCAACTTTGTATCAACATGGACGGGACTGGAGGAGATTACGCTGAGTGAAATAAGCCAAGCAGAGAAAGTCAAGCCTCATATGGTTTCACTTACTTGTGGAGCATAAAGAGTAACATGGAGGACATTAGGAGAAGGAAAGGAAATGTGAACTGTGTAAATCAGAGGGGGAGACGAAGCATGAGAGACTGTGGACTCTGAGAAACAAAAGGAGGGTTTTGGAAGGGAGTGGGTGGGGAGACGGGCGAGCCTGGTGGTGGGTATTAAGGAGTGCACGTATTACATGGAGCACTGGATGTGGTACATCAACAATGAAACTTGGAACACTGAAAAAATAAAACTTAAAATAAAAGAAATAAAATAAAACATTCTATTACATGTCAAAAAAAAAATAAAAACGCTAAATAAATAATAAAATAAAACAATGGAATACCCTCAGTAAACTGGGAATAGAAGGGAACTTCCTCAACTTGAAAATGAGTATCTGCAAAAAACCTACAGCTAACACCCTACTTGATGACGAGAAACTAAAACTTTCCTTCCAAGATCAGAAACAAGGCAATGATGTCCCTGTTCCCCACTGCTTTGCAACATCATAGTGGAAGTCCTAGCTGCTGCAATAAGACAAGGGGAAAAAAATACTGATTGGGAAGGAGGAAATAAAAGCTGTCTTTGTTCAAGAGACAATGATCACCTATGTAGATAATCCGAAAGGATTTACAAAAACAACCTCCTTACACTCCTGAAACTAATAAGTGACTACAGGAAGGCTGAAGGATACAAGGTTAGTGACTTTCCTACATATCGGCAATGAACAAGTGGAATTTGAAATTAAAAACCCAACACCATTTATATTAGCAGCCCCCAAAATGCAACCAGTATAAATCTAACAAAATATGTGTAAGATCTAGATGAAGAAAGCTACAAAACGGTCATGGAAGAAATCAAAGGAGGACTAAATAAATGGAAAGATATTCCATGTTCATGGATAAGACAACACAACACTGTCAACATGTCAGTTTCCCAACCTGATTTACAGATTCAATGCAATCACATTAAAATGTCACCAAGCTGTTTTGTAGATACAGAGAAGACAAAGACCCAAAATAGACAATATAATACTGAAGGAAAAGAACAAGATGGGAGGACTGACACTACCCAACTTCAAGACTTACTATAAACTTAATCAAGATAGTGTGGTATTAGCAAAAGAGAGACAAACAGATCAATGGAATAGAATAAAGAGCCCAGAAATAGACCCATATAAATACAGTCAACTGATATTTTACAAAGGAGAAAAAAAACAACACAATGGAGAAAATATGGTCCCTTCAGCAAATGAAGCTGGAACAACTGGACAACCATTTGCAAAACCACCACAACAACAAATGACTCTGGACTTAGACTTTACATCCTTCAAACATTAACTCAAAAAGGATCACACACTTAAATATAAAACACAAAATGATAAATCTTCTAGAAGCAACATAGGAGAAAAAACCTAGATGACTTGAGTTTAGCAATGACTTTTTAGATGTAACACTAAAAGCATTATCCATGGGAAAATTTGATAAGCTGAATGTCATGAAAATTAAAAACTTCTCTGTGAAAAAACACTATTGACAGACTGAACAGACAGGCCACAGGCTGGGAGGAAATATTTACCAAAGGCATATCTGATAAAGAGCCATTATACAAAATATACCAAGAATGTTTAAAACTTAAACAAGCCGATTAAAAAATGGGCTGCACCCCACCCCAGCTGCTCCAGGCACACTTATATGGTTCTAAATAGATGCTTTTCCAAGGAAGACATCCAGATGGCCAACATGTGTGTTAAAAGATGCTCAATACCACTGATCGTCAGAGAAACGCAAAGCAAAGACAAGGTTAAGTGTTGATGAGAATGTGGAGGTAAAGGCACCCTTACGTACTGTTAGAAGGAAAGTAAACTGCTACAGCCACTACAGAAAACAGTATGGAGGATCCTCAACAAATGAAAAGTAGAACTACTACGGTCCGGTGTGTCCCACTTCTGGGTACACATCCAAATGAAATGAAACCACTCTCTCAAAGAGACCTCTGCATCCACATGTTCAAATGGTTATTATTTACAATAACCAAACAGGGGAACTACCTAAGTGTCCACTGATAGAAAAATGGATAAAGACACACACACAGAGGAGGATCATTCAGCCATAAAAAAGGAAACTCTACCTTTAAAAAAAATTGTATGGGCCTTGAGGGCATCACACTAAGTGAAAGGACTCAGGCGGAAAAAGGCAAAAACTGTATGATCCCACTCATAAAGGGTATTTAGACTAGCCAAATTGAGAGAGCAGAATGGACTATTACTCAGCCTTCAAAGAGAATGAGCTCTTGCCATTTGCAACAGCATGGATGGACCCAGTGAAATAAGCGAAATAAGTCAGTCAGAGAGAGCTAAATACCAATACCATATGATTTCATGCATATGTAGAATTTAAGAAACAGATGAACAAAGAAAAAAAAAGACACATGCAAAAAAACCCAGACTCTTAACTACAGAGAGCTGGTGGCTGCCAGACAGGATGGGGGGTGGGGGGTGGTAGAGAATGGGGGAAATAGGTGGAGGGGATGAAGAGTGCACTTATGGGGATGAGTACTGAGTAATGTGTAGAACTGTGGAATCATTATGATGTACACCTGAAACTAACATAACGCTAAATGCTAATTATACTTGGAAAAAACCCACAAAAACAAAAACAAGCTACCACTACACACCTACGAGAATGGCCCAAACTGCAGACGCCCCCAAGCGCTGGCAAGCACGTGGAACAAAAGGAGAGCTCGTTAATTACTGGTGGGAATGCAAAATGGCACAGCCACTTTGGAAGACAATTTAGTGGTTTCTAACAAAACTAAACATACATATCATACAATCCAGCAATTGTACTCCTTGGTATTTACCCAAAGGGGTTAAAACCTTATGTCCACACAAAACCTGCACACAGATGTTTACAATTTCTTTATTCATAATTGCCAAAACTTGGAAGGAACCAAGATTCCTTCAGTAGGTGAACAAATTGCGAGAAATCCAGACGATGGAATATTCTTTCATGCTAAAAAAAAAAATGAGCTATCAAGCCATGAAAGGACAGAGGCATCTTTGATGCATATTACTAAGTGAAAGAAGCCAATCGTAAAAGTGTCAAATGGTAGGATTCCAACTATATAGCACTCGGAAAAGACAGAACCATGGAGACAATAAGAAAGTCGGTGGTTGCCAGGGGTTGGTGTGAGTTGGTATCTCACTGTGGTCTTGGTCTGTATTTCCTTGATGCCCAGTGACGTTGAGCAGAGAACTTCTAGGGCAGTGAAAATATTCTGCACGATACTCTGATGGTAGATACGCGTCAGTATAAATTTGTACAAACCCATACAATCTACATACCAAGAGGGAAACCTGAAGGAGGGACTCTGAGTGATAACGATATGTCGGTATAAGTTAATCCACTGTAACCAACGTACCTCTAGTGGGGGTGTTGGTAGGAAGGGGCCTGTGCATCTGTGGAGGCAGGAAGTCTACGAGAAAACTGTACCTTCTGCTCAATATTGCTGGGAACCTAAAACTGCTATAACAAATGAAGTCTATTAAGAAGAATGAGAACAGGGGTGGGGAGAAGGAGTGCTGTATCATTCATTTAAAGCCTTCTCTGATTTGTTTTGAATCAGGTACGGGTATTTCTCTTACAATGACAACTCACAAGTTCTGGCTCAACCCCTCCAAAATCATATGCCAATCATTCTACTGGGTCTTCCTTCAAAACTCTATCCCTACTTTCTCACCCAAGCATCGCAAGCATACATTCATTCTTCAAATTAACATCGTGCACAAGTGATAATATGTTTTTGGTCTGAGCCATTCCCCTAGTGTTTGCTGATGCATCCCGCTCCATGTCATCAAGTGTTAAGAGCAACAGAACACAATTTTACAGCATTTATTAAGCCCTCATTGCCCTTGGATTCAATGGACCCAAGCCACCTGTGGACAAAACCATTCAGCATAAATCTACATCCAGAGCTAATTAAGACTTCTTCAGAGTCTACAATCAAGCACAGCTGCCAAATCAAGATGGGAACAAATACAAGTGGTCTAAAATAGGGCCATCCAGCAATTGCACTACTGGGTATTTACCCCAAAGATACAGAGGAGGAAACACAAACCTGATCCTCCGTGGCTGGTGTCCAAAGCTAAGGGTGCATTTTAAGGACTCCTGTACATGAGACACAGCAGGCCCTTGTTAGAACCGGCTGGGATCCAGCACCTGCCAACACCTTGAGTGAAATGTCGGACCCATGAGAGAGCTCCACCTGATGTGCCATGGTAGCCTTTCACCTGGGTTTGGTGAATGAATCACTCCCTCCTCTTGTCCTCCCACCTGTTCTACTTTGTTCTTCCTGAAAGCACACCCATCTCATTTAGGGGTTTAGGTTGTTTTTTTTTTGTTTTTTGTTTTGTTTTTTGGGTTTTTTTAGAGGGTGGGGAGGGTCAAAGGGAGAAAAGAACCCCAACCGGACTCCATGCTGATCATGGAGCCCAACACTAGGGCTCGATCCCACAGCCCTGAGATCATGACGTAAGCCAAAATCAAGAGTCAAATGCTCAAGTTACTGGGCCCCCAAAGGGCCCCAATGTTTGTCCCTTCTGGTGAACATGGTAACCACTAGCCACATGTGGCTGTGTCCATTAAAAGTAAAATTCAATAAAAACTTTAAAATGCAGTTCCTTAGCCGCACTAGCCACATTCAAAGTGCTCAGTAGCCACATTGGACAGGACCGAGGAACATCTCCATCATCACGGAAAGTTCCACCGGCCTGACACCGGAAGCCGTGCTCGCTGGGATTAACCAAACTTGGCCTTCGTGCTGTGAGAGGACCTTCGATCGGTTCACACCAAATTACAAGCAGAGAAGGCCTGTGGGGACTTCGTGACAAGCCCACTTGGGTTTCATGCCAAGGGTAAAGTCCTCTCTGCAGAGGCATTTGTCTGCTCCCTGCTGGATTTCAGACGCAAAGTCATAGCTCAGCCAGGAAGATGGGTGGTGCCCCTCGAGCGCCCTGCTCTCTAAGGACGAGTTCTCTTCTGCCGTTTTTCTTTTTACAAACACAAGCAGCTTTCAATTTTTTTTTGAAGGGTTCAATACAAATTCTAAATGAGTAATACCTAAACTGCTTTGGTTTTCAGGTTTTAAAACCTTGACCCTTTTCTGTGAATGACTAAGAACACAAGGGACATCGGAGACGGCTAAATCACAGATGCGTTGTCTCAAGATTTTCCATTTGTTTGTGTGAATGAAGCTTCCGTAAATACCTGCACTACACTTAAGTTTGTCCCAGAAAGCCACGACAACACCCACATGCCGGGCATGGGGCCAGCCTTGAATCTCTACTCTAACTCCAAAAGAATGGAGCTACTTACCAAAGAGGAAACGGGCTCAGTCAACAGTGAGGTCGGTCCCAAAATGCAGGGGAGACCCATGAGAACATGGGCCAGAATCCAATTTGGACCCGAGGGGTCAAACCATGACCCTGTAAATAGCACTGTGGCACAAGCCCCTTGGTCCCCTGGGTTCAGGAATGAGACTAAAGTCAGTCCTGGGGGGGGGGGTCACAGCTTGATTTAACCTGAAATGATATGATACGATAAAGAACTCAGGTGATGTGACTGCTAGTGCAGCCCTGTCCCCCCCCCCCCCAGGCTGTGAGTCCTCAAAGGAAAACCTGCGGGGTGCGGGGCGGAGGGAACCACTTCATACCTCCCTGCCGCCCACCACGGGAACATTCCTGTGAACTGCTTCTTGTGGGAAATCTATGCGACAAACTCACTGCCATGCATGGTCAATTTTTACAAATGTCTCTGGCGAAAGTAATTTCTCTCCCTAACACAAACAAGGTGGCCCTCTCCAGCCTCGTGCTAGACGGGGGAGAGCAAACCCAAAATGCTCAGGTATGCTAGTCACTGATTTCCCTGAATTTCTGCACCGTTTTAACTTTTGTTGCCTCAATCTAGATTTGAACACATCTGTCTGGATAAATTTATGCTTTTACACCTCAAAGCACGCCAAGTAATTAATATCTTCTGGGTTAGCTAAGCACTGCTGCATTGCGAGGGAACATGAAAATGGTTTTCCTCTTATTCTGATTACTAAATGGATTTAGCTATTGCCACCTGAGCTCCCACTAGTTTCATGAATAAATGTAAAGCACTCCCAGAGAGGACAATAGTGATGGGAAGGCGGGGATCGGCATTTCAGTTCAAAGCAGTGCCCGCCACCCTCACAACTGGGGCTGGGACACCGACAGCGATTTCAGGCTCGAGGGCCACACCTGTGTCGAGGGGAGCTTGGAAAGCAAGGTGCCACGGCCCAAAGTCTGTTTACAGATTTCTAGGAAGCATCCAAGTGTCCTCTGTACACCGCTAGCAGCTTGATTTGAAAGGGCAGTCTCCGGGGCCACTTGGGTCCACGGCCGGTTAAGCGTGCAGACTCTTGATTTGGGTTCAGGTCTGAGTCTCAGGGTCGTGGGGTAGGGCCCGGGTTTGGGCTCCGCACGCTGCACAGTCTGTTTGAAGGTTCTCTCCCTTTGTTCCTCCCCCAACTCTCTTCCTCTCAAATAAATAAACCTCAAAGAAAAAAATAAAGGACATTCTCATTCCTCCTTTCCATATGGAAAGGTAAAGGTCTATGACGACTGTTCTGAGGAAATCCCGAAGGTGCTGGGATGCCTGTAAGGGTAACCTTTTCCATAGAAGTCAGAGCTGAGAGCCAGCGGACTCTTGAGCCAAAGAAAAAAATGGAGAGGGGAGTGGGTAGTAGAAATACCATTCGTTAGATGGTGGTGAGTATGCTAAGAACCACTGAACTGTAGACTTTAAAACGGCAAGTTTTAGGTTATGTGAGTGACATCTCAAAAAAAAAAAATGCAGTACTGTGGTCAGCACTCAGCCCTGCAAGGGGCACCCCCCGACCTCAGAGATCAGACACCCTATTAGTTGGGAACATGAGGGCCCCAGCACTTTGATCATTTGGTAGCAGAAATAGAAATGACCCTGGAGCCAGAAGATACTATGCCCTGTAACCGTTCTGTCCCTCATCAAGCAGGGGTCCCCGAGCATTCGCTTGAGGTCCTGGGACCTGTCCCCCAGATGCGAAACGAAGGGGTCATACCCAATGGCTCAATCGCCCAATGAAATAAGGTGGATGGCGTGACAGAAACAAAGCCTCCACGGACAAGTAAAGTGCCATCATGATGTGGCAGGAAACTGGGGTCTAGGCTAGCCTTATGACAAGAGGCACACTGCTCGCAGGGCCACAGTTGTTTTTCTGGTTTTTTTCTTAAAGGTTTTATTTATTTTTAGAGAGAGAGCATGTGAGCCAGCGAGCAGGAAAAGGAGCAGAGGGAGAGGAGGAGGAAGAAAGGCAGCCTCCCCACCGAGCACGGAACCCAACACTCGGCCAGATCTCACGACTCAGCACCCCCGGCGCCCCACCCTTGCTCCAGGGGCTGCTGCTGGTGTCCCATCAAAAACTCGAGCCCAGCTCTGGTCCAAGGCAACGTGTGAGGATGGCAGTGCTGGCGACCAGCTCTGGGGCCAAACAGCCTGCGGGCCAAGGTCCCAGCTCGGCCACTCAGTCGCAGAAAAACCCCAGGCAGGAGATGGCTCTGTGCCGGTTTCCTCATCGGGAAAATGGAGACCCCGCCAGACTCTACTGCAGCTACGCCCACGGGAGGGTGAAACCGGTCCTTCCACAGAGTGGGATGAGCATCGTCTCTGACACATACGCGTCTCTCAAACATGAGCTATAATTATTACATCTGACATTAAGTAAAACCTAGTACTAGACCTATTATTAAGCAGGAGGCCCTCAAAACATACAGATGAATAAGGAGCTTATAGAAGAGTCTGATTAAAATGTTCAAAAGCTTAACAGATGCAGAAATAGCAAAGCCACGCAGAAAGGGCCCGGTCCCTGTGTTTAAAGAACTTACAGTGCACTGTGAGAGTCTCTGGTTGACAGTGCACAGACTGAAAAGGGGAGATCTCCGTGATAAAGCCAATCCACTAAAAGGTTTGGGGGGGGAGGGTTGTTTCAAGTTGGTCAAATAAAAACAGGAGAATCGGAGAATCGCATTGTAAGACAGTTCTTTATGTAATATAGACGTGTCTGGGTGAAGCTTGCCTCCTATCATGGCCCCTGATCCACCCAATTAACTGATTAAGTTCCAAGGCAAAGTAAAGCAATCATGTAGCCAGATCCAGCGTCAGCTGGCTTAGCACCTGGCCAGGCCCGCGCAAAGGGAGAACAGCACACTCAGCCCACGGCGGCTCCTATACGTCCCCAACCCAGACCTTTCTCCTAAAATCCAATCCCGCAGGCCATGCTGTTCAAGGGAGGTTTCCACAACTCCTGCAGAGAAACATGCCCAACTAGCCTCTGTCTTCTCTCACCTTCCAAGACTGGCTTCCCCACTCTGCGTGAGTGCATTACCATCTCCCTAGGCATCCAAATCAAAAGCGTGGCTTTTATTCTTGATCCCTCCTTCATCTGTGACCCATCCACAACAAGGTTTTAGGTATCTCACTACCAAGATAGTTTGCATCTCTGTCCTATCAGCCCCACTTCTGTGGCCACTCCCTTAATTTCTCATCTCAATTGCAGTAACAGTCCTCCAGCTGCCCTCTTCAGCTTGAGTCTTTTTTCCTATTCCGCTGCCCCAAAAGTGCAGTACAAAGATCTGTTTGGGTCACTGCTGTCAACTCAAAACCTACCAATTTCTCCCCACTGCCTAAAGAATCAAGTCCAAATTCTTTGTGCCTATCATTCAAACCCCAACCGTTCTCTGTACTCTTCTACCTCCAGGCTCACTGCTCTCCTCGGCCCAATTCCCTTCTTTGTGAACACACTGTTAGCACACAGGGCTGCTTCCACCATGCAGCCCATCTGGGGCCCACCCCCCACCGAATAAAACTCATCACATTGATCTTGCTTCAGCCTTCATGTTAAGTAAACCAGATATAACTGGGCCGGTCACCCGCACAGTGGACTGTTCAGTTCTTTAAAGATACGGACTGGGCCCTTTCCACATGCCCCCCACATACCGCAGGGCCTTGTCTGTCACAGGGCTCCGTTCACGGCCTCAAATTAATGACCACGCTTCCGGCAGAGGCTTTGCCCAGAAACCCAAGCCCAGCCATGTCCAGGGTACCAACACTTACAACCATTTCTTTAAACCAGTGAACAGACAAAATCTTCCACCAAGGAAAAGCCACGCAGTTTGTCCTCTAAGCACTGAAGTTTTGAGGAGTCACTGTAAAACAAGACAGTGCCTCCAAGTGAGGAAGACAACTGAGCGGGAGGCCGGACTCTCAACCAGAAGGGTTTCTTGGGAATCCAGCTGTTCCTGGTAATTGGTTTTTGGATCAGTCAGAAAACAGAAGCTGTTTATAAGGAAGATTCCCCCGACTAGTGGCCTACAAGAGGGGAAAACTCCTCTTACGGAAGAGAAGGGTCCTTTTGCCATAGGGCAAGTGAAAAGAAGAAAAAAAAAGACCTATGAAGAGAGGTCTACTCGGATTCTTTTCCTGTTTTTCAACTGGATTCTTTGTCTTTATTGTTGGGTTATAAGTGTTCTTTATATAATCCAGATCGAAGTCTCTGATCAGATACAGGATTTGCACAAGTGCTCTTTTCTTTCAGCACCTGGGCTTTTGGTGCCACATCCAAAAAGGCTTTGACCAAGCAAGGGCATGAAGATTCACTCCTGTGTTTTCCTCCTCCACGAATTTTATAGTTTAAGTTCTTACCTTCAGACCTCGGATCCATTTTGAATTCATCATGTGTGTTCGTGTGCGTGTGCATGTGTGTGTGGTGTGAGGTAGGCATCCAACATTTTTTTTTGTATGTAGAAATCCAGTTGTCCCTGAGCCGGTTGTTGGAAAGACTATTCTTTCCACATGCATTTTAGGATCATCTAATCTATTTGGGATCCAAATGGGATCTGAACCATTTGGAATCCAAAATCCTAGGCTGCTGGGATTTTGACTGGAATGGCCTTGAATTTGCAGATCAATTTGGGAAGTACTATCCCATCTGTTTGTAAATATGCTCAAAGATCTCCCACTTGAAACTAGAAACTTCTCTTTTGACTGTACATTCCCGCCTCCCTCCTTCCCCTCCCCGCCTCGGGGTCTCACAGCCACTCGACACGTCCCAAACCAAACACCTGCGCTTGCCCCTTCAACCCAGACCTTTTCCTGGGTTCCTCCTATTTTGCTGAATGCCACAGCCACCCGCCCCACTGTCCACGCCAGCAAGCTGCACATCGTCCTGGACAGCTCTCTCATGCTCCCAGCCACACCGTCATCACAGATGCGCAATTCTACCACTACAAGCAGCCCTCGGGCCACCCCCTTCCCCACATCCCCGCCGCAGCCCTCAGTTCTTCTCTGGAAAAGCCCAAGAGCCATCCCTGCGGCCCGTCCGTGTACATCTACCCCCTACCCCCTGGCCCCCGCTCTCTACACGGCACACTGGGGACACACCCTTTTTCCTTTTTAAACAAACATCATGGCGTATCATATCCCTGCTCAGAATATAAATTCCACATGCTTAGCTGTGGCCTGCAAGGCCCAGCCTGATGTGGCCCCTGCCCGCCTGTCTGCGGGCCCGATCTTGCACGAGGTCTCTGCTTAATGTCATTTCTCTTATTTGTTTTCAGGTAATGTGGGTCCGCTCTGAAAATCCTAGAAAATGTGCACAAGAATAAGAAATAAAATATCAGCAAGAGATTACAACACAGATGAACCTTGACGACACTATGCTAAGTGAAATTGGCCAGTCACAAAAGGACAAATACTGAGTGATTCCATTTATAGGACGTCCCTAGGATAATCAAATTCATAGACAGAAAGTAGAATTGTGGTTGCCAAGGACTCGGAGAACAGGGAATGGGAAGTTGTTGTTTAATGGGTGAAGTTGCAGGACACTGACTAAGTGGTTAAGACGGTAAGCATCAGGTTACAGGTTTCTTGCCACAATTAAAAACTGCAGGTAGTAACAGCAAATGATGGTTTCTTAAAAACAAACATCACAAAAATGAAGTCAACAATCTCAGAGCATACTATCTTTGGGCTCAACCTAAATGTCGCCTAATCAACCATCCTTTAGAATAAAACAAACTCCCTTCCAATGTGTGTGACTCAGAGGTTCTCAATCAGAACGGACTGACCAAGCTGAGGAACCTCTTCCCTCTCGGAAGCATCTGGGGCGGGGGTCCAGGCAGGTGACGTTGTCATACACTGGAAAAACTGGGCTGTTGGAAAGGTCTTTCGTGTTGACCCCAGAGGTGGCCTGGATCCCCTGGCCCTACAAAGAAAAAGTCTGTTCCCTGTTGCCCAAGACAGCCACTGAGGCATCCGAAGCCTACGGTGACCGGTGACCGTCACCAGCTGTCAGTAGCAGGAGAGCTCATCTCCCTGCCACACCCCTCACTTTCTTCCTCTATCCCTTCCTCCCTTCGACTGGGAGAACTTCTCCCATGGACCTGCCTGTGTGTCCTACCTGCAAGGGACCCTTGGCTCTTATTCCCTTCCCTGACATACCCGATAGCAGACTGCTCTTCTGTTAACAAAGACAAATTCATTAGGGGACAAAGCCCTGCCAGCTCTTGGCCCTTGCGTGGTGCTCTGTAAACACTGACTGAGCAATCTGGGGAGCAGTGTCAAAAACCAGAAAGAGCCAACCTGCTTCTCGGGATAGCTTATCGTTGAAGCCGGCAATCACGCTGGCTCGTCCTAAAGGAGACACTCAGTACGCCTGACCCTCGGGTTTTCACATTGGTTGAGAAGGGGAGAGTGGTGTCTGGGGCTATACAGCAGTTTCAAGGAACATATCCAGGCCTGTGTGTGCTTGATCTGGGGAACGGAATCCCTCCATCAGCCAGTTCTATGGAAGAATAGAAATTAAATAAGCTATTTAACACTGTGCAAAATAAAATCACAGCTGTTTAGCTGAACTTTCCCCTCTTTGCCACACGGTATACAAGCTGGCAGAGGATGCTAAGGATATAGATATTTTGAGGATACAAGACAATTTTTATTTGTTTTAAGAATTTATTTGACAGAGTGAGAGAGCACAAGTGCAAGTAGGGGAGAGGCAGAGGGAGAGGGAGAAGCAGGCTCTCCAATGAGTAGGGAGCTCAACATGGAGCTCGATCCCAGGACCCTGGGATCATGACGTGAGCTGAAGACACACACTTCACTGACCCAGCCACCCACTTGCCCAACACGACAATTTTTAAAAGTCCATCAGCAATGACAAACGTCCTACAAGTCTGTGTCATGGAGCAGAATCCAATCTGCCCACTTTTTAAGCTCTTCTCCAACCCAATGTGTCCCTTAAAGCATGAACCAAGGCAGGCTCAGCTGTGGGAAGAGTCACCATGAAGAACCTCAGCAATGTGGCGGGCCACCTTCATCTCCCAGGTGCACCTGTCGCTGACCCCAGTTAGAAGCCAGAGCTACTCAACTGAACTGTCAGAGAAACAAGTCACGCTACCTGAATTCTAACGCTTTTTTATGGCAATCTTCTTCGTAGAAAGGGGGTCTGGGAGGTCTGAGGCCAGCTCTCGCGCCTCTTCTCCTCCGTGGCACCTGAAGCAAGGCCAGACACGGTGAGTTCCCAGGCGACCTGCGCTGTCGTCGTCAAATGAAGTCACCTCGCCCAGGATTTTCTTTCAGTAACACCAACCCTCCACAAAGGAGGCTTACCTCGTTTCATGGAGGACAAGGAATGAGTGACTGCTACATGCCACAACATGGGTAAGTTTGAGGATCATCACATTGAGTGCCAGAAGCCAGACCAAAAAGAAAGTACATGCCGCACGCTAGAAAATGCAATGGTTGCTGCAGATGGGAACACAAGACACACACCCCTGGGGGCAAGGGGGAAGCAATGCCTGAATCCTCACCCCCACCCCACCCACCTCCTCTACGTTTTTTCATCCCGTTTCATAAAGTCTGGAATAACACACACCAAAATGCTAATGGTGATTATCCACAGGTGATGTCTATTTTCTTATTTTCTGAGACTACTGATTTTATATTCAAAAATTTTTTAAACAATGTAACTCAAAGATAATCATCAGAGATAATAACCTAAATGTGAGACATCATAAAACTCCAGGGTAGCTCACTGGGTTAAAGCCTCTGCCTTCGGCTCAGGTCATGATCTCAGGGTCCTGGGATAGAGGCCCACGTCGGGCTCTCTGCTCAGCAGGGAGCCTGCTTCCTCCTCTCTCTCTGCCTGCCTCTCTGCCTACTTGTGATCTTTCTCTGTCAAACAAATAAATGAAATCTTTAAAAATAAAACAAAACTCCTAAAGCCAGCATAGACAGTCAGCTCTTGGATACTGCATTTAGTAACATATTTATGGATGTGTTTCCCCAGACAAGGGCAAGAAAAACAAACATTAACTACTGGGACTGCAGCAAAATAAAAAGCTTTTGCACAGCAAAGGAAACCAACAAAATAGAAAGGCAACCCAGTGAGTGGGAGAAGATATCTGCAAATGATATATCCAATAACGGGTTAATATCCAGAATAAAACTTGGACAAGAAAAAAAAACCCATGATCCAATTAAAATGGGCAGAGGACCTGAGTAGACCTTTTTCCAAAGAAGACGCATCTGCCTTTCACTCGGGTCACGATCCCAGGGTCCTGGGATCGAGCCCCATGTTGGGCTCTCTGCTCATCGGAGAGCCTGCTTCTCTCTCTCCCTCTGCCTACCACTCCACCTGCTTGTGCTGTCAAATAAATAAATAAAATCTTTTTTAAAAAAAGAAACAAAAAGGCTAGACATCACCAATCATCAGGGAAATGCAGATCGAAACCACAATGAGATATTCTCTTACATCTGTCAGAATGGCTAGGATCAAGAAGACCAGAAGTAACAAGTGTTGGTGAGGATTAGGAGAAAAAAGAACCCTTTTGCTCTGTTGGTGGGAATGCAAACTGGGGCAGCCGCTGTGGAAAACAGTACAGAGGTTCCTCAAAAAGTTAAAAATAGAGCTACCATATAAGCCAATAATTCCACTACTGGGTATTTACCCAAAGAAAACAAAAACACTAAGTCAAAAAGATAGGCACCCCGATGTTTACTGTAGCATTATCTACAAGAGCCAAACTAAGGAAGCAGCCCAAGTGTCCATCAATAGACAGATGGATAAAGAGATGTGGTGTGTGTGTGTGTGTGTGTGTGTGTGTGCGTGTGTGTGTGTGTACATCACTCAGCCATTACGAAGAGCAAGATCTTGCCATCTGCAACAACATGAATGGACCTGGAGGGTATTATGTTAAGCAAAATAAGTCAGAGAAAGAAATACCAACCATATGATTTCACTTCTATGTGGAACCTAAAAAACAAACCAACAAAGAAACACTCTTAAATACAGAGAACTGGTGGGGGAGCTGGGAGGGGGTGGGCAAAACAGATGGAAGGGGTTAAGAGGTACACACTGCCAGTTATAAAGTAAACACGTTGTGGAGATGAAAGGTAGAGTACAGGAAATATAGTCAATAATATTGTAATAACGTCATACGGTGACAGATGCGGACTACACTTACCGTAGTAGGCACTGAGTAGCGTACAGAATTGGTGAATCATGCTATACACCTGAAACTAATATTGTACATTAATGATACTTCAATAAAAAAAAAAGGTAGGGGCGCCTGACTCAGTCGGTTGAGCGTGTGACTCCTGATCTCAGGGTTGTGAGTTTGAGCCTGAAGCTGGCTGTAGAGATTATTTTAAAAATCTTAAAAAAATAAAAGGTAATGACAACCATATGATAGCCCCTGTGGTGGGCTGAACCCCTCAAGGAGGTCCACTTCCTAAGCCCTGCAAATGAAGAATATAGGTCTTACATTAATTTTGCCCCACATGGCAAAAGGGACATTGCAGAGGTGACCAAGTCAGAGATATTGAGATGGGGAGACCATTCTGGACTACCCTGGTGGGCCAGAGGTAATCACAAGAGTCCCTATAAGTAAAAAAAAAAAAAAATAGTGACAAGGAAGCATCAGAGTCAGTGTGATGGCAGGAAGGAGGCCATGAGCCAAGGAACAGAGGGGACATCCAGACCCTGGAAAAGTCAAGGAAAAAACAGATGGTCTCCTAGTGCCTCCAGGAGGAACAAAGCCCAGTGAGACCCTGATCAGCTCTTCAGCCTCCAGAATATCAGAGAATATATCTGAAGGAGGCCAAGTGTTTGCCTTCGTTCTTAACACATTTGCAGCATTCATTTGGAAATCTCTCCAGGTCTTGCTCGGCTAATCCTTTAATATCACACTGCAAGAAGCTATTATTCTTTAAAAAAAAAAAAGGAGTCTTACTTATAATTATGTGTGTTCTAATTGGGTAATATGACTGACAAAAGCCTTAATTATGGCCCATGATTCACACCCAGTCCATCATTAGGACTTTGCTACAAGCTGGCATTTGTGACCATCACACCACGGTCCCATCATTTGTGCAGCCTTCCCCCAATTACTGTACTTGCGAGGGCTCTAGTGCAAGCCGAGGTGACAAATGACGGTGGTCCAGCTACCGGAGACTTATGCTTAACCTGAGAAAAAACATCTTCTGGCGACTCTGCCCCAAAACACACAGAAGGGCTTCATCCCAGTGGGTATCAACTCGACCCAGGAGGGACCTCATGTGCTAGTCTTGCGAATTGGTACAATACTCATGTAAAGTCAGGCTGCCTACACTCAAATTCTCAGATGGGAAGACCAAGGCCCCAAATCAGCCAAAGGCATCAAGCCAAGACGTGAGACTTCAATGAGGACCCTGAAGCACCAGCTCAAGAAAAGTGGCCTCACCAGGAACATTCTTGGGGTGACTGTATACTTCTATGTGCCTACAGCAGTACACTAGGTTCAAAGTGGGTCTCTAAATTTCACATCCTGAGAATCTGTGAAGACAGTCAAATTAAAATGAGGTCATACTGGAGTAGAGTGGCTCCTAAATTGAGGACTAGTGTTCTTAAGAGAGAATTGTGGGCCCAGGGAAGAGTGGTGCAGCCGTGAGGCAAGGAACGCCAAGGCCTGCCGGCCACCTGCAGGAGCTAGGAAGAGGCAAGGATTCGACCCAGGCTCGAAGAGGCAGCAAGGGAGCACGGCCCTGCTGACAGCTTGACTCTGGACCTCCATAACTGTGAGAAAATAAACTTCTGTTGTCCTAAGTAATCCACCTTGTGCTACCTTGTTCCAGCAGCCCTAGGAAAGCGTTCCAGCATAATCACAGTTAGGAGGAGAGCAGGCAGGGTTAATCCAGAATGCTTCCCAGGAAAAGTGAGCTTAACAGAAGTTTCCAGAAGTGGGAAGAACACAGCCTGGGAAGGAGAAGGGCAGGGGGCCAAGGACATGCAACCATAAGTCAGCGTCTCCCGCAGCCAGCAGAGAACAGCACAAGCACAAGCACGCACGAGGTATTACTCGGGGCACCAAAGCTGCTCAGCACAAGGAGACAGTAGTTTATAGCTACGAGGAGGGCAAACATTAGGGCGACAGATAAAACCAAGATTCGGAAAGGAGGTGGGAGCAGAGAAACCCTCGGGCCCTGCCGGTGGGAGCATGAAGCAGTGCAGCCGTCATCAAACAGCTCCGCAGCGCTTGGGCAACTTTGCATGTGTGCCCCCTGTGATCCACAGCCCCACTCCAGGGCACACAGCCCAGAGAGCGCCTGGCACGGAGCTCCTGGGCACAGGGGAGGATGCTCACAGCTGCACTGACTGTGGGGGAGTCCATGACCGGCAGAGCACTGAGGCAGAACGTGACCCACACTTACAAAGAAACCCCCATACCTTCACGCAGCTGGAAATAACGTAGCAACATGAAAGGCCTGGAAAACACGGTACTGAACACAAACAACAAGAAACACAAGGGCACAGTATTTACCGCGACAGGTGCATATTTAAAGACACAGAGAACAATGCTTAATGAAGGGAAGGGAAAGAAAGCGAGGATAGGGGATAGAAGGGAATAGAAACTAACAAAAAACAAAATGACAGAAGAGAGCAGATGCACAAAATGGGTGAAGGGGAGTGGGAGGCATAGACTTCCAGAAGATATGGCTAAAGCTTGGACTATAAATATTAATAACATACTAATGCTGACTCATCAGTTGTGACAAATACATGCTCCTACTTCTCAGCCTGGGCTTAAGAGGATGGAAGCTCAGGAGTTAGGTGGCTTCCTCTGGAGACTCCATTCCTTTGAATAGAGCCTGTGGAACCATATGTGCTAAAGCCTCATGGCAGAAGATAATTAAAACTGAGTTACACACACCAGATTCGATGAGCAGCTGGGCTTCTAGGATCGTCTCTGTTGTGATCTGCCGGGTTCTCTGCTCTTCCACAGGGTCTCTTGCAGTCAAGGCAAACAAAGGAGACTTTCTCGAATGATCAGTTGAAGGTTTCTCATAATGAGTTAGTCCTGATGTGGCCCCTGATGGTCCCTATGCCTCTTCCTGTGTCCTTGTGGAAGCTTTCACGAGCACGAGTCTGGTTCTCTGGTTGCAAGAAGGGAAGTCTACAGTCCCGGAATGGGGCTCTGTCCAGCCTATGAACCACCAAAGGAACCTCCTCAAAATGTCCCTTTGTCTGTCTCAAGCAAGGTCTAAGCTCCGGCCTCACCTCCAGCCTCCAGCCTTGGTTCTGGTGAGGAGCGGTTCTCATTTTGCTCCCCGGGGGGAGCCAGCCCCGCCCTCAGGAAGCTACGCTGAAACAGGACAGACAGACAAAAACAAGAATCCTAAAAGCAGTTACTGGTAACATCAAGCACAGGAGAAAGCCGGTCCTTGCAGGGCCTCGGCTCACTGGCGCCGGAGAGAGGGGAGGCCTGAGTGCCGTCACCTGGCAGGTGCACAGGGAGACCCGCACTGCAGCGCGGGAGAACCGGAGACAGCTCAAGTGACTGCCAGTGCAGAAATGCCTCCATCCAATCGGGCACGGTGGCAGTGTGCAGGAGTGACGGAGACCTCCATGGAAAGACCCTGAAGACATACGACTGAGTGGAACAGGGATACAGAGCATAGGGACATTCACATAAATATTTTCAAAGACCCATCCACCAACAGATAAAGAGATAAACCAAATGCGGTTTCATAGCACGTGGTGGACTATCACTCAGCCATGAAAAGGAATGAAGGACTGACGCGCACTACGACGTGGATGGACCCTAAAAACATCATGCTAGATGAAAGGGGCCAAAATCGGAACTGCATGGGTTATGTGGCACCATTTTTATGAAATATCCAGAACAGGCAAGTCCGTAGAGACAGAAAGAAGGGTGGTTTCCAGGGGCTGGGGAGAGGGAAGAATGGAGGGTGACTGCTTCTTGGGCCCATGTTTCTGTGTGGGGTGACAAAATATTTGGGAATTCGATAGTGGTGATAGCTACACAACACTGTGAAAGTACCAAACAAAATCCACCCAACCGCGTACTTTAAAGGGTCAGTTACGTGGCGTGTGAATCCCATCTCAATGAAAAAGAATACGACTGCATGGGGGGGCTGCAGCAGCGGAGAGGTTGGCAATGTGGAGGAGGGTTTCTGAGGCATGATCGACAGAATGCAGCCACAAGGGGGAAGAGGGTGGAAGGTGCAAGATGTGCGGAGAGGATTTCGAAGGTTCTAGCTCACTTACAGAGCTCCCCTGGAATGGATCTGAGTCGCACCAGGGAAGGGTTTCCCTGTATGCACCAGGTCATGGCCAGGACACCTGACCTGGACCCAGCGGCCAGCGGTCAGGCTTTTGGTTGGGGGCTTGACAGAACAGGCACAGCCACTTGCTAGTCTAGGGGCCCATCTTTGGAGTGAAATGGTCTTGGACACAGAGGTCCCCAGAAGTAGCCACAGAACCACTGCCCACCGCCAAGTATGATCACCCAGTCCCGGAGTTCAGCCCCGCACTTTTCTCAGCCTTGTGACTAACACTGACCACAGAGGAGTGGCTAACCTTATAGCGGCCAGGTGGGGAAGGAGAAGGAGAAGGCAGCCCAGCCACGTAATGGAGAGTGGACCTGAAAACCACACTTCCGCTCTGCAGAAAAGGAAGACTGGTGACCACCACCAAGGACCTCCTGGGCCAAGTGCACTCAAAGCCCGGTACTGCCTCTCCCAGAACCTCCGTTTCCTTTTTTGTGACATTCATGACTGCGCCTGCTAAGGTTACTGGGAAGGCAAACAGAGATTCTCGAAATTCTCCCTGTGGACGTGGATGTGCCTGGGACATTCAATCCAGTCACCTTCGCCTCCTCCAACCTTGCCCTCCACTCGCTCCGCTGCTACAGCCCTGCGCCCCTCCCCTCCCAGGTGGGAGCAGGGACTCTAGACCCCTTCCTTAGGCTGGTCTTGCAACCTCCCCCCCTTGCCACCCGCTGCAGGCTGGCTTTGCTCACCGCTCCCAGAAACCATGCTCGGGCACGGGCACATGCTCGGGCATGGCTCCCTGCTCTTCGCGGTGCTCCACCTCGGCTTCTCCGTCCACAGATTTTCCTCCCAGCACTCTGGCCGCCCATCCCTTAGCTGGCTCCTGACCAGCTCATCTCCTCCTCAGCCTTAAACTACACGGTTACCCCTGCATGCCTGCCTCCTTCTCCCTTCTTAGCTTTCCCCTCTGTCCCTGAGCCACTCCTCGGGTGATGTGGTCCAGGCCAATGACCTGGCTTTCATCTCCTGTTGAGATTCCCCCCCCCAAAAAAAACTCACGGCCCCAGGCCACCAGTCCTGAGACTCAGTTTCTTCATGGCTCTAACGGCGCTGACAACCCGAGTCCCAGAGTCACTTCTACTTCTCCATCTTATAAGGCAAGACAGTAGCCCTCAAAACCAAACAACATATGTGGGAAGACTTGAGAAGTACAGGTACTCGGACCCAAGGTATTCTCGGGCACTGTCATTTCACCAATACCGGCAGGTCATTCCCGCTGGCTGAACACTAGGTTCCATGTGTCCTGTCCTTCCCACATCCAGCTCCCAACCTCTCTGCCGATGGAGAAGATGGACAACCTTCACTTCGGGGCCCCGGAAGGTGTCGGCTGCTCACAGGTGTCATGGGCACCTCAGCATCATCCGCCCTGCCCTGGGATGCTCTCAAGACGCCTTCTGCCACCTGGGTCTCACCACCGATGTTATGGGGAGTGACTTAAGAGGGGTAGAGTCTCAGCTCCGGGGTGAAAGAGCACGCCACAGGCTGCTGTGGGAGGGGACTAGAAGCAAAGGGTCTCCCTTCCCTCCCCAGACCAGGTTCCCCCAAATCATTGCCTTCTAGGTAAGTAGAACCACAGGTCACTGCTGCTCAAGCTGTAAGTTTGGGTGTGACCTTAACCTTGATTCCTCCTGTCCCTCACCACCCACATCCAACCCATCCATTCAACTGAAAAATCTCGGGCCCAGGCATTCCTTTCATGCCTACTGCCACCACCTTGGGCCTTTCACAAAGTACCTGTACATACCTTCCTTTACGGTTCATTGCCGTTTGTTTTTACCTCCTACTGTATGTAATTCTAATGTCTTCTCCATGTCTGTTGTCCTGTCTCCTCCGCCAGGCTTCTTCTCGATCTTCCCAAGGACCTCTACTGATCCAAGAAAATGTGCCAATCAGATGGCATGTGCTCTTGCCACTGTCCCCAGCAGAGACCTCTGCTCGGACCTCCTCTTTGCTTTCCTCACTAAAGAACTCTTTTATAACCTTTGCACTAAAGACTGCAGAAAATAATCAGCCCTCCTCTTCGAGAAATTTTCTTTAAAAATGACTATCCATACAGGCAAGTCAATGTAAAAAAGAAAACCCTTTCAAATATGTTTGCATCTTTGGCCTTTGGAAAAGGGGGAGGGGAAGGAGGAGAAGGTTGTTCTCATTCCCACCGCTGGGGAGGCATTTGATTTCGTAAGTATTAATCAAAATCATTCTTGATTATAGCAAAAACAACCTTTGCTATAATTTTAATGCAATTAACTGGAATATATGGTAATTCTGAGCAATCTTGCTCTTGAGATTAAAGAACAGCCTGCCAGGAAACATACGAATAAAGCTTTAAGATCAAAATTTGCATAATTAGGTTTCTTCCCCACTCTCCCCACCCCCACCCCAGCTTCTCTGACTAGGAGAAATTCAGTTGAAAGGAGATATTTAAAGTCAGCAGGCCTACAACCCAGGCTGACTGTGCGTGCTTCCCTCCCAGGCTGGAATATTCCTTTCTGAAAGCACATTCAGGTTTCTACAAGACATCCCTAATAGACCAAGAGGCAACCAAAGACAGGCGGACGGATTACACAGTACAGATGTTTTGAAGCATACTTTCAGAGGAGGGAACAAAAAAGTAGCAATGCCTTCTAGCTTATGCTTCCTAGCAGCTCCGTACCAGGCAAATGTGCCCATCCTGCGCTACAACTATCATACTCCAGTCTTGAAAAGGTTACCTGGGCAACAGATCAAACCCCAAAACCACAGGGCTTTTTTTTATGAAACACGTTTGAATGCCTGCTCACAATGGACGTTCTTGTCAGCTAGCCGCCAGAGGCCCCAGCTCCTACAGCCCGACGACAGGGGCTGTGGCAGCCAGAATCACAGCCTCACCCCACCTGACCCTTTTCCTACCAGCCTTAGAGTCCCTGGCCCTCTGCGGGGAGCCTGTATTGCTCCTCCCGGAGAGAAGAAAAAGCATCAAGCAATCATTTCCCTGAAGATGGGACAAGCAGGACCTTGCGCACACATAGTCCAAGGAAAGGGTTAGTACTGGTTACGTGCATCTGATGTGCAGGCTGGGGGCCGAGTGAAGTGATCCCACCCACCCCCACCTCCACCCTTCACCTCACACAGGTTCTTCCATTCAGTCCTGCCCATCAAATGATCTTTAACATTTGAAATCATGTAAAATGTCAATAGTCCCATTTCCTCTTAAGTTATTCTTGGACATGCAATAAAGTTTAGGCTGAAAGGTTAATATTCCTTTATCAGAAGGCTTGGAGGAAACAGGAATTATCATTTCTGTTCTTTGCTATGTTGAAAACAAATGCAGAAAAGAGGAAGCCAACAAGACAAGAGAACCGTTGGTGTTCTTGTGTTTGCTTTTTTTTGTTTGTTTGTTTTTTAAAGATCTTATTTATCTGACAGAGAGAAACACAGCCAGAGAGGGAACACAAGCAGGGGGAATGAGAGAGGGACAAGCAGGCTTCCCACCAAGTAGGGAGCCCGATGTGGGACTCGATCCAGGGTCTCAGGGATCATGACCTGAGCCGAAGGCAGTCGCTTAACCAACTGAGCCACCCAGGCACCCCTTGTGTTTGTTTTTTTAACAGAGACCTTCAAGATTAACACGCCAACACGCCACGCTAGACACTGCTCAAAAAACTAAGAATCTGCCCTGACTTCTTATTCAGATGGTGGACCAGCACATTTACATCCCAGGTCTCTTGAACCCCCCTGGGAAATGTCAGAAAAAAAGCACACAGGGGACTACATTCAGAAAAGCACAGGGAGCAGGAAAGCATGGGGAAGAGAGTGCCAACCCAAAGAACGAAGGTTAGAATAAATAAATCAAAGCTGGAGGAGCTGAATACCAGCAAATATTGGAGAAGATGTGGGGGAACTGGAACTCTTATCCTGTTGGAAGAAAGGGAGATGGTGCAACTACTTTAGAAAGCTCTGGCGTTTCTTAAAAAGTTAAACATGTTCGGGGCGCCTGGGTGGCTCAGTTGGTTAAGCGACTGCCTTCGGCTCAGGTCATGATCCCGGAGACCCGGGATCGAGTCCCACATCAGGCTCCCTGCTCGGTGGGAAGCCTGCTTCTCCCTCTCTCACTCCCCCTGCTTGTGTTCCCTCTCTGGCTGTGTTTCTCTCTGTCAAATAAATAAAATCTTTTAAAAAAAAGAAAGAAAGAAAGAAAATACAGAATTAAAAAAAAAAGTTAAACATGTTCATACCCTAGGAGTCTGCAGTTCTACTTCAAAGGCTTCATCCAGGAAAAGTGAAAACACAATGTCCACAGGAAGTCTTATACACAAATGTTCTTACAGCTTGATGTGTAATCACACGAACCTGGAAACCCGAATGTTCCCCAACAGGAGAATGGATAAACAAAGTGTGCTACAGTCATATCACACAGAGCACTCAGCAAAAAAAAGGAACTGCAGATACATACTAGAATGTGGATGAACCCTGAAAACATTATGTTGCATGAAAAATAAATCAGACACAAAAGAGTAAATATTGTATGATGTCATTTCTATGATTTCTAGAAGAGACAAAACTAACCTAGGGCATAGAAATCAGATCAGTTGTTGCTTGGCGTGGGGCTGGGGGGTTGGGAGGGAAGGTAAAGGAAACTGAGCATTCACTGTATGTAACTTAGACCTCAGTAAAAACAATCCTTAAGAATCTTACTAAAACCAAGTACACAAAAAGTTTTAAATGCTACTGAAGAATACTGAAAATCTGAATATCGGAGCGTTTTCCTCTGTCAGTAGCACCGCTATAAAGAGATACTTAAGAACTATACTAGAAGTAAAGAAACAATTAAAACACCGTTGAAGAACATAGAAGAAGACCTGGACAAGTGGAAAGACATACAAAGCCTGTGGCTGGGAGGATGCCATATCGAAAAGATGTCAATTCTCCCACTGTTAATTTCTAAGTAGGACATGTTTCCAATAAAAATAGTAGTGAGAGAAAATGCTGGAAGGAGCCAAGCTCAGAAGCACATCAGCTATCCAGAAGGAGAGGTGGAAGGTGGGTGGAAGCCCCACTGACCCCCCTTCAAGTCAGGATGAAGGGAGGGCAGTTAGAGAGGGAAGGGGGAAGGGCCTAAGAAACCGGCTATTCCCCTCCGCCTCCTACGCAACCCCACCCCTTCACCACAGAGAAGGGGGGCATCTCTCCTCAAAAAGAAAGGGAGGACCTGGCAGCCACGGCACGTGCACCCCCTCCCGACCTCCTGGCCTGCTGCCCCCCTCCCAGCCCAGGGAGAGGAATCCCAGCTGAGACACTGGGAGAAACCAGCAATTTGCTTTCATTCATCCAACAAATAGTTATTGATGAGCGGGACACGGTTCCCAGCTGTGCTCTCGCCCCACGGAAGTATCTGCAGCCAAGGCAACCACGGCGCTGTCCTCATAGAGCAGAACTCTAGTGGGAACGGCCTTTCTGTGCCATGGGATATCATCTGGCCATAAAAAGGAATGAAAGCCTGAGCCACACTACAACCTGTAGGAGCCTGGTAAACCTTCCACTAAATGAAAGCAGCCAGACACGAAAGGCCACATGCTGCACAATTTCATTTAGGTAACACATCAACACAACAATAGGTACACGTGCCTAGAGGTGCAAAGCTGCCTAGTAGTGGCCAGGGGCTGGGGAGGGAAGGATGTGGGGTGCCAGCTGATGGCTCTAGGCCTCCCACCTGCATCTGCGGTGATGCAAAAATCAAGGAACTAGACAGACGGGATGGTCACAACTCTGTGCATGTCCCACATGCCGCTGAACTGTACACTTTGAAGGGGTGAATTTTACAAGATGTGAATCGTAGCTCCCCCTTTTTTTTAAGTCATAAAAAATGAAACTGCATTTCAAGATGACATGTCCACAGGGAAGCCCGTGTGAAAGTGATTCTCCTCTGGCATCGCAGGGAACCGGACTGGAGTCCAGCTGCCCGGTCTCCCATCCATGGCTGGCCTGCTTAATACAGGGAGGGAGAAAGAGTGAGAAGCAAGCAAGCACCCCGGACATGAGGAGGAGGGATGGGGCAGAGGTCTGGCTCACTATAAATACACGTGGCCTCTAACCAGCGCCCAAGCCTGGCTGGCCAAACACGAACACAGTGTACTTCCAGGGGCTGCTAGGTCTTGCTTAATCCTATTTTTCCAATGACCTAGGGAGATTTCATATAAAGGAAATCCTTCAGTGAATGCTTTTTTTTTTAAGATTTTATTTATTTATTTGACAGAGAGAGAGATCACAAGTACCCAGAGAGGCAGGCAGAGAGAGAGGAGGAAGCAGGCTCCCTGCTGAGAAGATAGCCTGATACAGGCCTTGATCCCAGGACCCTGAGATCATGACCTGAGCTGAAGGCAGAGGCCTTAACCCACAGAGCCACCCAGGTGCCCTCAGTGAATGCTTCTGATAGGATTATGGAACCCGAAAGTTAGTACAGGAGGACTTAGCGAACACTGAAGACTTCCCAGGTGCCAAAGACTAGGGGAGAGGGAGTAGAGGCTAAACACAGTGTTCTTGACTGTGGTCCAGAGGCAGAGACGGCCATAAAGAAGGTCACTCTGACTGGTGGGCTTCAGGGAGGCGTGGCAGGAGAGCTAGGTTTGGAAAGGTGAGCAGATGTTCTCTGGGAGCAGAGGGGGAGGACCTGGGGGCCTGAGATCTGTTGAAAGGGCATGCTGCCCACTCTTCCCTTTCTCGCCGTCCCCTTTTCTGAATCACTGTGAATCACCTCTTGCTTGACTCTTTTTGCGTTATTAAGTAGATGTCTGCAGAAGGGTTCCTGAGCGAATATGTAGCTCCTAAAGAGCATTACATTTAATTGAAATTTCTGAGATAATCATAGATTCACAGAGAGTTGTAAGAAAGAATACAAAGAGAACCCTTGCATACTTTGCTTACTTTCTCCCTAAAGTCATATTACACAAAATTATGGCATATGCTCACAACTGGGATGCCAACATTAATACGATCCACTCCTCTTATTTAGGTTCTCCTATTTTTACTTGCACTCGTTGGGTGTACTTATTAAGTTCCATACAACATTATCAAAGGTGTAGATTCATGTGACCATCACCACAGTCAAGATAAAGGACAGTTCCACGGCCACAAAAGATCCCTCATGCTGCCCTTTTAGAACCATACTCACCTTTCTCTCACCTTCCCTCTCCCCGTCACCTGCCCCTAACCACGAATTTGTTCTCCATCTCTATAATGGCATTTCGAGAATGTCGTGGAAATGGAATAATGCAGTATGTGAGAGATTCATCCAGGGTGTCCTATATCAGTGGTTTGTTCCTTTTTGTTGCTGAGTGGCTATACACAGTTCGTTCATCCATTCACTCCAAGGACAGCAAACGATGCCAGGGTTTGCTAATTACAAAGAAAGCTGCAACTGACATTTCTGTCCAGGAAGCCTTATGTTTTTCAGAATGCCTTTGTGTCACCTCTCTGGGAGAAAGACAACTCGTATCACACACTTTTCCCCTCAAATCTATATAGAGGAGCTGCCCCGATGTCTTCTGGTATCCAACACTGTCACGAAGGAGGAGGAGATGAATCTGGCTTCTCTTCCCCTAAAGGTACAAGTCCGCTCTTAAAAAAATGATCAAAGCTTTTACAACTCCTTGTTCGTGGAGGCAAAAACCTGGCTTTATTCATGGATTCCCTCTCATTCATTTGACAAAAATTGATCAATATTCTATGTCTGGACTGTCCCTCTAAAGGAATCAACCGGCCTCAATCTACATACAGGCAAACTCTATCACCAAAGACAAATGATTTCTCTACTATTCGAATTTTCCAGAGCAAGCAGAAAAACTTCTGACTTTTTAATGACACCTGGAAAAACTAACACAGAAAAAGTACACTATAAACTAATTTCACTTTGGGATACAGATATAAAAGTTGTAAGTACAACACTGGTCTTGGTGTTGGGTTTTTGGATCTGACTCCCAAAACAACGACAACAAAAGCAAAAAGAAACAAGTGGGACTACAACAGAAAGTCTGCACAGCACAGGAAACCATCAACAAAATAAAAAGGCAACCTACTGAATGAAAGAAAATATTTGCAAGCAATATATCTGATAAGGAGTTAATTTCTTTTTTAAAAAGATTTTATTTATTTATTTGATAGACAGAAACACAGTGAGAGAGGGAACAGAAGCAGGGGGAGTGAGAGAGAGAGAAAAGCGGGCTTCCTGCCGAGCAGGGAGCCCGACGCGGGGCTCGATCCTGGGACTCCGGGATCATGACCTGAGCCGAAGGCAGTCGCTTAACCAACTGATTCACCCAGGCGCCCCAAGGAGTTAATTTCCAAACTAGACAAAGAACTCAACTCAATGGCAAAAAAAAAAAAAAAATTGGATGAAAAACAAGGGCAGAACAATGCTCAGTGAAATAAGTCAGAGAAAGACAAATATATGATTTCACTACTATGTGGTATTTAAAAAACAAAATAAGCAAAGGGAAGAAGGGGACAGCAGAGACAAAGCAAGAAACAGACTCTTCGAGAACTGTTGGTTACCAGGTGGGAGGGAAATGGGAGTTGGGTGAAACGGGTGATGGGGATGAAGGAGGACACTTGTGATGAGCACTGGAAGTGTTGAATCACTATGTTGTACACCTGAAACCAATATAACAGTCTGTTAATAACTGGAATTAAACACTTTAAAAAATAAAAATAATGAACAGAGGATCTAAATAAATATTTTTCCAAAGAAGACATCCAGATGGCCAACAGACACATGTAAAGATATTCAGCATCACTAATCATCAGAGACATGCAAATTAAAACCACAATGAGCTATCACCTCACACCTGCCAGAATGGCTCAAATCAACAATACAAGAAACAAGTGTGGTGAGTATGGGGGCGGGAAGGAACGCTCAGGCAGGCAGTACTGGTGGGAATATAAATTCGTGCAGCCACTACGGAGAACAGTATGGCACTTCCTCAAAAAATTCAAGATAGAACTACCCTACGATCCAGATATTCCACTTCTGGATAAATATAAATAAATATAATATTTATTTAATATGATTAATATAAATATAAATCAAAGACAAATACAAGATTTCACTTATATATGGAATCTAAAAAAAAAGAATACAAAACCACACTCGATATAGAAAACAGACTGGTGGTAATCAGCGGGGAAGGGTGGTGGGGGTGAGTGAAAAGGGGTCAACTGTATGGTGACAGATGGTAAGTACACTTACGTGGTGATCACTTTGTAGCATCTACAAATACTGAAGGAGTGTGTTGTATACTGGAAACAGATCATATACCAATATGACTTCAATAATAAAGTCAAAGTATACATAATGAATCTTGGAACACTGAAAAAAATTTTTAAAAAAAGAAAGCCTAAATCCTTAGTAAAAGAGGATTTATCGTTAACCAAAATCAGGAAAAATCAAGGAGGCCCTTGAGCACCACTATTGTTTACCACGGTCCTGGTTGTGCTAGCCAGGAGACTTAGATAACTGAGATCACAAAGTGGGGGTGGGGGAGGAGAAAAGAAATACCGGGAAAGAAGAGGCAAAGCCATCACTGTTTGCAAATTATAGGATTATACACCTAGAAATACTAAGATGGTCAAGTGAAAACCTAGAAGAAATTAAAAGAGGGATTGGAAAGGTGGCTGGTAATGCAAACATATACAAAAATCAGCTTTCTCAGATGACAACCACCATCATTTAAGAAATTTAATGGGAAAAGGAGAGAGCATTTACAACAGGAGTATATGCCATAAAGTACCTGGGAATAAGTAACAAGAAATGTGAATTATAAAACATGAAGAAAGTTTAAAAAAACATGTAACATAGAACTAGAGTGGAAAGCCCTGTGTTTGGATGGGAAAATTCAACACTGTTAAAGAAAAAAGAAAAAAATTGGCTCTTCCAAAGTCAATGAGATTCCAATTGAAATCCCGATGGCCTTTTTTTTTTTATTTGAAAAGTTTACCCTAACGTATATTTAGTATATATGGATGGAACACACGGAAAAACAGGTCATTTTAAAAAGAGTAATTAGAGAAAGACCTGCTCTATCAGATTCCAAAATTTCTCCAATGTTTAAGTCACAGCAACATCTAAATACATTTTAAATTGCAGTACACAAATGACCCAGCTACACCACTGTTGTCTACAGACCATGCCCATCCCCAGTGTCAGTCCAAAGACTTTGGGGCCACGGTCTGGGCGTCACTAGTCTAGACATTTCACACCACCCATTCTGACTTAGCAGTTCCATGCCCCACTCCTTGCACTGGCTGCTCTCTGCTAAACTAATTCAAGAGGCTCCCCGCATGCATATTCCCAAAGAACTCTATAGTAAGGAGAAGAGTTCTCCTCTTTCTTCTCCTTCCACCTCCCCCCCCAGGCAGGTCGCTGGGCATCAATGGTTTGGGACCTGCTCTTTCGGTAATCAACTTTATTTTGATAAACGCCATTTACCCTGGTGGCCTTGGTGGAACCTTTCAGTAGACCGGCGTCGGGGCAGATGAAAGAAGCCACATTTCAGTCTGAGAAATCAAGGGAGAGCAGGGAGTAAGTGCAGGGAGTAGAAATCCAAAGGCTGGAGAAGGGATATCTATCAGCTGGAGGGGGGGGGCAGAGCTGCTGCAGGGTGAATGCGAGCTTGAGCAGGTTCTCAGAGGAGGGGGAAGAATCAAGGAAGGAAACCTGAAGTACGCACTGTGAGCTGGGGCAGGGGCAGACTGAGCTCTAGGCCTCCGGCCTGAGCTGAACGCCCTTTGTACTGAACTTTCACTCGAGGACATGATCCAATAAGCTCGTGAAAGGATGCTCGATTTCATTAGTAATTAGGGAAATGCAAAGCAAAACCACAAGGAAATACGACTGCACACTCATTAGGAGGTTTTTTCTTAACAAAAAAAAAAAAAAAAAAAAAAAAAAAAAAAAAAAAAAAAAAAAAAAAAAAAAAAAAAAAGGAAAAGAAAAAAGCACAATGAAATTAAAATGTCGGCAAGAATATGGAGGGACCGGAAGCCACACAGACTGCTGATGGGAATGCTACCATACGGCCTAGCAATTCCGCCCAAGAGAACAGAAAACCGAGGTCCACACCACGATGAGCACACAAGTGGACACCCAAACGTCTACAACTGACGAATGGATAAACAATATCGTAGGCTTCGGTTTATGTGGAACGCAGAGAACCAGGGAATACAGAGACACAAAGGAGACCCGTGGTCGCCAGGGCGGGTGGCAGGTGGACGGGCCTTTACGCTGGAGGTTGTGTGCAGTTTCTTTGCAGGGTGAAAAAGGTGTTCGAAAGTGGGTAGTGGTAATGGTCGCTCAGCTCTGGAAATGTACTCAAACCACTGAACCGTGCAGTATGTGAAAAATGGAATGGTTTTAGAATGCAGGAGAAGGGCCCTTCAGAGGTGGTGGGTATCACGGTCCCCCTGTGGCCAGGAGCCAGTCCCTCTCTGATTTTCTGCCCGGGGGTTTCCTCCTCTAGAGGGAAGGTCGGGGTCACCCAAAAAAACAGTCACCTACCCGCCCCTTTCCTGGAGGCCGTCCGCCCCTGACCCCTAGCACATTCTCTCCTAGTCATGGAGCAGAGTAGAGCTGCCTGGCCGTGGCCGGGTTCTCCTTCCACCCCAAGTCACCCTGGTCGAGGCTGGCTATCCTCCAGGTCTGCCCTCAGCCCTTCTCTTCCTTCCTCATCCCAGACATCCCTGACTCACGTCCCTGCTCTGGGCAAGGAACTGCCTTGGAAACCCCGCTCTCTGGGGTCAGCGCTCCCTCCTCCATGCTGGCCTGAGAGCCCACACCGGGAGCCCTGCAGAGCCGGCCAGGCGGGCCTCTGTCGCCGCATCCTGTCCCCCCCCCCCCCGGGGCCTCTGCCGGACTGCCCTGCCTCCCTCACCTGGCGTGGGCCCAGCTCATCCACGGCAGGGACTGCAGGTGGCACCAGCAATCCGTGTCACAGCACGCGCTTCTGTGCGCCCACTAGCCCCCAACACTGACGGGAGAACACGGGGGCTCCCGGAAGCACAGCCGGGGCCGGAGTCATCCCTGTTGGCCCAGCACACTTCACTGCCTGCCCTGAAGGCACCTGCCAATCTGGGTAAACTTGTGGTTTCTACAACCTCCTGAGGCAGGCAAAAGGGTCTGGGGCCTGCGCCCGTGGCCACCCAAATTGAGGAGATGCAACAGGAAATTTTCCCAACATTAAACTGGGACCCCAAAGGGCGACTCAGAAACAAACTTGTCCTTCCCAGGTTCCGCCTCCAGAGGACTGCAAGGAAGGCTGCGTTGGTGCTGGGGAAAGAAGGGAGAAAGGTAGGGAACCTATTTTAGGTGATCCCAGATTGAGAACGTCCCAAGACACCTGACAAAATCAAATACAGCTCTCTGGGACAAGGCACATTTATCCTAGACTTCAAAGACTCCCCACATATGTATTTCAAGGACAATGAGCAGTACATAGCCAAGGACAAGAGGAAAGAAAGCATCAGAAATGAGAACCATAGAAAGAGAGAAAAAATGAGCCAGGACTTTACCAGGCAATTCATAAAAGAAGCAATCAAATTGGATGATATATGGAAAGATGCTCAACCTCATTAGTAAGCAGAGAGATGTAAATCCAGCCACAATAATATAAGATCACAACCCACCGGGAGTGAATGTATTAGTGACGCCCTGGTACACTTTGGTACACGGCTGATGGGAAGAGAAACCAGTCTAATACTGGATAACCTGGAAATGCTACTACGTAGAAACCTCAGAACAGCAATTTTCAAACTTTTTGGCTTTAAGACTCTATACACTAAAAAATTGAGACTCTCGAAGATCTTGTGCTTAAGTGGGTTATATTCACTGCTACTCAGGATATTCTAAACTAAAGCTGAGAAACTTTAAAACACAGGACCAGGGGCGCCTGGGTGGCTCGGTTGGTTGAGCGACTGCTTTCGGCTCAGGTCATGATCCTGGAGTCCCGGGATCAAGCCCCACATCGGGCTCCCTGCTCGGTGGGAAGCCTGCTTCTCCCTCTCTCAGTCCCTCTGCTTGTGTTCCCTCTCTAGCTGTGTTTCTCTCTGTCAAATAAATAAATAAAATCTTAAAAAATAATAAAATAAAATAAAATACAAGACCAAAGAAACACACATATCACATCAACTCTGGAAAATGTCACTGTACACTCATGAGAAAAGGAAGGTACAAAAGCCAATTCACATCTTAGCGTTGTTATACGAACAGACAGACCTCGTCCACACGCCCCCAAAAATATCTCCAAGGGTCACCAGACCGCAGTCTGGAAAGTCACTTTCCAGAGACACTTTCGCCCAATCTGGGTAAGAATGCTCATGGCAGGGATGCCTGGGTGGCTCTGTCAGTTAAGCGTCAGTCTGCCTTTGGCTCAGGTCATGATCCCAGAGTCCTGGGATCGAATCCCACATCCAGCTCCTTGCTCAGAGGGGAGTCTGCTTCTCCCTCTGCCTACCTCTCCCCCTGCTTCTGAGCACTCTCTCTCTCTCTCTCTCTCTCTCTGACAAATCAAAGAATGCTCATATCAGCACTGCTCAAAGTGGTCAAAAAGGGGGGCACACAGAGGCCTCAAACTGCTTGGTGAGGACAGAGATTTTTCACTCTATACTTGTTAAAGGCCTCACTCACTTTTCTGTATCTCTATTTCACAATAAAGGTAAAAGCTATATACACAGTTCGATACCAATAATGTGCAATACATATTTCTGCAGAATAAACGTTACTGAAATACCACATTCCAATTCGGTAACACTGCCTAACCCTGGGTTCTGGTGTTTACATTTGCTCTACACTTTCCTGCAGTTTCCAAGTTTACCACAAAGAACACATATTACTCTTGTAACCATGTAAGCACCTGGTATTGGACTTTATTAAAATTTTTAGCCTACCACAGGGCATGTAATTTTATCTTATTATAGTTTGATTTGTAGCTCTCAGATTACTAATGAGGTTAAACATCTTTTCATATGTTTGTTGTCCTTTCTGAATTCCTCTTTTATGAATGGCCTGGTCAAGACTTTGGCTCATTTTTCTGTTCATTTTTTTCCTCGCTGGTTCTCAGAAACCACTGTCAGCAGATCTACGCCAACGTGTCTATCTGAGGGCAACATGACAAAAACAGAAAACTTTAGGGACTCAAGCGGAATACTGAAAACAGAGGGTGGAAACAAAGAATATGTCGGTCTCTAGGGCAGTGGGCCTCAACCCGGCATGGTTCTGTCCAATGGGGACATCGGGCAATGTCTGGAATCATTTTGGACTGGCAAGATCGAGGGGTGGGGAGGAGAAGCCAGGGATGCTGCCAAATATCCTAGACACAGCGAAGCCCACTCCTGGTGAATTATCCCGCTCTGAACGTCAGTAGTGCCATGGTGGAGAAACTGTTCAACGGCCTCTACCAGGAGAGAAAGTGCTCAACCCTCTGTGACTCTTCTCCAAGTGGAAATAGGCAGAGGGTAGTGGTGCCTGGGTGGCTCAGTCCGTTAAGCATCTGCCTTCAGCTCAGGTCATGATCTCGGGGTCCTGGGATCAAGTCCCATGTTGAGCTCCCAGCTCAGCAGGGAGTCTGCTTCTCCCTCTTCTTCTCCCTCTGCTCATGCTCTGTCTCTCTCTGTATCTGTCTTGAATGAATAAGTAAAATCAAAGAAGGAGGGGAGGGGAAAGAGAAGACAAAAAAAAAGAGAAAAAAGAGAAAAGAGTCCGGGCGGGGTGGGGAGAAGCAAATGCCTGGGCTGCCCTACCTTAACGAGATCATCCAAAGCCCTTGAATCTCCCATTCTGCAAGCTCCCCCCCCACCCCACCCCCCACCCCCTGCTGTGGAGAAGGCCTGGGCCCAGAAGGTCAAGTCAAGCTTGGAGAACATCAGCATAGGAAGGAGCCTCAGAGCCAAGGAGTCCATCCCCCTCCCTGGGAAAAGCCCTGAGAGCCGATGACAGCAGGATGGCATCAGGGGAAGAGGCACGCGCAGAGCTATCAACCAGGACGTAGGATTTCCTAAAGAACCAGAAGTCAGAGAAGGATGCATCAGGGCAGAGCTCTAGGCAGTCCACGCCTCCACAGAGGATGCAACATTTCATCTGGACCTTGAAATCCCAGTGGATTTATGTGGCAGTTTTAAATCGTGGCAAAAAATACTCTGACGTTCTTCCAAGGAGAAGGGGGATAGGTGTTCTCACCTTGAACCTACAGAATGCAGCAAAAGGGCCGCCGCCACGGGACTTCCAAGGCTGGGTCAGAGAAGACCAGGCACGCTCGGTACATACCCCACAGAACAGAAAACAGGTGCTCGAAGACTTCGACACAAATGTTTACAGGAACACGAAGCTCGGTGGACAAAGGGTAGAAACAGCCCAAACGTCCATCAGCTGAGATCAGGCCTGCACCTCTCAATGTGAAAAAGTCACAAGACATCACGGGACCCTGCACGCTGCAGCCGACCAGACATCCGAGCGCCAGGGAGGCCTTGTCTGCTACCGCGTGGATGCAGGGCTCCCGAGCCAGGACCTGCGGGGGGCAGGGGGACACACACCCACCTGCCCTCGAGGAGCTTACAACTCTCAGCCTGGGAAGAAAGGGGCTGAGGGTCTCCTAACGCTTCTTCTAGAACACACTGATGCATTTGCCTGAAAACTTAAACCCACCCACGGCATCACCAGGAGTTTGTGGCAGTGCCCCCAGGGCACCTGCGTACACAGTTCAGGACCCCGGGGTTTAGCCACACGAGGCAGAAGCAAAGACTCGAGATGGGGCGGGGAATACTTGCCACGTTGACTGAGCTCCCGCCCTGCACCTACAGCCCTCACTAGCCAGGATGCCAGGCCCCCTTCCTTCTCAGGCTGCTTCACCACCATTTGCTGGTCTCCCTGAAAGTGGCCCAGATTCTGTCAATAGCCCTTTGTCCAAGCCACCCACTCCCTGCCCAGTCCCTGTGCCAGGGATTGTTGTAGATACTGGCGACAAAGCAGACAGAAACCAAGTCCCTTCCCTCATGGAGCCAAAGTGTAGTGGCAGAAACAAGCCAGGGGGCAAGGCAGCAGGCAGACAGAAAATACCAAACTCGGGCTGGCTGGGGGGGGGGGGCAGGGGGGCAGGGACAGCCTAAGGTGGGGGCATCTGAGAGGAAGGGAGGGAGAGGACATGAATCTATCTGGGGAAGGACCTCCTAGCCACAGGGGAGTGCTTTGCCTGCTACAGGCCAGCCCCACGCAGGGATGGGAGCTGAGGCCAGAGAATGAGCAGGCCCCATTCTGTTGGGACTTGTAGGCCACGGTAAGGGTGTGCACTTTATTTTCATTACCATTCAAAGCCATTGGAGGGTTCTGGGCAGAGAGACAGGAGGACTTAGGTTTCTAGGTCACCTGGCTGCCATGTGCAGACTGAACTGTAGGGGGCAGAAGTGGACTCTGCAACACCACCTGGCAGGTCACAGCCCAGGTTCCAAAGAGGGAGAATGGTGGCCCAGCCAAGAGAGGGACCCAGGGAGGAGGGGAGAAAAGGTGGGAACCTGAAGCATTCTGAGGGTGATCACAGCCTGGTCTGCGGAGAGATCAGATGTGCGGTGTGACAGAAGGAGAGCCCTGGAGGAGTGGCCAGAGCCACCAGCAAGATGGGAGTTACTCCAATGGGAAGAGAAGGTTGGTGGGCATGAGAAGTTCAGGTATGCACCGGGACCCCTCTGAGATGCCTATTAGCAAGGGTAATAGTCAAGAGAATTTCACATAGTTGCACAGGGCATGAACCCCACGCTTGCCAGATTAGGGGGGAGGATCCCGGGGGAAGGGCCAGGATTCTGCTGCTGGGTGGGGTGAACTGAACGGGAAGCAGGACACAGACCACCTCGGGGATGTTGAATGTACGCACCTGGATGCAAGGAGCTATCACAGCTGGGGATAGAAACTGAAGAGTCACACGCACGCAGATGGAATTTAATTTGAAGCCACGAAGCTGGTCAAGGCTCCTGGGAAGCAAGTACAGGTAAAGAAGCCCACCAAGGACCCCATCGGAGGCATTCCCACAGGCCTGGAGGTCAAAGAGGTGACAAGCCTAGAAGAACGTGCTTCCAGGGAGAGGGTGTGGGAAGGTGGCAGATGTCCCTCAGGTTTAGCACTGCTGACCCTCATTAGGGGCACTTTCAGGGGAGAGGTGGGAAGCAGTGTCAGAAAGAAATGAATGGGAGCCCCAAACTATGAGTCCAGATGCTATATTGCAGGTGGTGAATACAAGACTGAAACATGTTTTTGTGTTTGTGTCTTTTTAGGCACTACTTTGGATTCTTACATTTTGAACTGGCACGAGGACCCAAATGCATGATGAAAAGTAAAAAAGGGGTTGCTCCTGCCAAAGAGCCCAGAACTCTGTAGGAAGCCAAAGGGCTACAAAGAGCCAGAGCCCCTAAATCAGAGTTGCTCCTGCTCATTCGGACTCAGCCCAGCTCACGAATTCAGGGGCGTTTCCGTTCAGGCCAGGTAAAGGCTTTCAGAACCATGAATCCCTGAATCCTCATCGAACCCCCTTAGGCCGGTGGCCTCTTCGCCTTCCTGGCCTGTCTGGGGAAGCTAACTTTGCTAAAACCTTGACAACATACCACCTGTTTGCATTAGCAATGAACTGGCTACTCCCCACAATTCTGCGAGGCCAATGAAAGCAGAGATCAGCAGCCTCTTGGTGCAGATAAGGCAACTGTCACCAGCGGACAGTGGGGCCACACTGGAATGCAGGCTCTGTGTTAATTCCTTCATCCCAGCCTAGCTGAAGCAGCAATAAAAAAAAAAAAGTCAAAAGGAGCCCAGTCCACGTGCCTGGGCACTATTTTGGTGGTAATGAATTCCAGACTGCAACAGTATTTCCTGCTGAGGGGATCGTCTCTAATTTGGAAAGCAATCCCAAATGAACCACCTGGCGCTTCCAGCCAGATGTTGCCTAGCCTCTGCTTTAAACAGATGTTCCCTTTCACAAGTGTTTGGGTTGGTTTTAAAGCTGCTCTTAAGAGGTCAGGGGGTTCTGCAAAACGGAGCTGACTGGTTGAAGCTGGCACGGAGGTCCAGGAGCACCCATCCGCGCTCTGGTCCTCTTTCCCCCACCCGCCTGGGCAGCAAGGAAACAGCACAATTAGCGGATGCCTGGGTTGGCAGGGGCGGCGAAAAAAGGAGAGCTGGTGGCTCCCTCCTCTTCCTCCTCCTCAGCAAAGGGCAGCCTGGCCGAGAAGGATCAGAAACCCTCTGTCTGTGCTGGGGCTGGGGGCGACTGCACTCTTCCTCAAGCAGCCATCAGGACGGGGAGGGGTGGGGAGATGGAAAAGGCCTCTGGAGGGGGGCAAGCACTGCAGGTCGTGCTTCTGTTTCCTTGTGATGTAGTTTTTTAAAAAAACCAAACGCAAGCGTAAGGAATGTAGCTGTGTCCCGGGGCCCTCAGCCTCTGCCTACTGGCACACCGAGAACGTCACTGCAATCCAGTTTTTTGTACCTTTAAACACCTGAACTGAGAGCATACTGGGAACTTCTTGAAGGTAGCAAATCGAAACAATGCAAGGAAACATCACAAGCTAGTTTTTTCAATGGATGAAGAGGAGGCTAGTATCTACCCCTTCGTTTCTCTATTAGTTGCTCTTGCTGCTACAACAAATTTCGACGAATTTAAAACACACATTTGTTTATTTGTTTTTAATCTTACAATTCTGGAGATCAGAAGTCCAACACAGGGCTACGTTCCTTCTGGAAGCTCTCAGGGACAGTCCATCCCCCTTTTCGGCGTCTCCAGATTGTTGGTACATCCCTTGGCCCCTCAGTCTTTCCCTGGAGTCTTCTATCACATCACTCTGACTCGCTCTGGCTCCTTTGCCTCCGTTTCCCTTATTTAAAGGATCCCTGTCTTTCAGCTGGCCACGATAACCCAGGAGAATCTTATTTAAATGCCGCTGATTAGCTACCTAAACTCTCCCTTAAACGTAACCTAACAGTGGCAAGTGCGGAGATTAGGGCCTGGCCATCTGCGGGAGCCTACCACAGCTTCCCACCCACCTCCCTTTAGGAACACCTACTTTCATCCAATCCCTAACACCTTTCGGTCAGGACACATTTAAGGTGACTTTAAGCTTTTACAGGCAAACCAAGATTGAGCAGTCAGGGAGTTTACGAGCAAGACTCTGGGAGAGCCCAGCCTGGGTTGGAGACAGGGCCCCCCGAAGCACAGAGGATTACATGCCAAGGGCGAAGGGCAGGGATGGGCACACTGCAAGAAAAGCACCAACGCCAGGTGGTGGAAGAGCCCGGGAAACTCAGCACATCTGGAAGGTCGCTTTCCTGAACTCACCAAAACCCAAACCAGCTCCTCCCACACCCTCTTCTGAACAGCCAAAAGACCTCCTCATCTTCCTCTCTATTGAAGTGGCTTCAGGCCCTTCCTCAGTACCTGTGGCGGCTGGCTCCCAGGTGATTGGGGGGGGGGGACGTTAAATAAGCAAACACTGTAGTTACCGGGTGTCCAAAATGATGGAGGGGACAGGGACGTGACCTGTGACAGCAAGGAAGGGACCGAAAACCAACCAAATGGATCTCTATATGTTCTATTTAGCCCAAGGAAATAAAATTTTAGTTGGGGACTGAGCAGTGAAATATCTGAAATAACTTCTTAATTCCTAAGTAACCTGCTAATTCCTAAGTAGCATTAAGCGATACTAGGTGTGAACCCTCTGGGTCAGAGTTTTCCTATGTTATATTATTGATGCCAAACAGGTAGTTCGATGGTTAAACGTATGTTTTTTAAGTATGTTTTGAATATAAGAAGGTCCCATAAAGTGAAAAAAAAAAGTGCTCATTGACCAGTTGTTTATATTTATTTCCCTCTAAAACATACATGTTTTTCTTGAGGGAAGGAGAAAATATGGCTTAGCCTCAACATAATTTAAAAAATGCTTTTACCACCAGTATGGGTTTTAGGCTAGTTTAGAAATAACACTGGTAATAACCACTCTTGTGATCAATAGTAAGAATGCCTCAAACATACTAGATGCTTGAATTAATAATTGCTTATACTCACATGAATTTTATTGTGACGTTCAAGGTAGGGTTTTAATTTTTGGCTTCTAGTATCTTACGTGCTTTCCCATTTAACATGTTTTAGAATTCCTTATATTTTAGGGGAAAAAACTGGATCTAGGTGTGTACCCGATGATTTCTCCAGATCTCAGAATTTTTAAAACTGAAGTAGGTAACAAAGAAAGAGTCCCTGGAGGATACTTTCTACAACATCACAGCTGCCTTTAGAAGAATATGAGATCACAAAAAAATTTGTCTCTATATTAGTCATTTATTTGTATCCTACTTGGTTCCAAAAAAGAATTTGAAGAGTCTTTGATTGAATGATGGATGAATTAACTGGGTAAAAAAAAAAAAAAAGAAAAAAGCAAGGAAACACCAATGTATGCAGTAAAATGGTGATTACCAGGGGATTGGTGTGGGGATGTTGAGTAAGAGTGATGTTGCCATATCTAAATGCATCAAAGTAAGCTATACACCTTAGACTTAGAAAGAAAAAAAAACCAAGCAAACAAACATGTGACACTAAAAGGCAAAGTGCCCCCAGACCCTGTCCGGCCAGGGCAATGACCGCCTGGTATACAAACTCGGGGGTTACGCAGCTCTGGGCCAATATCCCAAGTAGGCTTGGATCCCAGCCTAGCCTCTCAGTGCCACCGGCACGTGCGGCACGCTCTGCTCTCCTCTCTCCCCTACCTGACCAAGGCTCAGGGATCAAAGACCAACCCCAAACCAGGGATCACAGGCTGCCCCGCTCACATTTGTTCTGCTTGAACTACAGCGAGTTATTATTAAATTTTTAGATATAATTCATGCACCGTACAACTCACCCTACAAAAGCATACAACTGAATAATTCTTAGCACATTCACAAGGTTGTGCAATTATCACTCCTATCTAGTTCCAGAACATTTTCATCCCCCCCCCCCCATGGATTTACCAACTCTGGACATATAAATGGGATAATATGTGGGCCTGTGTGTCTGGCTTCTTTCATCGGGAGCCAGGCGCTGTGCTAAGCACTTTATCGTCTGTATTCAGTCCTCCGAACAACCCCACCAAGTGGATGTTGTGGTCATCCCCATTATACAAATGAAGAAACTGAGGCACAGAGCCAGTAATGACTCACTCACAGTAGAGCTACTCATTTTTCATCTGAGAAATGGGTTACCACTGAGCTTTTTTTTTTTAAGATTTTATTTACTTATTTGAGAAAGAGCACACACACGCACAAGCTGGGGAAGGGGTAAAGGGAGAGAGAGAATCCCAAGATGATTCCACACGGAGTGTGGGACCCAACGCGGGGCCCCATCTCACAACTCTGAGATCACAACCCGAGCTGAAGTCAACAGTTGGATTCTCAAGCAACTGAACCACCCAGACGCCCCACCACCAAGTCACTTTTCAAAGCCATATGCAAATGGCCATAAAGGACATAAGAAAAGGAGATGGGTCACGGTGCCAACCCTTCGGGGTGGTTATGAGAGGTAAAGGTGCGTGGCACACTGAAGACATTCAGGAAATGGAAACTTCATTAGCATTACTGCCCACGTGCACCACTGAGACTCTTCTCCCCATCTCACAAAAGATCAGCTTCCTATTTCTGTACGTGCATACAGCTACCGTATTTGTCCTCACAGGATTTTTTTCAGGGCTAGTAAATACACACTGGACCAGAAAGCCATCCAAAATTAGGACAGAGATGACTTGGTAACCCCCCTTTTAAACTCCTGGAAGCTCAAAGTCTGTCTCAACTTGCCAGAGCCTGAAGCGATTTCACGAATCATGCTTCAAGGTTCTATGTGCTTTCTGAGGGCTGCTGGTCCTTCTCGGACATAGGTCACTTACTGAGGAGCAGGACCAGGAATAAACTGGGCTGTGGCACAGGCCCATCCAATCCACCACTATGGGGCTCTGAGAGGGGCAGCAGATGCCTAACTAAGCCCCTTTTGTATTTGTTCATTTCTACACAGCAGCTCTCAAACTGTAACTGTCCGGATACCCAGAGGAGGCCAGTAATTCAAAGCCCGTATTTGTCATCTTATTTTGCACAAAAGAGCCACAAAGCAGGTTCCCCACCTTGAAGCAAAAGCTTCCTCTGGTTCAGGTTTCTTAACTACAATTAAAAAGATCACCAGGCAGCACTCTTATCTGAGTGGGATCCTGGCTCAATCTATTTCAAGGTATGTGACCAGGGACCCCTTGTTAACATCTAACCAGCAAAATTGTTGAGGCAACTAAAACCAAGATATGTCAAGTTCCTGGCACACAGCAAGCACTCAGGAGGCGGCAGCTGGTGGCAGGGTCACAGATCTGAGAGTGTCATACTCCTGGTCCCCTCAAGATGCCTTTGTTGTTAGGCATCCTCGGGCTGAGCCAACCAAGCAATGTTCAGAGAACTTCCCCAAGGCAAGAGTGAAGCCTCCAGGTGCTTAGAAGCAAGGACTGTGTGATCAGACAAGCCTGGGGTCAAATCTTAGCTCTGCCACCTGAGGCAAGTTACCTCCCACTTCCCTGTGCCTCCATTTCATCTGTAAAATCGGTGCGCTGGCTCAATTTCCTCCACCACCTCCTAAAGAACCTGGTGCAACCCGTGATGGTGAAAATCGGAGACCTGCTTATTTCTCTTACTCCCCTTCTCAATGTCCATAACCACAGTGAAGACTTCCAGAAGACAACCTTGAAGGGACTATCATTTTTCCAACTTTTCTGTGCTTCCATTTTCAAAATTTCCCTATCATTTGATGTGAGCCAATCAAGCAATTAGACTTTTTCCCACAAATGCATCATAACAAAATTAAACTGTTAACCCCCCAGGAATCAAAATGAAACAAAAAATTCAACAGCCCCGTAGCTTGTTTTGTTTTTCTTCATGGCACTGACAACACACAACTTAGATCGTGACACTGGTGCTGTCTTCTCCCCCCACCCGGACGGTAGCTCCATGAAGAGAGCGAGTCTTGGTCCTGTTCACTGCTGCATCGCCACCGTCTTGTCTGGAACAGGGCCTTGTCAAATGTGAAATGGCTCTTGTTGTAGCCAGTCCAGGATGGCTGTCCACATGAGAAACATTTCCACATTTTTTGCAAAACTGCCTGCGACTGCCTACTGTTCTCCAGTGTTCCCTATAAGTAACATGAATCTCACTAGAACTCAGTACAAGGACAAAGTTTTGTTTTTGCTGAGCTCATGATTTTCACTAGCTGAATTTGCCTTCCTTGTCAGGGAGCTCAGAGCACAACTCTGCCCAACTGCAGGGTTTTCCTCAAACCTTTTTCTGATGTGGAGATGGGATATAAATAAGTGTAAGAAGATTCTGTACACGTCGGAGGGCCTATTTTTAACCACGCACTGCATTTATGCTAAGATGTTTCTCAAACTTAAATGTGCCTGCGAATTACCCAGAGATCTGGTTAAAATGCAGAATCTGACTGATTCAGTAGGTCAGGGACCGGGCCTGAGATGTTGCGTTCCCAACAAGTCCCAGGTGATACCTATGAAGGCCCTGGACCACACTTGGAGTACCGAGGATCTAGGGAACTTGCTCCCTTGATTCGACAGCCTTTCTCCCTCCACCTCCTTGGCAAAAAATCGCCAATGGCTAGAAAACTGGGGCGGGCACCAGAAGCACCTGGGGAGCTGGTTAGACCTACAGCATATCGCTGCCCCCCCATACCGTCCCCGCAGAGATCCTGACAAAAGGGGGTAGGAATGCGCCCAGAAAACTCCCCGGGTGCTTCTGCGGCATATGGCCTCAAAACACTCAAGGGAATGAGTGCGCTCTCTTCAAGGTTTTCCCTAAAGCAATCTCCTGGGGACAGCTGTTGTCACCGGTGGTGACACCCTGTTCAGGGTTCTAAGGGGGATTTTATCCCGCTGTTTCTAGCCGGGTCCCCCATCTCCGACCACACGGATCGCGGCAAGGTCAGAGTCCCCGAGGGCCCGGGGTTCGCACCCCCACTGCCCCGCCCACCCGTCCGCAGCCTCCGCCGCAGGCCCGCCAGGCAGGGGCCGGGCCGCTCATGCGCACCACGGGGCCGCGGGGCGCCGAGCCCCCGCCCCGCGGGCCCACAGGGCGGGGTCCCCGCGCGCCCCCCGCTCGCCTTACCTCTCCGGACCAGAGTGCCTAAGGAGAAAGCGAGGCAGATGAGGAACGCCGAGCGCCACACCACCATGGCTGGGAGCGGGCGGAGGGTTCCCGGAGGAGCGCAGTTAGCGCGAGAGCGCCCGAGGGGGAGGTCAGGAGGCGCTGGGACCGAGGAGGAGGAGGAGCCGCAGGAGGAGGAGCCTCAGGAGGAGGAGCCCCGCCGCCACCGCAGGGCCCCGCCCAGAGCCGGCGCGCGCGGCCCAGCCCCGGGAGGACGGAGGAAGGGCGCGCGCGAGCGCTGGCGCTGGGGGCGCGCCCGGCTAGGGCCAGGTGAGGTGGAGGGGGGCTGCGACTGTGGCGCGAGGGGCGGAGCGAGCCTGCAGTCTCGGGGGCGGGACCGCTGCGCGAGGGGCGGGACCGCAGCCTGGGGGGGCAGGTCCTCAACCTGTGGGCGGGCTGGTGCGCGAGGGGCGGGGCCCATGGGCCCCCGGAGGGTGGGGCAGCCTGGGTTGGGGCGAGAACCGGTGCGCTGCCAGTTGTCCGCCGGCGCCTTCCCCCGCAGTCCTCCGGAGGTGAGCCTGCGGGCCCGGAGCAATGTGTCCACAGCGGCCGAGGAGTCGGAGGCGCGGGCGGCCAGGGCGTACGGTGATTTCCACTCGGCGCGCCAGACTCCTCCCAGCCCGGAGGAGGACCCGAGGCGGCGCACACGCGAGGTGCGCTCTGCAGCGGGGTGACCTTGGACAGGGCTCTTCCCCTTCTGGACTTAGCGTTCTCCTAGAAAAAGGCTGTTCCCTGGGAGCCCCTGCAGCTGCGGCCCCGGGACGCAGCACCCACGCTCTTGCCCCAGTCGCTGTGACTGAGCTCGCTTTTCACTGGGCTGGCTGCGCGCCGCCTCGCTGATCCCCGCGGGAAACTAGTGGACCCCCGTCCAGAGATGAAAGAAATGGGCCGTTTTCATGGCTGGCCCCTGTTGGCAAACAGAGGCACGTCTAGAGGAAATGAGCCCAAAGCCGGGGGCGCCTGGGCAGGCGCGGGGGGGGGCGGCCTCGAGCCGCAGTGCCACGGGCCGGGGGTGAGGGGCCATGGGGAGAGACGGGGTCAGCTCTCCGCAGGCTTTGATGAATGCGCTGAAAGCGCAAGTTCACAGCTGCAGAGTCTATGTGAAAACGTGCTCAGTGATCGACAGACGCGCCGCAGTCCTTTCCCATGAACCCCCGCAAACGGAGTCCATCTCCAGGGTTGGGCGAAATCAGATTCCAACACTGCCTTGAACAGCTGAATGCCCGCCGGAGCCTTTGACGTGAGCACCCTCAAGAAGGGCTCCAGCTGCAGCCGGCTTTCCAGGACAAAGAGAGAGCTCCACTGCTCTCCAGAGTGGCAGAGCGGCGGCATCGAGCCTGTCCCTGCCATTATTCGGCAAGGGCTGCCCTGGGCCACATCCTCCTTAGAGGATGGTTACTACCACCTCCCCCCAGTGTGCCCAGGGCAGGCTTCCTGGTTGCTCCCCCTGCGCCACCAGCACTTCCAGAGATCTACCCCCCACGCCCCCCCCCCACGGATGGCTCCAGCCCAGTGAGCCACAGTAGGGGGGGGGGGTCTCCCTGAGTTATAGCCGGCATCTTTCCCCCATATGACTTACATCCCTTGCTCTGAATCCTGGGGCTGGAAAAACAAAACGTGTAAGGAGTGAGTGAATGCCCTGATTTTCAGGCAGTACTTATCCTATGACACTAACTAGCTGGAGAATTAACCGGAATAGCTAGTCATTCCTGAAAACACACTATATACACAGCATAGTCCAGGCATTTTACCCCTATTTTCAATTTCCCACCACTTCGTGTATTCGCCTCAATAATTAATGAGGGAAATGGAGCAAAATGAAGGTTCCTTGAATTTGGGAAGTTAACCAGCTACAGTCCCACAGTGTCAAGAAGGCAGGAGGACCACTAGGAACCCCGGTGAGTGCATGGCTAAGAGCATGCGCTTTGGAGCCAGACAGGGTGGAGATCCTGGCTGGACCCAATAAGGTTGTGCAGAGGATTAGCTGATACAGTGAAAAGTGGGTGACCTGAGACAGTGAGCAGAAAGGTGGTCTTGTTAGTCCTGGAACAGCTAAAGAAATACAGCTACTGCAAAGTTGAGCCATGAATTCCAGGCTGCAAGTATGGCGCCAACTTTCCCACCAACTCAGGGGTGTTCTCGGCCGTTCCCTTGTGGCTTGCCTCAGTGGTCCCATCTGTACCAGAACAGCGCCCGACATCATAGTCTGGAAGATCCCTGCTCTAAGGCAGGCTCTAAGGGGAAAACCCCGCCATCTCTCTACTCCAAATCCCACCAGCTAAACACGGGCCACGATGGAACGTTCAGCCAAACTATTCTCCCACTCAGGGGTGGTTGGAAGCAAAATCCAGCCCACGTGCCTGTTCATACAGCCTGCAAACTAAGAGTGATCTTTGCATTTTTCAGTGGTTGAAAAGATCAAAAGAAGGTTATTTTGTGACATGGGAAAATAATACAAAATGCAAATGTCAGGGTCCATGAAGCTTGTGGAAACAACCACACCTGTGCATTTCCATATTGTCTGGCTGTTTTTGTGCTGCCACACCAGAGGTGAGTAGTTGCAACAGAGACCACGGACACTGCAAAGCCTAAAATCTCTATCATGCATCCTTTTCCAGATCGAGTTTGCCAGTCTTCATTCTAGTAGTTTGAGCTATAGCAAGGATGAATATTAACAGCTGATGGTGTGGGACCCAAAGAATGCGCTCCTCCCAAGCAGGGGATGAGTCCTGGAGATGACACAGGAGTAATAGCCAACAGAAAAGGCTGATGCTGACCATGTGCCAAAAAACACCCACTCAGAAAGAAAAAAGAAGCCATTAATCAAAATACTGCAAGTGTCTGAGGTCAGTTATCCTCTCGGATAACTCTCCCTATTAAAATGACTCATCTGGGATCCGGTTTGTCTCTCAGTCTCTTATATATTAGGTTAGTGTGAGTCTGGGAGGGCTGATGACATCGAGGCCCTGATCCTGCCAGGCTAAGGTCCCACGAGGAATTTGGTGAGCCCCTCAGTCATGGAGTTGATTTACATACAGGAAATTCGACACACTTTAGAAACCATGATTCTACACACCACCATCCCGTACCATATGTACATACATACATACACTGCATGTGGGTGCTGGGACAACTCCTGGCCAAGCCTGCCTTGTTTCTACACCGGCCCCTGGACTCCCCTCTCCTGCTACTCTTTGCCCCTTCCTGAACTTGTATCCTTAAAACTGTCACCGGTTGGAAAGCCATGTGGCCTGAAAAGCTCTCCCGAAATGCCCACCTTTCCTCAGCTCTCACCCAGCCAGAAAAGCAGGGCACAGACAGATGGCCACCAGGCTGGGCTGGGGGTACAGGAGAGGCAAAAATGGGGCCGGGACAGCTGGCACAGACCTGAGGTAGGCTTCTGCGGGCTAGCCGGTCATTCCACCACTTCCCAGCCTTCTGCCCCCCATCCTCATTGCACACCATATCCTTCGGGAGATGTGTTCTAACTTCCAAAACAGCTGTTATGTCACTACCACAAACCCCTCCTTGAAAAGTCCCCCAAGGTGGCCTCCCCTTCTGGTGGCCCAAATCAGCCCCACCTGGTGACACCTGCTCACCAAGGCCACTGAAATGGCCTTGCCACCTCCTCCGCTAATGTCAGAGGTACTCATCTGGTAAACCTCCCCCCTCCTCTGAGCTCTGGGGCACCAGAGTAGAGAGGGAGTTCGGGGGCCCCGCAGGGTCAGGGACAAAGTCCTTGCCCCCACTCAAGCTCACCCTTTGGCCCCTGGGTCCCAAGGCTGCCCAGCTATGCTCGGGCTTCAGAAGCCCTCCTGCTGCTTCCTCTCTCCCCCCACAGCTTTGGGCTCTAATCCCTCAAACCTCATTGGCTTGTGGGGCCTGGCTGCATTGCAGGTGGGAAAGGGACGCCCCGCAATCTGGGCTCCTGGGCTCCTACCCACTGCGGTGTAGGTGGGCTTTGAGACAGACTCTGCGCCTATCAATGGGAATGCAAGCTAGCGGCAGGGAGGGGAGCGCCCGGCTGCAACAGCTCCCCAGATGCCCGACTTCAGACAGAAGTCTTCACCAGTCTCCCGCGGAATAAGAAAAATGAGGTTGTTGTGGCAAGTTTTCCCCCATAAAGTTAGAGTACTGACCTTTATTCTGAAATCGTGGATTTTTGCGTGGTATACAAAAGTCCTCTATTTCATGATGGTAGTGTTGTGTTTCATGTGCTTACTTTGCAAAATAAAAAGTTGGCACCCTATCTGTCCCTCAATTGGAAGAAGGAAGGAAAGAAGGGGGGAAGGAAGGAAAGAAGGACAGAAAGAAAGAAAGAAAGAAAGAAAGAAAGAAAGAAAGAAGAAAGAAAAGAAAGAGAAAGAAAGAAAGAAAGAAAAAGGAAAAGAAGTCAAAGTCTACTTGCTAGTGAAATTCACAAGTCTGGGAACCACCAGCTCTACCAGCAATGTTCAGCCCACCCAGGGCCCTGACACCTAGGAGATTTTTGGAACACACCCCAGTCACCTCCACCTCTCCACAGTGTTCCTGTTCTCTCGTCTGTTGGATTTCATAGTAAGGCAAGGAGACGGAGACTCGAGTGCCATGCTAATGACAAAGATTAGATCCTGAGAACAAAGGGAAGCCACTGAAGGGTTTTAAGCATGGCAGAGAGAGGAAAAGTGGTCCACAGGAATGGCTGCGGGCATTACCTAGGGGGAGAGGCTGGGAACCATGGGCCTGAAGAGTTTGGATTCAGGGGCTGTATGACGGAAGTAGCAGTGGCTGTAGAAAGGAGGGGATGTGTGTGTAGGCCAGGCCCTGTTCTCAGGGCGGGGGAGAAAAGCAAGTCCGAGGTGCCCTGTGGGGAGGAGACAGATGACAAGCAATATACCTTTATGTGACACAGGCACTTACAGGCAAGGGGGGCACCAAAAGACTGGGGCTCCTCCCAGCTGGGTGGTGAGCTGACTTAAAGGAAGATAGTCCATGGTGCAAATAGATGGGGATGTGAGGGCAAGAGGGGGGGAGTGTCTGAGAGAAACACCTAGAAATGAGCAAGTACGCAACATAGGGAATTCGAGCTGGGAATCAGGCCATGAGAGCAGAGAGCAGGGGAGATTTGGACTGTGTCCAAACGCACCTCGGAATCTTGAGAAGTTTTAACGGGATTGGGGTGAGTTTGTAGGATGACAAGATCAGATTGGCATTTCGTGGATCCATTTCTTCAAGGTTGCTCAGGACTGCATTGTATAGAACCCAGCATCTGCCTTATAGGGAAAAGCTGGGGTGAGTGGAGGCGAGCCTGGGACTGATGGGGTGCGGAGGCAGAGAGAAGAGTTGCTCACCTCCAAAAGGGACCCTTTGATCAGAGCATTTTTTAATCCGACGCAACAAATTCCGTGAGATATGAGTAATCTCATGTGTCATTTTTTAAAAATTCTTGTTACAATTCCCGTTTGGGGTTTGAGGTGTTTTCTTATCACATCAAGCACCAGATGACGGTGAGGATAGTGGCAATGATGGCCACAATGAGAACAATACAGAAGGAAAAGCAGACAGGTGCAAAATACCAGTAGGTCACGACTTAGTTTCAGGTCTCATTATCATGAGAAGGAGTCCTCTTCCCTGGAAATCTAAATGCAGAACACCCTCCCGTCTTCTGGAAGCCTGCGTGCCAAGTCAGGCAGGGCAAAACCTTATACCTGCATGTTTTCCTAATGTGAGAGACTGTATTGCAAATTTCTTTCTAGTGCTCAGTCGAGTTAATATGAAATTTGCATAAGCACTTGGCAAAAAAAATAACTTATGTCTCCGTAATGTTTCTGAGGCAGCATTTTGTACTCTGAATCCTGACCTCTGCAGGAATAGGACTTAACATTTGCCCCTCAAATGCAAAGGAGTAGGACCTTATTTAACTTACCCAGTGAAGTCTCCATGAAGCACTTGGGAGACTCAAGCCACAGAAACCAACATAAGACCTCTTTAGATCTTTTCATGTCATCAAAGCAGTCCAGAAAAACTTACAGAACACAAATGTGGAAAATAACACCCCATTAATAGTAATATCATTGAATTTAAAAATAGCTCCCCTTGGTTTTTGACAGGAATTGCCTCCCCTTTGGGGCAACGCACACACACACACACACACACACACACACACACACACACTCATGCACATATGTAGGGTGTAGTTTATGTGTAGTTGGATATTACAGGAGCCCAACCCCAGCGCATCCAACATGACCATTCGATTTCATTAACTCCTATGCAGATATCAAACCTGTTTGCAGACTTTTATCACCCGCTATGGGTAAACTGAGGCAGAGAAAAATTGGAGCGGCATGGATCTGCGTCTAAGTCGTTAAATGAATTTCAACAAAAATTGATGGACATGTATAGATCGAGTACCTGCCAATTCTACTTCTTCAGGACTTCTCAAAGCACCCCCTTCTGTCCATCTCTACTGACACCCAAAACCAGTGACCTGCTGAGAACCTCTGAGAGAAAGCAGAGCATCTTCAATTGGACCCTTACTTCTTCCCCACTCTCCTGTGAACTCGTCACACTGGGGGAAAGAGAATCTTCTGGAAATAGTAAGCTGGATCTCACAGCCCTCCCCTGCTCAAGCCCCCAGTCACCTCTTCCCATTATTCCTGGCATCTGGTCTAAACTTCTGAGCTTGGCCTTCAAGCTCCTACAGGACTTGGCCCCGGATGACCTCTCTGGACTGTCTCCGTCCCACCACTCCAGGCCCCTCGTGTGAGTTCAAGCGTCCCTGGAGCGCTCCCAGCTCTCCACACCTCAGTGCTCCTTCCTGCCCCCGTGCATACCCTCATGCTGTCCCACCTCTCTTTCTCTCTCTCTCTTTTTATGGTATAAAATATGTATTTCTTTTACCAAATCAATCAGTGGTTTTCAAATTTTCTTATTGATGGAACTATTTTTTTAAATTCCAGCACAGTTAGCATACAGTGTTGTATAAGTTTCACATGTACAAAATAGTGATCCAACAGTTCTATACATTACTCAGAGCTCGCCAGGACAAGTGCACTCTTTATCCCCTTCACCCATTTCGCCCATCCCTTCCCCCCCTTCCCCTCTGGTAACCATCAGTTTGTTCCCTAGAGTTAACAATCTGTTTTCTAGTTTCTCTCTCTGTCTCTTTTTTTTGCTTATTTGTTTTGTTTCTTAAATTCCACATAAGTACAATCATATGGTGTTTGTCTTTCTCTCACTGACTTCTTTTATTTATTTATTTTTCAGAGAGAGAGCACAAGCAGGGGGAGCAGCAGACAGAGAGAAAACCAGGCTTCCCTCTGAGCAGGGAGCCAGAAGTGGGGCTCCATCCCAGGACCCTGGGATCATGACCTGAGCCAAAGACGGATGCTTAACCCACTAAGCCACCCAGGTGCCCCAATATCACATCTTCTTTATCCATTCAACTATTGATGGACACTAAGGCTGCTTCCAGAATTTGGTTATTGTAGATAATGTTGCAATAAACATCGGGGTGCATATATCTTTTTGACTCCGTGTTTTCCTAATCTTCGGCTATACCCAGTAGTGGAATTACTGGATCATATAGTCATTCTATTTTTAACTTTTTGAGGAATGTGGGTACTGTTTTCCAGAGTGGCTGCACCAGCATGCATCCCACCAGCTGTGCAAGAGGGTTCCTTTTTCTCCACTTGCTCACCGACACTTGCTGTTTCTTGTGTTGTTGATTTCAGCCATTCCGAGAGGTGTGAGGTGATAGCTCATGGCGGTTTTGATTTGCATTTCCCTCATGATGAATGATGTTGAGCATCTTTTCACGTCTCAGTCCCTTCTGTATTTACCCTCTCTCCCTGGGCCAGCCCTGCTTCGCCCGGGAACCCGGACATGTACCTTCAGATGCCCGTTCTGCATTGTCTGATGCTTTTTTAGAGGCGTTGCAATGTCCATATAAGAACTGCTTATCCTTGTCCCGAAAACCACCCTGCCACTCCTCCACGTAGTCCCCATCTCGGTGAATGGCACCACCGATCTCCGGGTTGCTAGGGACCCAAACCTTCCTTCTAAATGGGCTTGATGTGTGCACACAGCTCGGCCCTGAATCACTGCACGGCTCCCTCCCGCCCATTCTCCACCCCGCAGCCAGGGGGAGTCTCCTAAAAAGTAAATCTGCTCATGTCCTCTAGCTCAAAAACCCATCAGTCTCACGGCAAATCCAGATTCCTGTCCATGGCCTACAGAGTGCCACCTGGTCCCGCCTGAGCCCCCTTCCTGCTTCGTGTCTCCAGGTGTTCCTCTGTGTTTCCATTGTCTGCAGTGACCTTCCTTCCCTTCTCCAGTTTACCCCTCAGGCCTTACTAGAATGTACGGCCCCCTCGCAGCCCAGGGAGGGCAAGGGGCCCATCTACTCCCATAGCCTCTATGCCGGACTCTACCTTAGCCCTGGGCTGGCTGCTTTGAAATCTCAACCCTGGTGATATGAAAGAATCACCGGGGAAGGGGTTTTTTCCTGTTTAAATTGAGGCAAAATTCACAGAATGTTTTCATCATCCCAAAAGGGAACGCCATCCCCATGCACAGTGACTCCCTGTTTCCTCTCTCCCAGCCCTGGCCACCGCTCATTTCCTTTCTGTCTCTATGCATTTGCCTCTTTGAGACTTTTATACAAATAAAATCCTACCATATGTGGCATTTTGTGTCTGGCTTCTTTCACTTAGCACTGTTTTCAAGGCTCCTCAGTGGTTGTGGCATGGATTAGAACCCCATTCCTGGGGCGCCTGGGTGGCTCGGTCGTTAAGCGTCTGCCTTCTGCTCAGGTCATGATCCCGGAGTCCCGGGATCGAGTCCCACATCGGGCTCCCTGCTCAGCGGGAAGCCTGCTTCTCCCTCTCTCACTCCCCCTGCTTGTGTTCCCTCTCCGGCTGTGTTTCTCTCTGTCAAATAAATAAATAAAATCTTTTTTTTAAAAGAACCTCATTTCTCTTCGGTTGGTACCTGAATTGCTGGATGTCAGGGGAGCTTTTACAACTGCCCCCTTCCAAGGCCCCGCTCCCCAAGATTTCCATGTACTTGGCCTGAGGTGGAGTTCGGCTCTTGTGTTTTTCTAAAGGCTCCCCTGGCAAGCCTAATGCACACCTAAGGCTATGAACCACGGGTGGAGACCACGGTTGCGCCACGTCCCGCCTACCATCTGTCTTCCCGTGGCCTGCCACCTAAGAATGGCTGAAAAAAACTAAAGAGAGGATTATGTAACAGTGAAATGATGCGACCTTCAGATCTCAGTGTTCGTAAATGCAATGTCACTGGCGCACGTCACCCCCATTCATGTACCTATTGAATGAGTAGTTGTGACAGAGACTGAGTGATCCACGAAACTAAAAATATTGACTGGCCGTTCACAGAAACAGTCTGCTTCCTCTGTCAACAGCAGCAGTCAAGGCAAGGAAGCTGGGACTTCTCTTTCTCTTCTGTGAAGTGAGGGGGGTTGGATAAGACCGTCTTGGAGGTCCCTTACCATTCTGAGTTCTCAGACGCACGGTCACTTATGTCACCTTGTCGAGACCTCCTGGCAACCCAACGGGGCTATTTCCATAAGTAGCAACATTTTACAGATGACGCAACAGATCTTCAGGGAGGAAAAGTGGCATTAGCCAGTTCACCTGGCCATTCAGGGGCCTGTCCAGCATTCCCACTCAAGTGTGGCCAGCCCTACTGCCTCTGGTGAGACGGACGTGCTGGCGCCTGCTCTTTGAGCCCGTGGGGTCACAGAGAACTTGGCGAGCTGGGGAGGGCATGCTGGCAGGTGGTGGCTGGCTCTGGGCTGTGTTGCGGACGTGGGCAGCTGTGAGGGGGGCCCAAGACAAGAAGGAGAATTTCTTGAGAGGCCTTAGGCAGTGCATCCGACACTGTGATAGGCACAGCGTGATATGAGCAGGATCATATTGAATAATTTCAGTCCTCTGTGAGGGGGGGCATTAGTTCCCTGTGGCTGCTGTAACAAATTACCACAAACTTGGATAGCTTGAAAACAATACACATTGATTCTCTTATGGTCCTGGAGGCCAGAACTTCAAAATCAAGAGGTCACCAGGACTGTGCTCCCCCTAAAGCCTCTAGGGGAGGCTTCTTCCTCGCCTTTTCCAGCTTCCCGTTGCTGTCAGGCAATCCTCAGTGTTCCTTCACTCAGAGGAGCCTGACTCCAACCTCTGGCTCTGTCTTGGCATGGCCTTCTTACAAAGACACCAGTCATCGGGTTTAGAGCCCGCGCTAAATCCTGTGTGATCTCATCTGGAGATCCTTCACTTTATTACATTTGCCGAGATCAGGTTTCCAAATGAGATCTCATTTTGAGGTTCCTGGTGGACTTGAATTTTGGGGAGGAGACTATTAGACCCACTGTAGGAGGCAATATTATTCTTGGTCTACAGATGAGAAAGCTGAAGCCCATTCCCATGTCATGAGACCAGTTACCCTGATAGCTAGTTCCTTACTGACTTAGGAACCAATGCCCAGTTCTGGATCATTTTAACGCCTCCCATCTCATAGAGAGGAAAGAAGACATACAAAAACCCCTCATCTTACACCATATACAAATACTACCTCAAAATGGGTCAAAGACCTACATTTAAGAGCTAAAACTATAAAACCTTTAGAAGAAAGCATTGGGCAAAATCTTCATGGCCTTGGATTTAGCCATGCCAGTGACTCTGACCCCAAAGAAGAGGCAACGAAAGAAAAAAATGGATAAATTGAACTTCATCCCAAAATTTTGCACATCAAAGGGCACTGTCCACAGTGAAAAAGCAACAACCTACGGAATGGGAGAAAATATTCACAAATCGTATGTCTGACAAGAGATTACCATAAACTGCTACAACTCAACAACAACAACAAAATAAACAAGCCAATTTGAAAATGGCTGAAGGTCTGGAGGAGACGTTTCTCCAAAGAAGATGTGGAAAGCCCAGAAGAACATGAAAAGCTGTTCAACACTTCTAGTCGCTACCAAAACCACAATGAACCACTATTTCACACCTACCAGGATGATGGTAACAAAAAAATAAATCAACTCAAAATGACAAGTGTTGGCAAGGACATGGTGAAATCGAAACCCTCATAATTAAATAATGCCGTGAACTGTGCACTTACAGATGGTTAAAGCGATAAATATTATGTATATTTTACCACAGTTTAAAAAACCTGTTTGAAAAGAAAACAAACCCTGAGAGCCTGAAGGAAAGCCTCGCCTTACCTGCCGTGAATGCCGCTGGAATGCCCTGGAATGCCCTGGAATGGCTACCAGGCCCCGCTGCCTTGGCACGCAAACTCATTCGCCGCAGCTGATTCTCTCCCTGGGGTGTTGCCCCTTGTTTTCTGCTTAGGCAGAGTCCTAAGAGAAAGAAGTTTCCGAGTTTTCAGGTACCAGTACCTCCTTTTCTTATGCTCGTCCTCCACACCCAGTCCATTTGTGATCACAGGCGCCGGCTTCCTATCACTTCTTCCAGGCCCCTGTCCCCGTCTAATCATCTCCTATCTCCTCCCTTGGGTATGATGTTGTCCTGGCTTCCCATTGCCTACACGATCAGGCCACATGCCTTTGACGTTCAACGCCAGCCCGCCCTGTCTTAGTACCCCTGGTCCAACAGGTAACCTCACTGTCCCCTGAAAGGGCTTTGTGCCGCGCTGTCTCCTTGCCTTTTCAGCTGAGGTTTCTGTTCCCCAGTGTGCTCCCCTTAGCCTGTCTATTCTGGCATCCAAAGGCTGATGTCCCCTCAGCCCAAGGTCATCATGCACCTCTTTCTGGAGGTCTTTGAAGGTCAAATCTTACCTGTTCTGCAGGGACTCATCTGTTACCACTTGGGTGGGCATTGTTATTTTTCAAATAAACCCCAATGTTGATTTTATTGAGAGGAAAGGCTTCCGGAAGCAAGAAATACAGCTTATTTTGCATTTCTGCACACTGTGTGTGTAATTGGCATGGAATGAACATGGGCCAAGTTGGCTTGGTGAAGGGGAAGGGCACATATAAGTATTTGGCGCTCCTGGCACTTGGGTCCCTCCTTCCTCTGCCACCTTCGCTCTTTCCATCAGATTCTAGCAGCAGTGGTGACCCTGGGCCCAGAGCGTGGAGATTCCCGCTGTCACCTGTGGGAAGTTTTCCTTAGAAACTCCAACCTTTGAATTTTTCCAAGATGATATTTCTGTGGCAAAAACTTGTGAAAGGACTGAGTGAAAGTACCCCACTCAGAGATCTGCTCCCTGGGTCCCCTAGGACTTCTCCCTCCTCACTGCCACCACTGTCCCTGCCCTGGTCCCAGCTCTCACCATATCACATCAGGATCACCACACCAGCTGCCCCCCTGGTCCCACTGCCGCCAGGGCTGGCCCCATGGATCAATGCTCTGCACAACGTTGCACAATGCACAACGGTCCTGAAGCAGTCCTGATTTTTCTTTCTCTCCCGGCTCATGAATGGCCACTTGTCTCAGAGATAAAACCAAATTCCCAAGAGCGGTGTTCCAGGTGACCTGACCGTCTGACCCTGGGTCTCGGGGCCTATCATAACTCCAATGACTCTACTACTGCACTTAGGACACAACTGATTTCCAAAATGAAATGAGTGTATCGATGCCTCTGGGGCTCAGTCCAGGCTCCTGAAACATCAGACCATCTGCAGCAAATCCTGTAAGATTGACCTCCTCTCCAAGCCCTGTCTTATCAGCCTTCCTCCCACCTTGCAACTTTGCCCCAGGTTGAAACCAATAAGTACCCTGCAAAGAGGGGCACCTGGGTGGTTTAGTGGGTTAAGCGTCTGCCTGCAGGTCAGGTCATGATCTCAGGGTCCTAGGATCGAGTCCTGAATCGGGCTCCTTGCTCAACAGGGAGCCTGCTTCTCCCTCTGCCTGTCACTCACTCTCTATTTCTCTTTTTCTCACATGCACACAAATAAATAAATCTTTCACAAATAAATAAATAGTCTCTAACGAAAGAAATAGGACACGATGAGATCCTGCTTTACAGCCACTAGGGATGTATATATATACATCAGAAAGGCAGATAGTATTACATGCTGGAAGTCCAAGATCAAGGCAGATTCGAGTTCTGGTGAGAGCCCTCTTTCTGGTTCATAGACAGCTGTCTTCTTGCCATGTCTGCACACAGCAGAAGGCATAAGGGAGCTCTCAGGGTCTCTAAGACCACTACTCCCATTCATGGCGGCTCTCCCCAATGACCCGGTCCCCTCCCGAAGGCCCATTTCCCAGCATGATCACAGCTTTCAGTAGGATACAAACTTTCAGTCTATAACAAATAACAAATGCAAAATATTTCCACCACTACGGAAAACTATTTGGGGCTTTCCCCATGGAGGTAAACATAGAGCCAGCGATTTCACTCCTATGTATATGTTAGCCAAGAGAAATGAAAGCATGTGTCCCTGCAGAACGTGTACATGTGTGTTCATAGCCCCGTTGTTCATAACAGCCAAAGTGGAAACAACTCAGATGCCCATCAACTAACGAACGGGTACAGAAAATGTAGTCTATCCATACCACAGAATACCATGAGCCAATAAAAAGCAAAGAAGTACGGATCTATGATGCAACATCGGGGAGCCTTAAAAATCTGATGCTGAGTGAAAGAAGCCAGAAAGGAGATGAGTGGTGGCCCCGCCCGGGGCTGGAGTGGGGAGGGGGAGGGAGGGTTGCGAGGTGATGGCAAAGAGGGGCAGGGCTTCTTTTCTGGGTCATGAAAATATGGGATTAGATAGTGGTGATGGGCATAGACTAAAAACCACTGTCTTGTACACTCTGAAGGTGAATCGTGTAGTATGTGAACTGTACCTCAATAAAGCTGTTAGAAAAAAAGAGAAAGGAACCAGTTGACAAATGTGGGTTAAACAGTTACTCCAGATGCAACACAGTAAGCATTTGGAGGCGTTAACGCCGCAATTCTCATCAAAGCCCTATGAGACAGAGAGAGGGACTGAATGTTTGTGTGCGCGTGAAATTCACACACTGAAGCCCTAAGCCCCGATGTGACGGAATCAGGTTTAGGTGAGATCATGAAGGTGGAGCCCGCATGACGGCATTAGTGCCCTGAGAAGGAGAGACACCAGAAGGAGAGACACCAGAATTCTCTCTCTTTTCCCTGTGAAGACGGAGCCGTAAGCCAGCTATCTGTAAGCCAAGAAGACAGCTCTCACCGGAAACTGAACCCTGCCAGGACCTTGATCTTGGACCTTCCAGCCTCCAGAGCCGTGAGAAATAAATGTCCTATTTAAGCTGCCTAGTCTGTGCTAAGACAGATAGGTACTGTGCTTATATCCATCTTAAAGCTCAAGAATCCGAGGCAGAGAAAAGTAGCTTGCCCTGCGTCACTCGGCCCGTAAGTGGCAGCAGCAGGACACGGACCCAGGCACAGTGCTTGACTTCCTCTCACGTACACAGCTGAGCGCTGCAGGTTTCAAGGTCAGAAAAGGGAGAACTGGTTTTTCGTTAGCACTCCAGAAGAGGGATTCCAGGGGTCCCAAACCCCTAGCAGTTGCTTGTCCCAGGGAGCCTGGCAGAATAAGGCTCCCAGATCCTACTTACAAAGGTTGGGTCGGGGGCGCCCGGGTGGCTCAGTCATTAAGCGACTGCCTTCAGCTCAGGTCATGATCCCGAGTCCAGGGATCGAGCCCCGCATCGGGCTCCCTGCTCGGCAGGAAGCCTGCTTCTCCCTCTCTCACTTCCCCTGCTTGTGTTCCCTCTCTGGCTGTGTTTCTCTCTGTCAAATAAATAAATAAAATCTTCAAAACAAAACAAAACAAAACAAAGGTTCAGCCGGGGAGAAGGGGATCTTCTGCCTTCATCCAGAGGAGCTGGCTGCCTCCGTGTAGCCAGCCCTGCAGGGGATCCACTCTGGAAAGTGAACATCCCTGGCCTTCAGCTTTCCTGATGCCAGGGCAGACCTCTGCCTCTGTGCATGCTGGACCTTGAACACGGAGCACAGGCATGGGGAAGCCCAGGCTGGGGCCCGGCATGGCTTATGGCTAGAGGGAGACTAAAGGCATGGGCTCATTCGGCAGACAGAGGCTAGCCTTCAGCCGCAGACCCAGCCACAGACATAAAGGCAGAGAGCCGGGACTCTGGCTTCCGAACGTGGCTCTGCCACTTACAAGCATTTACTGTCTGACCTTGGGCAAGTCACCTTGACTCCCTGGACCTCAGTGTCAGGATATGTAAAAGAGAGAGTACACATAGTAACACACGTGGAAAGTGCACAAAACGGCTCCCGGCACACAGCAAACTCTCAAAAGCAGTAGCTTTTATTTTTGTTTGTTTTTTAATTACTTTTCAAATTTTTTTAAAGATTTGTTTATTTATTTATTTGACAGAGAGAGTAAGCAAGCGAGCAAACAAGAGAGAGAGAGCACACATAAGCCGGGGAAGAGGCAGAGGGAGAAGCCGACTCCCTCCCCACTGAGCAGGGAGCCCAACATGAGTCTTGATCCTAGGAATCTGCGATCATGCTCTGAGCCAAAGGCAGATGCCCAACCAACTGAGCCACCCAGGTGCCCTTGGCTTTGTCTTAACTAGTACTTTGGGTAAAGGTGGGAAAGGAACAAGGCAAATCAGGACTGAAGTATTTTGACATCATTTTCCCTCTACCCTCTCCAAAGAGGGCCTTCTTCAGAACTCGAAGGAGAGGGGTAAGAGTCCAGCTGCTCCCTGGTCAGCCCACAGCTCCCACAGAATTTCACATGTGGGACAGTCTCGGGCGGTGTTTATACAAGAGAAGAGAGATGACTGGAAGGCATTAAAGGGAGAAGGGTGATGATGAGAATCCTGAAGGGAGCTCATGATGAATTTGATTTATTTTGTGTTTGCCTCAACTTGTAGAAACAAGGATAAAGGGTACAAGCTGTGGGGTGATGGATTCTGGAACTTTCTAAGAGGCAGAACAACCTCAGGATGGAAGAGCTGGCTGCTCTCTTGAGGATGCTTAGATCTGGTTCTATAGTCCCCTTCCATATCCCTTCCAACCTGGAGACCCCAAGACTCACTCACCTCCCTGACCAGGTTTGGGCCAGGGCAATAGTGAAAGGCTGCTTTCTGGGACTGCTAGAGAAAAGCAAAGAGAAGGTTTGGCAGGTTCTTTTTGTTTTGTTTTGGTCTGTTTTTTTTTGTTTTTGTTTTTGTTTTTGTTTTTTTGCCTTATTTTAGTTTCGTAGTTTAATTTGCCTGGTGTTAATATACATATACGTTTCTCTTCTGATTCCTGTTAGCATGATAACGCTTTAAACTTTTTTATTGTGTTGTTTTAGTCACCATACAGTACATCATTAGTTTTTACTGTCATGTTCCATGAGTCATTGTTGCGTATAACGCCCAGTGCTCCACGCAGTCTGTGCCCTCGTGAACACCCATCACCAGCTAGCCCGTGTTCACACCCCCTCCCTCCTAAAAGCCCCCATTTGTTTCTCGGAGTCCATAGTCTGTCATGGTTCGTCTCTCACTCCGATTTCTCCCCCTTCATTTTTCCCTTCTCTTCATGTTGTCCACGCTATTCCTTATGTTCCACAAATAAGTGAAACCATATGATAACTGATTTTCTCTGTAGTCTAAGCCCAAATCTGAGAGACACCTTTGAGACTCCGCCACATCCTGCCCGTGGCCAAGCTGAAGATAAATGTGGGTTTTTCTGCCCGCCTGTCCACCCTTGCCCTGTGACCCCCAGGGGAGAGAGTGGGACTCTGAGCTTCTGTCAGGAGCTCTTAGTTGTTGTCTTGTCTTTAGAGACGGGATGAATGAGTGAATGGGGTAAGCACACTGAAACAATTCCTGGGATTCCATCTACACCAAGGCCAGGGGCTAGCCAATGAATTGGTGCCCAGCCAATCCTTTCCAGAGAACACAATTGCAAAGTGCATTTCCCAGTGCGCCCCTTTATCTCTTGAAAATGATATCCTGGCATTTAATAGCACAGAAGGCTCCTTCCTTCAGTATTATCTGGTCCAGCAGCCCCTTGTTTATAGGTGAAGAGACTGAGGCCCAGAGAAGGGAAGTGGCTTGTCTTAAGGTCACAAAGCCAGGCGTCAGCAAGGCAAACCACGCCTCCTGCCTTCGTGTAGAGTTGCTGGTGGTGTGGCTTCCTGGGCTATGGCTGTTTTCGGTAGCCTCCTGGAGCCCCCTCATCCCACCTTGCTCTGTCAGCTCAAGGAGGCCTCTCTTTTGTACAAGGTTCTGCTACGTTCAGATCAAGCAGTGGAGTTTTCACTTATAGATAAGCCACAGGTGGGACCAACTACTTACCCAACAGAGGGACAATTTGATACCCTCCAATGGAGCCCAGCATTTGAAAGGGTGATAATTGCTCATTTAAATGTTAGTGAGTTACTGCTGTAATTTACAAGTGATGCGCTTCTCTTAGCACCGGTTCCTATGCGCTGCTTGAGTCTGACTTGCCCATCTAGTCGGAGAGACAGTTGGAGCGTATGCTTAAGTCTCTCGTTCTGCTGGGCCCCATGATCAGCCCACCCTGTCCAAAGTTTCACTTGCAGCCCATGAAACAAGAACAGAACGAACCAACCTGAACCATTTTACTTGCTTGACATTCTCTAAATCCCACTCCTCACTTTAAATGCATAAGCTCAAGGCCTGTTTCAAAGAGCAAATATTGTAAAAATGAGGAAATTGTCACAGATTGTACTTGGAAAGAGATCAACTAATGTTGAACTACCCTGATCTGTAGGTGGTACATCTTCAAAGAGATTCACTTGAATGGACTTAGGTTGAGGAACAGTCAATAACAAAATCATTCTTTTCTGTAAAGATTGTATTTATTTATTTGACAGAGAGAGACACAGCAAGAGAGGGAACACAAGCCAGAGGAGTGAGAGAGGGAGAAGCAGGCTTCTTGCTGAGCAGGGAGCCTGATACAGGGCTCGATCCCAGGACCCTGAGCTCATGACCTGAGCCGAAGGCAGACACCCAGTGACTGAGCCACCCGGTGTCCCATATCAAAATAGTTCTTCGTGCATTAAGTGTGGATATGTTCTTTGCCTGAGGGGTGGCCCAGGCAAAAGCTTGGTCATGGACCAGTGAAACATTTTGGACTTCTTATTTACAGAAAGACTGTGGAACAGTGCTTTTATGGTTTGGTTTTAGATTTCTGCCGAACAGGTCTGAAGACAAAGGTTTTCTAGTCTAAAGTGATGATTTAAAAGAAAATAAATAGAGGCACCTGGGGGGCTCAGTCAATTAAGCATCTGACTCCTGATGTTTGGCTCAGGTCATGATCTCAGCGTCAGGAGATCAAGCCCCGTGACACTGGGTGTGGAGCCTGCTTAAGATTCTCTCTCTCCTTCTGCCCCTCCCCACCTTCTCTCTCTCTCTCTCTCAAAAAAAAATTAGATAATAAATAGCCAAAGTCAACCCCCCTCCACACACACCCCCAATCTGCTTTTGGGGGGTCATCTCCTGGCCAAGGAGGGTCCTACAGAACACATAATAACACAGTAACACAGGGGCACCTGGGTGGCTCAGTTGGTTGGGCGACTGCCTTCGGCTCAGGTCATGATCCCGGAGACCCAGGATCGAGCCCCACATCGGGCTCCCTGCTCGGCGGGAGGCCTGCTTCTCCCTCTCTCACTCCCCCTGCTTGTGTTCCCTCTCTGGCTGTGTTTCTCTCTGTCAAATTAATAAAATCTTTAAACAACAACAACAACAACAACAAAAAATAACACAGTAACACAGCATACATGGCAACAGCTCCAGTAGCAGACTGGGGAGGGGAAGAAAGGGAAATCATGAGCTCAAAAGGAGCTCCTTCCAATTGCTTCTAGATGTCTGTGGTCTAGGCTGCCTATATCCTCCATCAACACAGAGATCCAGAGTTGATGCTCTGGATTCTACCACAACATGCATCCTGCTAAGCCTAGAGTTAACATGTAACCCAACTGTTCCATTCCTAGGGATCTGGCCATAGAAATGAAAGCATATGTGTGCATGAAGACTTGTACGTGAATGTTCATAGCAGCATTATTCATAATGATCAAAGTGGAAAAACCTCAAATGTCCATCAGTTAAAGAACAGGAGTACCTGGGCGGCTCAGCTGCTTAAGCCTCTGACTCCTGGTTTTGGTTCAGGTCATGATCTCATGGGTCTTGGGATCAAGCCATGCAGAGAGCTCCACGCCTCAGCAGGGAGTCTTCCTGAAGATTCTCTCTTTCTGCCTCTCTCCCAACTCGTGCACATATCTAAAATAAGCAAATAAAGCTTTGAAAAAATTGAAGAACAGATAAACAAAATATGGTCTATATATACACCGGAATATTACTCAGTCGTCACCAGATGGGTAATTTGTTACAGCAACCATAGCAAACACATCGAGCCAGAAGATGAACTCAAGTGTCACAGGAAATATACCTGTAGATGTCAGAAAAAAGTAAGCAAATGGATTCTCCCCTAAAGTCCCATTATGGGGGGTGGCCCAGGCAAAACCTTGGTCGTGGACCAGTGAAACAGATTTTGGACTTCTGATTTACAGAAATGTAAGAGAATAAATGTGTGTTACTTGAAGCAACCAAGTTGCAATCTGTAATGGCAGTCACGAGAAAGGAATACACCCCCCCTGGTGTGCTATGCTTTGAGCAGGTACTGTCATCACAGAAGTTTGGGCTCAGGAGCAGGGCATTCTGTGATCCTCGGCTCCTGGCTCAGAACAGTCTACATGGGCCTGAATCTCTTTCTGTGCAGTGCCCTGGCTACTCTGGCACTTGTTGGAATCATCCATGGACTAACAAGAAACACGGTGGAGGACCTCACACTTCAGTCCCGGCAGACCAGCTTCCCACTGTGCAGAATCTTGCACCCTTAGCATGGGTAGAGCCTGTTCTGGCCAGCTCTGTCCAGGTATCTGACAGTGCCATCCGCCCTACCTGCCAGGGCAGAACGTGGTCAGAAGGAGTATTCTTGGGCGCCTGGGTGGCTCAGTGGGTTAAAGCCTCTGCCTTCAGCTCAGGTCATGGTCTCAGGGTCCCGGGATCCAGGCCCGCATCGGGCTGTCTGCTCGGCTGGGAGCCTGCTTCCTCGTCTCTCTCTGCCTGCCTCTCTGCCTACTTGTGATCTCTCTCCATCAAATAAATAAATAAAATCTTTTTTTAAAAAAAGGAGTATTCTTTCGCTGTCTTAACATACCCACTCTGCAGGGTCTACTCCCAAGAAATGATTAGAGCTCCTGATCCAGTAGCTTTTCTCCAGGAATCTCTTAATTTGTGTAGCAATCAACAAACATTCAAGAGTTTATACTTTGTGCCCTCAACTGTACGTGTCTTAAAACTTGAGCTATATTTGCTTATTCGTTCACTAGGCATTCACCGAGGGCCATTCTCCCTCTGAAATCGCTAGGAAAGAACCTTTTGCAGTCTTCTTTGCTAGTTTCCAGTGGCTTCCAGAAATCCTTGGTGTTCCTTGGCTTACAGATGAATCACTCCAATTTCTACCTCTGTCTTCATATGGATTTCTTCTTGTATGTCCTTGTGTCCCTGTATCTTTACAAGGTCTTCTTATGAGGATACCAGTCATTGGATCTAGGGCCTACCTTAATTCAGTATGAGCTCATCTTAATTTGATTACATCTGCAAACACCCTATTTCCAGAAAAAGTCACATTCATAGGTGCCGGGGATCAGGACTTGAACATATCTTTGGGGGAGACACGATTTAACCCGTAACACCTTCCAAACAGTCTTGGCAATATCTTGCTCCTTTGAGGCAAAGATGACTGTTCTTCCCATTTAGTGTCAACCATGCCTCTCTTCCTTCAGCTAGCTAAACATTAAGATAAGAAGCAGCCACTTCCAGGATCAAGTGAAGCCTGTGTGCTAATGTTTATAGTGATATTATACGTAATAGCCAAAAGGTAGAAACAATCCAAATGCCCATCAGTCGATGAATGGAGAAGCAAACTGAGGCATAGCCATACCATGGAATGTTATTTGGTTGGAGAGAGGGATGCAGTACTGATGGGCGCTACAACAAGGATAAATCTCAGAGTTCATTCTAGGTGAAAGACACCAGACACAAAAGACCACATGCATATTATGGGATTATATGTGTATGAAAGCCCCAAACAGGGAAATCTATAGAGATGGAAAGTAGATTAGTGGTTAGAGGGGGCTGGTGTGGATGAGGTGATAAGAATGTTCCCAAAGTAACCATGGTGATGAAAAACTCCAGGTGTCAGCAGGGCGGACAGTGGATTTGAATTGTATGCTTTAAGTGGGTGACCTCTGCGGTGCCTGAATTATATTATCATAAAGCTGTTTAAAAACATGCTACAAATTCATGCTATCTGGGCATGGGATATAATATAGGCACATAGTATATAGTCCCATTCAGCTATGCTCATATGGGGGTCTCACACTCAAATGTCTTATCATTACATAGTTGTTTCATTTAATTAATGTGGCCTTATCCCGTCCATATTTTAAACTTACCACTTGCGTTCAGTTCCTGCAACCAGGAAATCCAAGTTTACTAAATAACCTGCCACCTCCACTCTGTTCTGCTCTATGATAGTACGGCTGACCATTAGCTTAGTGAATGTTTTGGTCTCCTTTTGATACTGTTACAAATTACCACCAACTCAATGGCTTTGAATGACACAAATTTTTTTATCTTATAGCTTTTAATATCAGAAGTCTTAAAAATCCGGGTGTCAGCAGGACAGACTTCCTCCTGAAGGCTCTAAGGAAGAGTCAGTTCCCTTGTCTTCTCCAGCTTCTGGAGGCATTTGCACCCCTTGGCTCATGGCGCCTTCCTCTATCTTCAGAGCCAGAAGTGTAACATCCTCCAGTCTGTCTCTCTTTCTCTGATTCTGACCCTCCTGTCTTCTTCTTGAAAGAACCCCAGTGATTACATTGGGCTCGCCTGGATAACGCATATAATTCCACATCCCAAGATCCTTGACCTAATCACATCTGCAAAGTCCTTTTTGCCATGGAAGACAAGATAGTCACCGGTTCTGGGGCTTAGGAATGGACGTCTTGGGAGCCACCCATTCTTCAGCCGACTACACTGAAGCTCCTTTTTAGAGAGAGCACTTGATGCGGAGTCTCTCAGGGCACCACTGTGAGAAAGGGAAGGAGGAGGCTTTGCAGCCTAGTTATTCTGTGGATTCTGTGGATGATTCTCCCATTTGGGTTAATCTCTCTCGGTGCCTTCAAGTTCGGGCGCTTGGTAACCACTGGTTCAAGACTGACTGAGTCCTCGCCCCAGGAGAGGATGAAAGTCCATCGGAAGGCGTCCCAGTTGACAGGCTGTTTCAAGGTCGTCACTATAGAATTTTCTTAACAGCTCCGCCCTAGAAGCCCTTCTTTAGAGCTAATTTCAACCTCTCCATGATGGAAGCCTGTTTGATTCTTATGGCAAATGTACAATAGCTTCTTTTTTTCCCTAAGATTCTTATTTATTTATTTGACAGGGAGAGCAGCAGCCAGACAGGGAACACAAGCAGAGGGAGTGAGAGAGGGAGAAGCAGGCTTTCCCACCGAGCAGGAAGCCTGATGCGGGGCTCGATTCTGGGTCTCCGGGATCACGACCCGAGCTAAAGGCAGATGCCCCAAAACTGAGCCACCCAGGAATGTACACTGGAAAGCCACCATTAATTTACTTACACCTTTGGAGCAGGTGAAATCTTTTCAACTCTTTTGTGCCTTCTCTGCAAGAATGTCATTCTTAGGAATTACCCACACTGCAACAAACCTTACTCCGGTTTTCTTGAAGACCCCCAAATTCTCTTGTCTCTAAGCTATCACTGCTAATAGATACCCACTGAGTAATGTGGTGCAGGCTCCCCCCTTTCCTGCTCCCCACTGGCCTTCTGTCCCTGGCTGATTCTAATTTGTTTCATTGCATATAGGCATCATGCCTGAATAGAAAGAATATGGGATTTGGAGTAAAAAAAAAAAAAAAAAAAAGCATGAATTGCAGTTAAGCTATGAATTGGTTGGCTGTGTGACCTCTAGCCAGCGGTCTCTCCTCCAGAGTCCAAGTCTCTTCATTTGAAAGGGGTCTGGGGCTAGAGGTGGAGGGGATGTGTGTGAAAAATTCCTGTGCTCAGCCCCTTCCTCCAAAGAGATGCGGATGGGTGAGAGGCTCCTCTGGCTCTACTGATGGGAGTCTTGCTTTTTTCACCAAGCCTCTTGATCAACTTGTATTAGAACGAGCACTGGCTGAGCTTTACCTTAGGAAGCTCAAAATGAAACAACAGCCTTAGCAAATGAGACCTTGAGCCAAATAGAACGTAGTGTAAACCAGTCGTTCTTGCCATTAGCTCAAAATGGATCAAAGACTTGAATATAGGGGCACCTGGGTGGCTCAGAAGGTTAAGCCTCTCTCCCTTCAGCTCAGGTCACGATCTCAGGGTCCTGGAATCGAGTCCCACATCGAGCACTCTGCTCAGCAGGGAGCCTGCTTCCCCTTCTTTCTCTGTCTACCTCTCTGCCTATTTGTGATATTCTCTCTGTCAAATAAATAAATAAAATCTTTAAAAAAAGACTTGAAAAAAAATTTAAAAAAATTTAAAAAAAAGACTTGAATATAGGAGCTAAAACTGTAAAAGTCTAAAATTCTAGAAGGAAACATAGAGCTAAATTGTCATGACTGTGGCAATGATTTCCAGGATATGACACCAAAGGCACAAGCTACCAAAGAAAAAAGTCGATAAATAGGACTTCATCAAAATTAAAAACATTTGTTTCAAATGATACATCCTAGCAAGGATATATCCCGGTGAAGATACATCCTTGCTATTATATTGTTTCAATATCCCTGAATAAAAAATCACACAGGCACGGTACTGGCATAAGAATGGACACGGAGATCAATGTACTAGAACTTGAGAGTCCCGAAATAAACTCTCACATTGTCGCCAATTGATTCTCTACAATTGTGCCACAATTCGATGAGAAAGGAGTAGTCTTTTTAAGAAATGGTGCTGGGAAAACTGGATAGTGACATGCAAAAGAGTAAGTTTGGACCCCCCTTACTTCTTACCATATGTGAAAATTAACTCAGAATGGACCAGAGACATAAATATAAGAACTAAAAGTATAAAAACATTAGAAGAAAACATAGATGTCAATCTGTATGACCTTAAATTTGGCAATGGTTTCTTAGATATGACGCCCAAAGCAGGTGACCAAAAACCAAGTAGATCAATTGGAATTCATCAAAGTGTAAAACTTTTGTGCTTCAAAGGACACTGTCAGAAGAAAGTTCCTCAGACAGATTCAGCATAGAACTAATATAGGACCCAGCAGTTCTCCTTTAGGTATAGATCTAAAGGAATTGAAAACAGGTTCAAACAAATGTGTTGTGTGTGAATGCTCATGTGTGCAAATGCAGTACTATTCACAATCACAATAGCCAAAAGGTGAAAACAACTTAAATATCCACCGAACAATGAACGGGTGGGGCACCTGGCTGGCTCAGTTGGTAGAGCATGCAGCCTTTGATCTTGGGGTTGTTTGAGCCCCATGTTGGGTGTGGTGTTTACTTTTAAAAAAAACATGAATGGGTAAACAAGTTGTGGTATATGCATTCCATGGAATATTATTCAGCCATCAAAAGGAAAAAAAGTACTCATCCAGGCTATGACAGTGGATGAACCATAAAAACATCATGCGAAGTGAAAGCCAGTTACTAGAGGCTGGGTATTATATGATTCCATTCATATGCCGTGTCCAGAGTGGCAAAATCCGTAAGAGACAGAAATTAGATTAGTGGTTGCCAGCTATAGAAATACGTGGGGGAGAATTTTCTACAGGGCTTCACCCAGAGGCAAGGGGCTGCCTCAGGAAGTAGTGAGGAGCAAGTTGCTGGAGGTGAGCAAGCAGAGTCTGGATGAGACCTTGGCAGGGTTCACACCCCACACAGGGATCTAGGCCTCCAACCTTGAGAAGCTCGGGTTTTGGGGATTACACGGGGAGTCAGGTGACGACTCTATGGGAGGCCAACAGCATCCTCCGTGGTGCTCTCTTCGTGCTCTCGTGAACTGGAGAAAAGCCAATTCCCTCCAGCAAGGAGGAGGGAGGAAGCCGACAGTAAATTAACGCAGCAGGCAGCAGGCCCCCATGTAGGGCTCTTGAGTGTGTGTGCCTCTCCTCCTGGGGGGACACAAAATGGGGTTCCCTCCAGCCTCCTCCTGAGAATTAAACAGGTAACCCTCCTTCTTTCCTTCCTTTGAGAGAGCTACCCCCTGGGAAGCCAACCTGGGGGCCAGGGTGAAGGCACAGGGAGGGGTGGGCATCTGTGGGGACCGAGTGAAGCCCTCCCTTTTCTGGCCCCCCTCCTCTCAGTACGGAGGACCTCACCCTCCTCCCCCAGATCCTGCTCCCTGGGTAGTTTTCCTTTTGAAAAGGTGACCATTAAAGTCCACGTACTCCATTTATATCAAGTGCAGACTAGGGAAATTACAGAGACGGAAAGCAGTTGTCATCAGGGGCTGGCAGGGTGGAGGGCACACAGACAATCGCTAAAGGGTGCAAGGTTGCTTTGGGGGGTGACCTATATGTCAATAAAGCTGTTACTATTTTTTTTTTTAAAGAAAGCCAGTCATCGGGCGGTCCTTTGTTTGCTGACCCATCTCCTTAAATTTCCAAGAAACCCCAGGAGAATGTGTGCCGCGGGTCTCTCCGGGCCCGGCCTGCGTCAGCATCATTCTCCGGCCTGTGGTTGCTGGCGCTGGGTGCCGCACGGTTGGGCTAAGCCACTTCATTGTGACTGCACCGTGTGTATGCAGCAACGAGAACTATCTGGAAGGCATTTAATATAGTGACTCACAGGGTCATGCTTGGAAAATTAATTCAAATTGGCTTGGCGTCGAGCCAAGGAAAACTGTCTGAAGAGGCTGTAAACAGAAAGTAATGGATTGAGCTGAAGGAGGGATAGTAGGAAGGCAGCAGGGGGAGGTCCTGACGCACAGCCCCCACGAAAGCCAGCTGGAGGGGGCTATAGTGGCTGGCACTCGCCGAACTGGGCTGGGGGCTGCGGACTGGGGCCCAAGTCCCAAGGACCTCTGTCTCTTGCCACTCCTCTCCCCACTCTGCAGTCCCTGATACCCGGTTTACTCTCCCTGGCGACATTGTCCCCTGTCCCCCCCCCCCATACTTCTGTTTGCACCTTAGCTCCCTCCCTCCCTGCTGGGAGCTACTTGAGTGGGTAGCCGTAGTCAGAATGATCCCGATCGCTTGGGCTGCCCCAATATAGTGTCTGCCCAGGGGAGGCCATACCTCACTGAGCAAAAATATTAATGAAAGCCTTCATTTCCAATAGTGTATACTGGCAAAAATGTAGGTTTCTTTTTTTTTTTAAGATTTTATTTAATTATTTGACAGAGAAACACAGTTAGAAAGGGAACACAAGTAGAGGGACTGAGAGAGGGAAAAGCAGGCTTCCTGCCGAGCAGGGAGCCCAACGTGGGGCTCGATCTCGGGTCTCCAGGATCATGACCTGAGTGAGCCGAAGGCAGTTGCTTAACCAACTGAGCCACCCAGGTGCCCCAAAATGTAGGTTTCTTTATGGGTTTTCCAGAGAGATGTTATAATGCCTTTGGTTTTCTTACAGATTTATTGAGGTTTAATGTAGATATTATAAATCGGAGGTGTACAATTCAGTGATTTTTAGGAAATTTGTAGGGTTGTGCGGTCATCCCCACAGTCAGTGTGGAACATTTCTATCCCTAAATAAGCCTTTTAAACCCTGTGTGGCCGCAGGGGGACAGTGTCCCTCTCCTTCGCCTTCCCAGCTCTAGGGAGTGAAAGCTTGCTTACCTGGGGACCAGTCACCTGGAAGCATCCACAGGAACCCTGATTCCTTCAGAGGGGGCTGCCAGGAGACCTCACACCTTTGCCACGCTTCTTTGGCCCTCACCGCCTCCCCCGGCTGAGTGAATTTGAACTAACATTGCCTGAGTGCCTACATACCCTCGGGGGTATGCATGTGAGACAGATGGTTTAGGCCTTATCATCATACAGTTCTAGAAGTCACAAGTCTGAAATGGGTCTCACCCAAAACTCCAGGATAGTTTTCCCATCTCAAGACCCTCCACTTAATCACACCTGCTAAGTTTCTTTTGCCATGGAAGACATCCCAAGGTTCTGAATTAGGATGTGGACATCTTTGGGAGATTGTCATCTACCCCGCAAGGCCTCCGCTGAGCAGTCCCTCTGGATGCCACCCAAGGAGGCCACCTGAGAACACTCCAGAGGGACCAGGCCTTCACATGTGGGCATGCACATGCATGTGCGCACACACACACACACACACACCCCACACACTCGCTGTTCTTTTTTTCCAAATCATTGGAAAGTAAGTTGTTGCCATGATGCTCCTTTATCCCTAAATACTTCACTGTGTCTTTTCTAAATATTAGGATACATATCAGAATTAGAAAGTTAACATTTAACACTACTACCTAATCCATAGACTCCATTCAAATTTCTATGTTTGTACAAATGATTAATGCAGAAACAACAAACATATAAATAAAAAATCATCTTTGCCACCAACAATAAGAGCTGCCAACAAAACGCCTTTATTTTCCCCAACTTCTTTTCTGGCCTAAGGTCCAACCCCAGACACTTAGCTGTAGTGTTTCTTTGAAGAGTCTCCTTCGATCTGGAATAGTTTCTCATTCTTCCCTTGGTTTTTATGACCTTGACACTTTTGAAGAACCCAGGCCCATTATTTTGTAGATTGTCCCTCCATTTGGATTTGGTTGATGTTCCCTAGGAACACCTGAGAGGTGGTGAGTTCTCGGTACCTCATGTCAGGTGCTATATGATATTGATTTGTCTTATTACTGGTAACATTAACCTTGGTCACTTGGTTTTTCCACTGTAAGCTGAATTAGCAAGGATTTTATATTTATTAATTTGTAAGTAATTAATAAGAATTCTAGTATTTGGGGAGAGATGCTTTGAGATGATATAAATCTCTGTTCCTCAATCAGTTCTGGTTCATAATTCTTGCCTGAATCAATTATGATGGTGATGAGTTCCTAATTCCCTCACTCCTCCTACATTTACCAGCTGGCATCCCACTAGAGGAAGGGCTCGTGCTCTTCTCCCATTTTGTTATATACCAGTATGGGCTCACGAATTCCTATCCTATTCAACATATATCATTCATTACTCCTTTTTTGACTCTGGTGTTTATACTATTCCAGACTTGGCCCGTGGGAGCTCCTTCAAATGGTTTAGAAACCAGGATCTGGGGGCTAGTTTTGCTCATTGTCACTGGGATATCACCGCTTCTAGGCATTCTCAGCGGACAGAGTGCGCGTGCACGCACCTCTACGTCTATATCTTTATATTTAAAACCATACATTCTATTCTTGAACTCCACTTTTCCATATCTGCATTGCCCTTTTTTGATAACCAGAAACCTGGTCCTTTTTACCCTCCACATATTTACTTGTCTACTTGCTTCCTTCATATAGGGTTAATCTCCTGGTCCCCAGGGCTGTCTCGGCTGTGTGCCCCTGGCCCATTTGCGCCCCCCCCCATCCCGGGAGTGGCAGGTAGAAGTCTGAGCAACATGCAGAGCACTGTGTGGCTACAGCTCGTGAAAAGGTGGGGGTGCGTGAGAGTTGGGGCTCAGTGTTTCTCAAACCTGGGCAGCTGCTGACTGCAGGGGGAGAGGTGGACAGCTCCGGAGGAGTAAGGAGTTTGGATGGGGACTGGGTCTGGTGTGAGCTGCGGGGAGGGGGAGCGGGGAGTGGGACAGGTAAGGCTGGAGGCAGAAACCAGTTAGGTCACGGGAATGGGGAGGCTCCTGGGAGATTGGGTGGAGCTGGGGGTTAGTAGAGGGTGGAAGGAGGTGATAGGGGACATCACAGGGAAGCCTCTGTGGAAGATGCACTCTATAAGGGACACCTCATCAACGCCCTGAGAAAGGCTGAGCTTTTCAAGGGGCGGAGAGTGTGGGGCCCCAGGACCTCGGCCTGAATACTGTGGCAGTTGGGATGGTGGGAACAAGGGGCAAAGAAGAGCGGGGTGGGGAAAGAGGGGAGGAGCCAGGAGAGAGCACAGCACTTCCTGGACAGCCACTAATTCTGGTTGAGTGGGATCCTTTGTTGGAGCCCGTACCTCGGACGCCGTCGCGAAGAACCTGTCCAAATTCGCCAGACCTCTGCAGTTGGCCATGCCCTTAAAACTCCAGCAAACTTTCCAATCACCTGCGAGAGCATCCAGCATGAAGAGGCCTGCCCTTTGTCACCTGAAGACAGGCTCACCCATATGACCTTTAAGCGCCCTCTCCTCCAGGCAGATGACCATGATTTGCAGGAGGATCTGAAAATTCACACCTTAACTTCCCCCACTGACAGCTTCAGAGGGGTCATCATACTTTGCCTCACGGGACCCCCCCCCCCATGCTGCTCAACACGTTAGCCTTAAGGCCCTCTTTGTTAAGGAGAGAATAGTCCCTTTAGCTACACCCCAGAGATGCCTCAGGAAAGCCCCTGGCCAGAGCCAGATGGGCTTGATATCCTCCTGTTGGGTGGAGAATCCCGGTTTGCCTGTCCAGGTTTTCCTATAGGGGGTTCCCTAAAGTGGCCTGGAACCAATTACAGATGGCCCTGCTCTGACCTAACTCCCGCCTGGGCAGTGACAAGGAAGTGATGTAATAGTGTAGATGGCAACAGTGAGGGTGGTGATGTCACCCAGCAGCACAGGCGACACTCTGGGACAGGCCCTGACCCTGACCAGTACTCCTCGGCACTGCGGGCTACTCTTCGACTCAATCCTTGCCCCGTCTAAAGCCAGGAGCCCTCCCCGAATTCCCCCGTGGCCGGAGCCTGAGTAGAGGGTGTGGTCCCGCAGCCCGGTGGCCAGCGGCGAGGAGCTGCACCCAGGCCCCACTCGCTCGTAGCAAGCAGGTGATAGGCCTTCCCTTCCCAGCAAGGGGCGGCAGCAACAGAGCTCACAGGTCAGCCTTGCCACGTGGCCTCCTGTAAGCAAGGAGCCGCCTCGGGTCCTGGTGGATTAATCCGGCTTCTGCGCAAGTGTGTGCCTGGGAGACTGTGAGCGGTCAGGGATCACTTGTTGCTGACTTCCAAAGCCGCCTCACACCGCACTTAACCGGCTGGTTCATGGATCTGCAGTCGTGGAGCTCAGCGCCATCCCAGGCCTTGGGACAGACTGAATCGTTCGCCTTGGGCTGGCCTCCTGTGCTCTGGCCTGCAGGAGGCGGAGAGGCCCGGCGGGGCACGCAACCTGGGGGTCTTAGCGCCCAGGGCCCCCCGCGTCGCCCCCGCACCCTCGGCAGGTGGCCGCTCCCTCCTGTGCGGCCAGGGCCAGCCTCCCGCTCTCAGCGCGTGTCCTCCTCCCCAGCACGCGCCGACCCCTCTTGTCCCCTCCATCCCGCGCGCGCACACACACACACACACACACACACACACACACACGTGCCGTCGCGTATACACACTAGTACACTCACACCCAGATGTTCTCACGGGCACACGTGCACACGCTTTTACAGAAGCCTCACCGACTCGCTTTCACACGGACTCCCTCACACACGTGTCCTCACGTGCACAAACCCACGGCACTTTTGGTTTTTTGAGAGAGAGAGAGCACAGGTGAGGGAGGGAGAGGGAGAAACAGACTCCCCACTGGGCAGGGAGCCCCATCGCCCACACGCATGGCGAGAGGGGCCGATCACGCTGTCCCCGACAGTGTGTTCCTTCTGGCGGCTCTCAAGGAGATTCATCCCTTACCTTTTCTGGCATCTGGAAGCTGCCTGCACTACTTCGTCCCGCCGTGTCACTGCAATCTCCGCGTTGTCACATATCTCCCACCCTCCTGTCCTCCCCTTCCCCGTGTAAGACTCTTGTGATTAGATTAGACCCACCTGGATAACCCAGGACATCTCCTCATTTCCAGATCCTTATTTGTTTTTAATATTTTATTTATTTATTTGACAGAGAGAGAGAGAGATCACAGGTAGGCAGAGAGGCAGGCAGAGAGAGAGGAGGAAGCAGGCTCCCCGCCGATGCGGGCCTCGATTCCAGGACCCTGAGATCATGACCTGAGCCGAAGGCAGAGGCTTTAACCCACTGAGCCACCCAGGTGCCCCCAGATCCTTATTTTAATCACATCGGCAAAGTTCCTTTTTCCTTGTAAGGAAGCATATTCCCAGGCACTGGCGATTTGAAGGCGGACCCCAGGGGCCCATTATTCAGCAACTAAGCGGTGGAGGTTAGGACCAACTGTACTGGCGGCTCAGCCTAACAGCACCCACTGCAGGGTTTCACAACTACCATCTGGAATTTTCACTGTAGCCCCTGCATAGCAGATTCCAGAAGGACTCATTGTCTGCTGAGGAACCAAACTTAGAGAGGTGAAGTGCTTTGCCCAAGGTCGCTAGAAAGCAGTGGAGCCGGGATCAGAGCCTAGGTCTATCTGGGCCCAGAGCCCATGTTCTTGACCGCTAGGCTGCACTCTACTGCCCGGGTTGAGGTACACAAAGAAGTTAGAACCCCCTCCTGTGTCTGTCTCCCTGCTTCCCCACCTTACCTTCCCCAGGCCTCGCTTCCCACAAGTGCTGCAAAGGAAGCCGGGTCGTCAGCTAATGGCCTTTCCATCGCCCTCAGCCACTGTGACCCAGAACCTTTCCCACCCGCCCAGCCTCCAGACGTCCCTCAGCAGAAGGAGAACAAGGCCTTCCAAGACCAGCAAGGACTCTTGGAGGGCTGGTGCCTATCCTTTGGCCTCAGGGAAAGGGACAGAGACAGCCTAGAAGACGGGGGGCCTCTGGGGGGCCCCTGTGCAGATGGCCTCAGGTGACTAGAGATGTTTCGCTCCCACTTCCCCAGTCTGCCCCAAGCTGGTGATGTCTTGGAGGTGGAGAGGGCAGTCAGTCAGCCCACGTGCCTGCCAGGTTTATCGCTGGCACATTCGGCAAGGAGCACATAGCTTCCTGCCCCTGCCTAGTTGTGAGACCGTGGAGAAGTTCTCTAACTTCTTTGTGTATCTCATTTTCCTCAACCATAAAGTGGGGATAAGAAGAGAAACTACCAAAGAAATAATACCTGCAAACTGCCTAGTAAATAATGCTGTGGCCTCTGGGGGCGCGGGGAGGAGAGGCTGCTGAGACCATTCACAGAAGCTCCCGGCTGTAGGAGCTGTGGGCCCTGCCTCAGCGTGCTCCTTTACCCAGGCCCAGCTTCTTCCTGCATCACCCACAAGCTGTCTGGCCTGTCACCTAGATTCCCCTCCTTCCCTTGCCCTAGCCCCAAACTGGCAAGCAGAAGTGGACCTAAAGGAGAGGGCCCATGGGGCACAGGAGCAAGAGTGTGTATGTAAGTGTAGGGGGAAAGGGTACCTAGGTTCCGGCCAATGGGAGGTGCTGGCCCAACTGGAGATCTTCTGGGCTCACATCCACAAAGGGGCTCTGGGTTCAAATCTCCATGTGGCCACCTAATTTCTGATTGTGGTCTCTGGTTTCTATCCCACTACTTCCCAAAAGGACTTAAAGTGGCAGCTAATAGACACACGCACATCACAGCCACTAAGGATGGAGGAGGAGAAATTCAAGACGTAAAACCATCCATAGCAAGACAATTACTGTCCTTGAACATCAAGTTCAGCTCTGAGTTTCCTGGTAGACAATGCTCAGGAGGGAAGAATGATGGAGTATATGCATATCATTGTCTCAATGTCACTTCCACGGGCAGCAGACCTTTCCTTAGGGTGACCTAATAGAGACTTTGAACAACCCACAGACACTATCCCATAGGACACATGGGCAGAAACTTCAGCAGTGAGCTCCAGGGAGGAAAGAGGTATGTGCCGGCTAATTTGGTTCACATCTGTGTTTCTTCTCCCCATCTGGAGCAAGACTGAACAAGCCAGGGAAGACCGGAGGGGAAGGTGAGTCGCTTGCCTCACCGCCCTTTACTACCATCTACCTTAGCTGCGCTGATGATGACAGATGGACACTTGGATTCCAACCATGAAGCTAAATTCTTTGAGAATTTAGCAGTTCTTAACAGACAGGTATCCCTAAGAAGGGCAATCCATGAAACCTCTGCATCCTTGATACTCAGTTGTGGTCTTGAAACCTGAGTGGGAGCTAGGAGGTGTGAGGGGAGGACCAGGACGCTGCTATAAGAAGTCCAGATCTCAACCTGGGATCCAACAAAGGAGAAATGGGAAGCTTTGGGCTTATTATGTGCTCAAACCATAAGGTGACCTCCCAGAATCCCTCTGGTCTCAGGACTGGGAGAGAAGCACTTACCTCCCTGTTGCAGAATTTATCCAGCTTAATCCAGGGTGTTCCTCAAGGGCAGAGCCTCAGTCTTGTTCTTATCACTTCTATCACAAATCACCACAAATTTCATGGCTTAAAATGACAGATATTTATTCTCTCACAGTTCCAGAGGCCAGAAATCCAATTGAGTCTCAAAGAGCCAAAATCAAGGTGTTATCGAGTCACTCTGCCTCGGAGGTTCTAGAGGAGACTCCTTCCTTGCGGAGAACCCACCCAGCTTCTGGTAGCTTCCAGCATTCCTGGACTTGTGGTCACATCTCTCCAATCTCTACCTGTGTCGTCACATGGCCTCGCTTTCTGCCTGTGCGCCCTAAAATCCCTCTGAGACTGTGAGCCCACTGGGTCATCCAGGACAATCCCCCCATGTCAAGGTCCTTAGCCTATTAATCTGCAAAGTCCCATTTGCTATATAAAGGGGCATTCACAGTTTCCAGGGATTAGGGCCTCGATATCTCGAGGGGGTGGGAAGAGGATTATTTAGCCTCTCACACTCCTTAAGTACCTAGTCTGGGGCCCAGCTCACAGGAGGTGTTCAAAAAGATGCTTATGGGATGGCTGAATGAACTGTAGCTTGAACTCCAAACCAGATCACGTGGCTTGCATGAGGGTTCTGGGCTCCCAAGCAAAGGTTTGTTTTTGACTTAATTGTTTCCTTGTCTCTGTTTTGAGGAAAGAGGCCATTACAGTCAGTAGAGACAGGAGTTCAGGGTCAAAAGCTCTGGGCTGGCTGGTCTCCTTACAGAAAGTCAATCACCCTCTCTGGACTGTGGTTTCTGCTATGGTAAAATCAGATGTGTAATCCCTGTCCCACCCTGCCTGCTTCTGGCCATAAATGCAACGACCCTGTGAGGTAGGATGTCTGATGTTACACCGATAAATGTCAAGAAAGGTTACAAGTATTGTTACAGAATTTAAACAGAGGAAGGAGGGAGAAGGTGAGTTCAACTCAAACGGTTGCGTCTCTCACGGTGAAATCCAGGTCTGGGATTTAGCCATGCTCTCTTGAATTCTGATCTGTTGCCGGCCTTGGCTCTGCTCCGGCTGGCGTGTGAGCTGCGGCCCAGGAAGCTGTGTCACTCCTTCGTGGCACAGAGATGGGGAGTGGCCTCCCAGGGAGCCCAGGTGTCCAGCTCGTGGGGTCAGAGCACCTTCCTCAAGCACTGGCCACATCTGGGTGCAGTGGGCCCTGGAGACGAAGGAATGCGGCAGTGAAGTGACGTCAGTGAGTTTTGCTCCTGGGCCCTCTCTGTGAGCCCCAATATGCGAGCGCCTTCTGCAAACCAGGCTAGAAGTGCGCAGCTGCAGGCGTACCCCTGGGGCTGTGTGAACTTCACAGCTTCGTCGCACAGACAGAAGCCACTGAGTCCTTAAGAGCCGAGGCAGAAGCTCAGGCTTCCTGGTCCCCCCGTTCATAGTTGTTTTCCCTTTGGGGACACACCAGCTTGGGAGTGGCTTGGCTCCCTTGGTACCAGGGCCATTCGTCAGTTGCCTTTCGGTCTGCAGGTGTCATCACTACGCAGTGGGGGAGTGGGAGGGAGGGCATGCCAGTCCAGAGCCTCAGGACTGCAAAGACCCCAGAAGTTTGGTTCAAGTGCTGAGGGGCATCCAGGGATGAGAAACAGCCAATGAAGAAAAGCAGGCCAGAAAAGAAGCTGGGAAGTGGGAAGGAAGGCACCCGCCTCTGGGGCTGGAGCCAAAGCTTCTAGTCTTCGCTCTGCCACTGAGCAGTCCCTGGATCCTCGGCCAAATCGCTTCCCCTCACCGGCCCTCACTTGCCTCTCTGAACAGGAGGGGGTGGCACTAGATTCATTGCTTCATTCATTGGTTGGCCAAATGTGCATTGAGCACCTACTATATCCCATGCTTATTCCGGGCACTGGGAACAGAGGATCTGGGGAAAGGGAGGAGAAAAAAACACAAGGCTGCAAAGCACTGCAAGGATCCAACAACTGAGCCAAGGTGTGAAGGCTGAGCAAGAGTGTGCAGTGAGAAAAAAGCCAAGGACAACAAACCGTGGCGGTGCCATTTGTGTGTGTGTGGGGGGGGCAGATACACAAAACATAGGGACATATGGGGCTTAGTCAGTGGAGCATCAGACTCTTGATCTCAAGGTTGTGAGTTCAAGCCCCATGTTGGGTGTAGAGATTACTTAACAATAAAATCTTAGGGGCGCCTGGGTGGCTCAGTCTGTAAAGCATCTGCCTTCGTCTCAGGTTATGATCCCGGAATCCTGGGATCGAGGCCCACATCAGGCTTCCAGCTCAGTGGGAAGCCTGCTTCTCCCTCTGCCTCTCACTCCCCCTTCTTGTGTCTTTTCTCTTTCTCTCATTCTCTGACAAATAAATAATAAAATCTTAAAAAAATTTAAAAACACACAAAACATTAACCATTTTAAAGCATACAATTCAGGAACATTTAATGCATTCACAGTGTTGTGCAACCAATACCTCTATACAATTCCAGTACCTTGGGTGCCTGGGGGCTCAGTCGGTTAAATGTCTGCCTTCAGCTCAGGTCATAATCTCAGGGTCCTGGGATGGAGCCCCACGTTGAGCTCCCTGCTCAGTAGAGAGTCTGCTTCTCCCTCTCCCTCTGTACGCTCTCTCTCTCTCTCTCGAAAATAAATAAAATCTTTACAAAAATTCTAGAACGTTTTCATCCTCCAGCCCTCGGCAAACACTAATCAGCTTTTTGTCCCTATGGACTTGCCTGTTTTGGACCTTCTTATAAGTGGAATTGTAGAGTATGTGGTCTTTCACCGTGTAGCGTAGATCACTACTGAGTCATTTGTGTGACTGGAAACATGGCATTATATGAGGACACCGCATTTTGTTTATCAGTTATCAGTTGAATAAACATGTGGGTTGTTTTCCCCTTGTTGGCTATCATGGATAATGCTGCTATGGACGTTCACGAGCAATCCCTGTTTGGGTGGACAATCTCTAAGTCCCTCTTTTCAGTTCTCTGGGGTCTACGGCCAGGAGCGGAATTGCTGCATGGCGGCAGCACCTCTTAACCTTCCCACCTGCCAGGAAACAAGGGGGCCGATGTCTCCACACGCTCACCCACATGGGTTATTTGGATGTTGACTTGTAAGGGGCAGGCTAGGGAGGGGGAGTCTGAGAGAGCAGGAGGAGCAGCTAGGAAGGGTGTGCAGTGTCCTGGAAGTCTGCTGGCTGTGGAGGGCTGGCTAGTAAGCGGTGTCAGGGTGGGCTGGGCCAGGCTGTGCGTGTGGTCGGGGTCTGAGGTGAGCAAGTGGCTAATGAGAATGAACGGAGTCCATCTGCATGAGATCCTGGGAAATTTCTGGAGTGGCCAGCAAGGCTCCAGGGCAGCTGGTGGTGGCAGCCACCGGGGCCGCAGGCAGCCAGGGGTGTCAGGACACAGGAGGCCGTCAGGCCAAGAGGTTTAAGGGTCACTCCAGGCCTCGTTCTCCTGCTCCCTTTTCCTTGGCCTGATCACCCCCCCCCAACTTGCTGTAAGGCCTGTGGTAAGCGTAAAGCGCTGCAACAGCCCTTGACCATGGCTGGGCACCAAGTCGTCAGCCCAGCTGGCAGGGCCCGGGCCTGACCTCATCAGCGGGGCCTGGCGCAGGCGGGTGCGCGGTATGCCTAGTGAGTGGTGACGGATTGGACTGGCGTGGTGGGGGAATCCCAGGTCACTGGGGTCTCTGAATGCCCTGCCACGCTCCCCAGCTGGGCTGACTCTTTATAGGAACCTGGGAGAGGCTGGACTTGGAGAACTGAAAGCAAGAGGGAGAACGCAGGGTGGGGCAGGCAGCAAGGATGGGACAAAGTGGGAGGTGGCAGAGGTGTCCGGATCATCCTGCTGTGCTGCTGCTTTTCCAGGAAACATGTCACCTTTCCAAAGCCTTTCTCACCTACGCCCACTACTGAGCCGGCCTCTGAGGAGGTTGGGACCCCTGGGGCCTGGCCCCTTCCTCCAGCTGCCTTCCTGCAGATATCCTAGGGGTTCCTGCTGGGATAAGCAGCCTCTAGCCATTTCTTCTGCAGGGCTGTTCCCTTTGCCATGTGCTCCCTCCCCTTCCTCCCCCTCCCTCCCCTCCTCCTCTTGTATTCTCTCCTCCCACCTTCCTCTAGTTTCCTTTCCTTCCCCAAATCCCACCCCTATTTCTCTCCATCCCACGCATTCTCCCTTGAGCGTTTACCCTTTCTTGCTCCTTCCATTCTTTGCTGCCAGACCAGGGAACATACCACCTCCCTTCACTGCCCAGTGGAGGAGGAGAAGGCTGGGCCCGAGTCTCCCGGCCCTCCTTAGAGGGAGGGAGGACAGAGAATGGTGGGGAGGTAGAGGCCGGGAGGAGCACCTCCTTGTCCACCACCCATGATCCCCTCCTGTGACACACCTGGTGGTCACAATACTGCTCGTGAGTGCCCAAGAAAGGAAGGACTTGACTATCAGTGTGACTGTGGTCACTGACCCTTTTGGGGGTCATGTGCTTCCACTGAGAAATCTTTTGGCCTGGGTGGCCTCTGGGGTTCGTTTGAGCACTGGCACTCAGCCAATTACCAGTTGCTGTCCCAACCCTCTCCAGACTTCCTATTGCTGCTTGGCTAATTGCACGTTGGCGTGACCTCTGAACCCACATGCTGGCCTTCCCTGTAGACTGGCTTTCCAACGGTGGTCCCTGGGCCAGCAGCAGCACCTGGGAGCTTATCAGAAATACAAACCCTGGGGGCGCCTGGGTGGCTCAGCTGGTTAAGTGACTGCCTTCCGCTCAGGTCATGATCTCGGAGACCCAGGATCGAGCCCCACATCGGACTCCCTGCTCGGCGGGAAGCCTGCTTCTCCCTCTCTCACTCCCCCTGCTTGTGTTCCCTCTCTAGCTGTGTTTCTCTCTGTCAAATAAATAAAATCTTAAAAAAAAAAAAAAGAAATACAAACCCTGGGGCACCTGGGTGGCTCGGTCGGTGAAGCGTCTGTCTGCCTTCAGCTCAGATCATGATCCCACAGTCCTGGGATGGAACTCTGCGTCGGGCTCCCTGCTCAGTGGGGAGTCTGCTTGCCTCGCTCTCCTCTCCCCCTTGCTCCTGCTGTGCTCACTCGCTCGCGCACTCTCTCTCTCAAATAAATAAAATCTTTAAAAAATTTTAATTAAAAAAATCAAAGAAATACAAATCTTTGGGTCCCACTCCAGACTCACTAACTCAGAAACTCTGGGGGTGGGCCAAAGAACCTGGGTTTTAACACGTCCTCCGGGTGATTCTAGTACACCCCGAAGTCTGAAGACCACTGTGCCAAACCATCTGTATCAGTGGAGGGAGTAAGTAGGAGAACAGTTCACCCCAAATGGTGGGCTGTGCACGATCCCTGGGGGTTGTTATTCAGTCAGAGATGCATGTTCGTGCATGGCCCATGTTGCACATGTACATTTGCATGCATGCACGTGCATGCATGTGCACGCACACACACACACACACACACACACACACAGGCACTTGTTCTGTTTGCACAACAGTCCCTGATCAGTCCACCCTTCTGTTGGCAGCCTTGCTTTAGATTTGATTACAGCAAGACCAAGAATTTCTTTCCACGAAGGACAGCACAGATATTTAACAGACAGATGACAGATGGGGAGAAGCTACTTGCTGTTTAAAGCCAACAAGGGATTAATGGCTAAAACATACAAGAAAGTTCTGCAAACCAACAAGAAAAAGGCCCAACAGGAAAATGAGCAAAGCATATGAATAGGCAATTCCCAGAAGGAGAAACCCAAAAGGCTAGCAAGGAAGTATGCGAGGAGATGCTCAGATTCGTTAGTAACCAGAGAAATGCAAATTACAACAATGAGATAGGATACACACATGTCAGATTGGCAAAAAGCAGCGAGATGATGCCAAGTGTTGGCTAGGAGAAAGAGAAAGGGGAGCCACTGTGTGCTCCTGGTGGGAGTTCAGCGAGATTGGTGCAGCTGCTTGGCAACGCCACCTGGCAGCATGGAGCCAGATCGAGTGTGCACGTTCACACTGACGCAGCAATCCCTCTTCTGGCACACCCCTGATGCATTCTTTGGTGAGCCCACAAAGGGACTATTAGTTTCCTGTAGCTGCTGTAACAAAGCAACATGAACTGGGCAGCTTCGAACAGCGGAAATACGTTCTCTCATATTCTGGAGGCCAGAAGTCCAAGATAAGTGTCACTGGGCTGAAATCAAGCTGTTAACAGGGCCTGCTCCGTCCAAAGACTCTCCGAGAGGATCCTTCCTCGCCTCTTCCAGCTTCCGATGGCTCCAGGTGTCCACTGCTTCCTTCAGAGCCAACATCTTCACCTCTCATTCCATTGTGTCTTTGCATTGCCTTCTCTGTGTGTGACATCTCCCTTGCCTCCCTTTTATAAGAATATATGTGTACTGGCTGAACACTGTCTCCCCAAAATTCCCATCCCTCCAGAACCTCATAAACTGACCTAATTAGGAACTAGGGCCTTTGCAGATGGAATTAGTTAAGGTGAGGTCCTATTGGAGAAGGAGAGACCCTTCATCTAATGGCTGACATACTTATAAAAAGAGGAAAAGATACCTGAAAGCCCAGGGAAGGCCACGTGAGGACACAGAGACTGGACTCATGTGGCCACAAGCCAAGGAAGCCTTGAACCACCAGCAACTGAAAGAGGCAAGGAAGGATTCTCTCCAAGAGCCTTTGGAGGGAGCGTGCCCTGCTGACAGCTTGATTTGGGACCTCTGGCCTCCAGAATCATGAAAAAGGAAAGGTGCCTTGTTTAAAGCCACCCGGTTTGTGGTACTTTGTTATGGCAGTCCCAGGAAACTCCTAGGACATGTGATGACACTTTAGGCCCACCCGCTTAGTCTAAGATAACCTCTTCATCTCAAGATCCTGAACTTCATCACAGCTGCCAAGGCCTATTTTTCATATTAGGTAACGTGCGCGCTTCCGGGGAATAGGACCTGGGGCGGTCAGTGGCCATTATTCAGCCCAAGGAGTTCAGCGTGCAGAGCACTGGAAGTAACCAGGTGTCCGGCACCACTGGGGGGAGGAGAAGCACCCCTGTGCTTGCAAGCGACCGGCTCGGGAACGCACGGCAGCACGCAGACCTCGCACACACAGGGCTCAGTGGAAGAGCACCCAGCAAGAAAAAGAACAAGTTCTCCCGGGCAGTACCACTGGTGTTTATTCACACACACACACACACACACACACACACACACACACACACTACCCCTACGCATTTTCCAGAGCACACACTCTGAAGGGAGGGGACCTGGAGTGGAAAACAGGCATCACCAGGAGTAGATGGATGGACTGATCTAGCCAGAGAGGAACCTCACACCGCAAAGATGGCGATGCCACGAGTTGAGGAATGTCATTACCTGAGACCCAAAATAACAACAACAACAACAAACGGGAAGAAAAAGTCCCAACCCCACTCTGGAAGTGCCTTGGGGCACTCCGCGTACTGGCCCAGGAAGCTACAGTGGGACTGGGGGGGAGAGGTGGGGGGCTGCCGGTGAGCTTCATCCTTCCCTCCTCAGCAATACCAAGGAACAAAGAAAGCCACACGAATGCCATTTGCTGTTTTCCATCTGTGCTGAGTGTTCCCTCCCAGCAGCCTTGAGCAGGCAGCTGACATTGCTGGCTTGCCCACTGGTCTTGGTTCAGACCGCTCACGGACTTTTTCACTCTTGGAACCCGCCCTGCCTCCCTTTACCCGCACAAGACTTCTAACACCACTTGACCAAGTAGCAGGAGTGCAAAATAGAACAAGGCCGGTGGCCCTGGAAACAGCCATATAAATCATCATGAATTCTGAATAAGTTTGGGAAACATGCAGCCATTTTGACCCCTGGGAAAGGGGATTGGATCTTGTTTGCCTCTTTCCCTTTGGGTTTCTCTTGGGTCCCTGTAGAGTTCCCCTTGAAAATGCCATCCTTCTTGGCTATGCTTGGGAGAAAAGAGAACCTGACTTTTAATGTTTTGTCTCTTAGTACCAAGGCCAGAGGGAAAAGGGGAGTAATATTTTATTGTAACCTTTTCTTTACCCCCCGCAAAGGCCTTTCAGCAGAACTGACCTTCAATATTTGTGACTCCAGCAACAATAGGAAAACTCTGATGATGGGACTCAGCTGTGTTCTGGTCGAGGCTCTCATGATCCACCTAAGGGCTCGTATTTTCAGGTACACCAGCAGCTGCCTGATTTCATCACTTGTTCCTTCCCACCTCCTCGCCCCTACTGCTACAGGCATACTGGGTAGAGGAAGTTTCCAAACACGGGTAAAGAATCAAGCCGGGGCATTTCATCTCCAAAGGTGCTTTAACAGCCTGTCCAAGGTCTGTGCTTTTCAGGAACAAATATTTCATCGGAGCCTTGATGCGATTGGCACTCCTTGTTCAAAACTGAAAATGCTGCTAGAAAAATTTAACTCATCTAGACTCCAAGGTATTCTCACTCATTTGCTTGGGAGACAGGGATTTACTCCAACCAGAGAGAGAAGATGACAGAGCACCTCACAAGTATTCCTTGCCTCCCACCGAAAGAGGCCTTCAGCCAACCACTTAGGCCCTCGGAACCTCAGCCTACCCATCTGTATAGTGGAACTAGATGCGGGTTTTCACACTCTGTTGGTGGAAGCTTCTAGGAGGTGCTTTGGGAGCCACCTTGGAGATAAGAAGAGACTTAGTGGACGGGGATCTTGCCCCCTCTTGTTCAACCATTGCCCCCTACTTTCATCTGTTCTCTTGATAGGCCATGGCATATGATTTCACTTGAAAAATCATTGATTTTGCTCCTGAAAATGTGTGGAAGCCATTGGACTAGATGGACTCTGAGGCCCTCGCATGGGTTTCCTGGGGCTGCCATAACAAATGACCGTCAACCATGTGGCTCAATACAATGACACTTTATTCTGATCTGGCTCTGAGGGCCGGGAGTCCAAAGTCAGTATCCCTGGCCTGGAATCAAGGCACTCTGAGGGACAAGCCCTTCCTTGTTCTTCCAGCCTCTGGTGGCTGCTGACATCTCTTGGCTTCTGGCTGAATCACTGCAAGTCCTCAAAACCTCCGTCTTTAAGTCTCTCTGCTCTGTCTTCATGTTGCCTTCTTTTCTGTGTGTCCACCCTTCCTCTGCCTCTCTAAGGATACGCGCAGCTGCATTAGGACCACCACGTGCCTTTTAATTAAACAGTGAGATTCTAGATTACCCCCTCTCACCCAATTCCCACCCTAGTAGCTTTCTTTACATTCCCACGTCTTAAAGAGCCCAAAAGCACGGCAATATTTTTTTTTAATTCAGCTCAGGAATAGGGAACCAAACTTCATTCCTTCATCCTGACTCCTGATGCTTGTACTTCTATAAAAGTCTAACGGGAGTTATGAGGTGCTTTCACTTTGGGGAGCCTTGCTGCCGGGAGAAGCAGTGGCAAGAATGGCACCAGGGCTGCTCCCGGATGCCGGGTGGGACCACAGTCGCAGCCCCTGTCTTCCTGCTTAGACTCTTCCCTTTGCCCTGCGACCAGGCAGACTGCATGTGGGTATTCTGAGACCCATTTTACCAATGAGGAAACTGAGGCGTGGACAGGTTCAGCAGTCAGCCCAGGGGCCTTCAGTTAGGAAGGGACAGAGTCGAGACTTGAACCCAAGTGCTCTTGACTCCAAAGCCCATGCTCCTGACCTCTGCACCCACCATGCCCCTTCAGTACGATTTTGTATTCAAGGCTGTCAAAAGAATATGACAAGAAGATTGGATGCTCACCGGAACACAGCCCCACCAGGAGGCATTCTCGGAAGAATGCATCCTTGCCAGGACTGACTTACCTTCTGTCCTGCTCCAAGTCTCATTCTGTGAGGCTGCTGTAGGATTGAGAATTTCTAGAGGGGAAGTTCAGTTGGTGCTCATCTTGGCTTGAGGAAAGCAAGATTTCATCAGCAGGTCTGAGGAGTCTCTCTCCCCGTCCACAAACCTTTGGAGGGGGCACTGTGTGCTATATTCCATGGGCCAGCCTACTCCCCCAGGACGATGGGAACAGTGGCTTTGCAGGAGTAAGGGATAGGTCACGTGCACTCTGTCAGCCATCCACATCCATTTCCTTGTCCGGAGAATTACGTGCCTCCTGTTCCTCTGGTGCAGTAAAAACGTGACCCACTTCCATTTCCAAAGCTTTGGAAGCTTCCAGGCCCCACTTCGGTGGGAGAGGTAGGCAGTGTAGCGCGGTGGGCAGAGCTCAGGGCAGTGAGCCACGGGCTCTCCATTCAGGGCCCAGGTCTGCCGTTAACACCCACATGACCTTGAGCCAGCTCCTGGCCCTCTCTGGGACTACTTATCTCCCCATCTACAAAAGTTAAAATTCACATGAGATGCTAATGGCCCTTTCACCTGTAAAGTTCTATGATTTATAGAGTGTCAACACTGGCATACTAAGAGGTGGTTTGAAAATTCATCATAAATATTTAAATTCGCCAGCAACATATGCTGAGCTCATCACATAATCACGAGAAAGACTGGGGAGCAAGATCTAGGAGAGAAAAGGTGACGCATAATTTGACACTCACTTCTCCCTAGATCCCCCAATCAAGGGTTCCAGAAACTGGTTTTCTGTGTGATCCCTGGCTTATCATCATCATTACTGTCACCCCAGCTCTTAGATGAAAGGCAGGAAGCGGCAGGGGACATTTCCCAGAGGCCACTGCGGCAGCAGGAGCAGAAGCAGCAGCAGCTTATTACCCAACAACGCTGGTCCCCATCTCTCAACATCTGCAAGCTGCTTCAATTCCATTCAAATTTGACTCTCAGATCTGAGTTGGGACGAAACCCTTTGCAGGGGAGCAGGCCCTCTAGAGAGCTATGGGAGGCGGCTCTGACCCTGCAGGCACTCCAGGCCTGGTGGAAGAGCCGGGCACGTCCAGAACCTAGCTGGAACACTCAGGGCACTCTGACTCATCGGGAAAGTGTGGCCATGCCGAGGTGGGTCACGGGATCCCCGTGTGTGAGACTGCGGCTGGGGGGCACCAGTGGTAGGAACCTGGTTGGAACTGGATCTTGAAAGGTCTTTCTGTGGTTTCATCTGAAGGTTATAGAGTCAGGAAAGGATTTTAAATGGAGCAGTGGCAAGATGGAAATGCACATTTATAAAGGATTCCTCAGGTTGCTGGCCACGGGCGCCCACAGGGTCAGAACCGCCTCCCATGGCTCAGTAGTGGTAGCTGGGCAGAAGCGTCCAGATTTGCAAGATATTTGGGAGGTCTAATGGATGGGATCTGAGGATAGCAGAGATGTGGAAGATGAGGGACAGAAGGAAGCCAGGCAGGATGCTGGGGAGAGGCCAAGGCTGGGGAGCATGGTTTGGGACACAGTGGGGCAAGGTCCTGGAGGGTCACTTATCTGGTGACTTCAGCAAGGGTCAAAGAGCAGGAAGTGCCCTCAGCAGGTAGAAGAATCTTGGATGGTCACTGACGCAGGAAGTGCCCTCCATGAATCTACCCTCTCTTTGTTTGTTTTCCCACTGTTAACAGACACAGGGAGGCAGGACACGTTGATTTGAGTCCCAGTTTTACCTCTGATGGCCTGGTGCCCTCCGGCCAAACATTTGATGTCTCTGGGCTTCAAGTTTTCCAAAATATGCCCCAATATCACACAGGAGCTTTGTGGGGTACAGGTTAGATGATCAATATGCAAGCACCGTGTAAACTGTTAAGGAACAAAACACAAAATAGCATTATTATTGTCATCATGTTCTCTGATCTGACTTGAGCCGTTTGTAGTTTATGTTTACAGATCTTTATCCTTATCATTGTATCTGACTGTCCTTTTCTCTGACAACCAGTGAGTCGTGCAGGCCAGGTACAAACATATCCCAAAGTAAGAGGAAAACTGAGATGATGATCTAGATAAGTCATGGAGGGAGGAAAAGTGGCTTTTACATGAACTCAAGGTAAACTGATAGGAGAGTTTTATCATATTTAAAAAGCTGTCCAGAAAAATCTGAAAAGATTGCCAAACGAAGGGGAGCTGTTTACAAAGACAAGCATACCTTTTCCACTTCACTGCAAGTGAAAATTGTAGAATCGAAGCACCTTAATCCACGTTTTCAGCCAGTGTTCACTGGGGAACAGGAACAGGGGGACCGTCGCCCTGAGGAGCTTACCCTCCAGAGGCCAAAGTGTGGTTAGATACTCATGCAAGTCTCTGACCGTACAGAAAGGGAAACTGAGGACCAGTGAGGCTCTGGGAACTGTCCAGGGGTTTTCCAAGCTCCCCTGAAGTTGTGAAAGCAGGGAACTCAGCCCCCGCCTGCACTCCCCGGCTGCTAGTCCTCCTTTGGTACATCTCTTGATTTGGATTTGGAAAGGCAAAGCTCTTTGCTCCATGCTTCATGAAGCCACATTACACATTCATTCTACCGTGGGCAAAACCCTCACAGCAAACACTGTGTCAGGCCTCAGGCTGGGTCCCATGGACGTGGAGCCGTCCCAAGATGAATGGGGCTTAGTCCTTGCTCCAGAAAAACCACCCAGTCAATCATGACAATTTCAGTTCTAGGGCCTAAGCGGCCCCCTGGCGCTTCCCATCAGGATCAGGTACCTAAGAGCGGGACCCGGCGGGGTGTTTCTGTGATGTAGGTTTACTGGGGCAGGGGTAGTGGGGCATATGGGTGCATTTACAAGCCAAAATCCCAGTTTGCCCCCCAAAATCAACCCACCCTCCCACCAGTTCCCCAGTACTGCCCCATGGCACCAGGCACTCAAAGCGGAGTGCCCTTGGCCCTCTCTAGAAGTGATGCAGATACAGAGAGACTCCCCTGCGTAGCTGAATCAAGTGCTCTGCGCAGTTGGCTTTGGTCCTTGGGTTTTCTCATCATTCCCCTGCAACCAGACAGGAGGTGTGCCCCCTGCACCCAGCATCTGATGACACAGGCAGGCCTTCAGTTTCTCAGGAATTCCTTCCTCCATCTAGCATTTAGGAGTGTTTCCTGGGTCCCAGGCCCTGTGCTAGCTGGGCAGAACCCCAGCTGAGATAGACGTTTAACAAGCGATCACCCAAACAGCGGCCAAGTGATGGCTGGGAGAAGTGCCACAAAGGAGATCAGAGAGAGAAAGAAAAGTGTGGCTGGGGGACCTCAGGAGCCTCTGGGGTGGGGTGGGGGAGTGTGGGTAACCAGGCTGAGATCTGCAGGGTGGGTAGAACTCCCTTGGGCTCCAGGCAGCAGAACTACACTCCTGGTAGCCAGGAGGAGGATGGCCAGGGAGGAAACTGGCATTAAGGGTGAAGGGCAGGCAAGGAAGAAGAGGCTGCAGAAGTGTGTGTATGTGTGTGCGCAGGGGCGGGGGCGGGAGTTCTGTCCTCACTGCAGCGGGAAGAGAGGCCACTGGTGGGCTGACAGATTTACAGTTTGTGAAAAGATCACACTTGCTGTTGGCTGGACTTGGGATGCGAGGTGCGTGGAGCACAGACCCAGCTACGTCTCCCCACCCTCGCTGCGGAGTTCTCAAATCCAGACCCAGAGCAGCTGTCGGCCTCAGGCCCCCTTGGGCCCATCCTCCCAGCGACCAGGGCTGCTTTCTCACATAGAGCTTTGATTGGGTCCCTGTGCCCTCACAATCCTGCAGTGGCTCCCCATTGCCTACACATGACAATGTCTGCCAGGACAACCTCTTACTGCAGCCCTCCCTGACTGCTCTAGCCTTCGGGGGGTTCTCCCACCAGTTCACCACACACTTCCACATCTCCTTTCACGGGTTCCGCTTTCTCCACAGCCCAGGGTAATTTACTCCTTCTCTGCCCATGGAAACCTCCCTGACCCTTGGTGTCCAGCTCAAAGTGACCTCCTTACTCAGAAAGCCTTGCTGGGGTGCCTGGGCAACTGACACTTGATTTTGGCTCCTGTCATGATCTCAGGGTTGTGGGAATCTGTGCTCAGCAGGGAGTCTGCTTGAGGATTCTCTCTCCCTCTCTCTCTGCCCCTCTCCCCACTAGCACGCGTGCGCTCTCTCTCTTTCTCAAATAAATAAATAAATCTTAAAAAAAAAAGCTTTGCCAGACTCAGCTCCACCCGCTATCAGAATAAAGTCTTCCTCTCGGCCTTTACCTCATCCTAGACTCCATTTAGACCTGTTGGTGTGTCTACTCTCCAGATTCCAAGTTGCTTGAGAACAGGGACTTTGCCTTAAGAATGTGAGGAGGACCTTTTGCCCTGGGGCTTACCTAGAGCATCAAGGTCAATTGAAAAATGCATTCATTGGTTAACAAATTTGAATGGCGTGGCTGCTCTGTGACCCACACGGGGTGGGAAACAGCACAGAGGAGAGCACGGTCCCTGCTCTTTTGTGGCCACTCTCTGGTGGGGAGCCCATCCATCAGCAAGGTAAATGTTACGGGTTTTGATTTTCAATTAGGTAGTTAGGAAAGGTGGCATTGGAGCAAAGACCTAAAAGGTGAGGGCCAGAGCCTTGCAGGTTTATGGGAGAAGAGCATCCCAGGCAGAGGAAAGAGCAATTGGTAAGGTCCTGGGGTGACTATTCCTGAGTGCAGTGGGGACAGGGAGAGGAGAGAATTGAGAGATGGAGTCAGAGGTGTGTGTGGTGACAAGAGATTGAAGTTGAGAGGGTGGGGACAAGTGTGGTCAGTCAGTACAAGTGCCATCCTCGCCAGAATCAGGCTCTTGGATCATCCCGTGGGTCTGTTTCTAAACCCCTCTCGCCATGGTACCAGTGCCCGTAGAGAAGCACCTTTCAGCTCTGTTTTGTTTTGCCGTGGAGTACCTAGTGAGTGAAGACACGAAAACCAGACTCCGTGTGAAGCCTCACGCGCAATCCTAAGAACGCTGATGCCCTAAGAGACCCCAGGGACCAGCTCCTGGTCCGTGTGACCCGGGAGCATTTGAAAAAATGGCAACTCCGGTTCCCCCTCTCCCCACCGCAGGAATCCCTTCGGATCAGGTGGAGAGAAACAGCTCGTACCTTTCCCCAAGAAGGGGTGCTGGCCCATTAGCTGCTCAGTGAGTCAGAACCGGCCCCTGCACCCCTCGAGGGCCGGAGGGCCCTTCTGGACGCGGCGCCACGTGGGCGGGAGCCGGGAGGCGGGGGCCCGGCGGGCGCCCCGCGGACAGGTACGCGGGGCGGCCCACTCCGGGGCGGCCCGGACAGGTGCTGCCACCCCGGAGCCCCGCGCCCCGCCGCCGCCCCCTCTGGCCCCGAGCGCGCTGGAGGCCACGGGCCCTTCGTGGCCGCTCCGTGTTCCCCGCTGGCCTGGCCCGCATGGCTCCTGGTGGCGGGGGCGGCGTTCCCACGGCGCGGGGAGGGAGCTGTCGCCACCCTGCGGTTGCGGCCCCGCTCCCCGCCTCCAGGGTCGTGGTCCACGCGCTGGCTCCCGCCTCGGGGGCCGGAGCGACCCGGGCCCCCCGCGCTGCGGGGAGGCGATACCCTGGCCACGCGGGCGGGAGACGCGCACACGCCCGACCCCACGCGCCCGGTTCCCGCCGGCCTCTCGCGCGGCCTTTCCCAGCCCGGAGTCCCTGCTTCTCGGCCGCCCCCACCAGCTCGCCAGTGGCCGCCGCATCCCCACCGTGGAGCTAAACTATTAGCGGGGGAGGGGGAGCGGCAGGCGTGACCCTAAGGGCCAGGAGACCAAGCCTGGCTCAGCCACTGACTCCTGTGGGGTCCCCCTGCGTCAGGAGGAGGCTGGGTCAGCCGTCCTCGAAGGTCCTTTCCAACTCTCCACCTTTACAAACCTATAAGAGCCATAGACCCGAACCACCTCTGAGAACCTTTTCCTCCCCGTGGGGGAAAAACTCCAGCTGGAATGCAATTTCCACGGAGAGCAGAGCGGGAGGGGAGGGAGGAGGCTCCAGGCCTAGGCCTTGAACCAGGTCAGGTGGGGACGAGCAGGGCAGGGCAAGGGCCCCGGGGAAGAAGTCCCGGGAGCTGGCCTATGGACCCCCTACTTGTGGATATCTGAATTACAAAAGGCTCTTAGATCCCTACTGAAAGGGTAGGCCTCACCGTAGGATCTTCAAGGCAGTACCTGTAACCCTTCAAGGCAGTAACCCTTACCTTTAACGAGTTTAAAGAATTCAAAACCTTGGCCCCACCCCATATCCACTCTGGCCGCAGTACCTTGGACTCGGAATGGCAGGCTGCCCTGCTTGGGCCTCCCGGATGTCTCCTTTAAGCCCTAGGCGTCCCGCGGTGAACTCCTGGGGGCAGGGTGGTGGGGGAGGGGAGGGGTAAGGCCGGTAGGAGACTAGGGTTTCATGTTTGTTGTTGAATGATGAGGACTCCCTTTAATCTCTTGGGGGTCCTGAACTGACGGGAATGGAAAACCTCTTTACAGGTTTGCCACACTTTCCCCTATTTCCTATGTACTTGCAATGTTTTCCTAACCTCTCCAGGCAGCCAAGCAGCTTAGGGGCTTCTGGTTTGAAGTTCCCCTCTGTGGGTGGGCTTGGCTTCGTGGGGGGACCTCGGAGGTGACTGATGTGGTTAAAGTACTTTCCAGTGAGGACCAGGGCAGAGGCCCAGAGTGCCATCCCTCACCTTGACCCGTTGGAGCTACTACCCCCAAGTTCCTGGGCACTGCGGACAGTGGAGAGTGGAGACAGACTGCCTTGAGGCCCCTGAGTTCAGGCCATGCCCAGGCACCCCTGACTCTCCGTCACTTTTTTCACCTTCCAGACTGGTCGTTAGCTCTCCCTGGGTGGCTAGGGTGGATAGGTGGGCCGAATCACCTTTGATAGAGGACACTGAGCCTGGGAGAGGCGAGGTGACATAGCCAAGGCCGACCCAAAGTCAGTGACAGAGCCCAAAGCCACAGTCTGGCCGCTGCCTTCTAGCCCCCCTGTCGTGTCACCTCAGCCCCTTTCCGAGCATGGAACTGAGTTCTGAGTTTGTGCTGAGGCAGGACCCTGCTAGGCCACGAGCTGTGCTCAGGCACACTGCCACGGACGGACAGCGCTGAGGGGAAAGACAGACTGTGAGGAGCCTCCCAAGCAAGGCTTGTGAGGGACGGATGGAGGAATCGGGGGAGCTGGGCCTGAAGAGATAGATATGGGGAGTTGGGGAGATACGTGCATCTGTTGGGAGTGGGGAGGAGCGAGGAGCCCGGCAACCATCTTCGGATCTCCGACTCGCTCAGCCATGTCATAATCAGGTTCTGTGAAGTTCCGATGACCGTGACCACAGGTTTCAGCTTCAGGACAAGAGCTTCACCCTGATGGAAGGTGGAGCTTTCGCAGGAGCTTCGAAGGAAAGTCTTCCTTTGAAGAATAAGACCAAACCTTTCGTCATCCGAAGTATGTACCTGAGAATGGGAGGCCAATGGGCGGGGCTGTGGCTGGGGGTGGGGAAGAATGGGTCTTGAGGGCGGTGTCTGGACCTCACTTACTGTACAGTCTCTTCTAGATGGGGGATGCTCTTAGTTCCCTGGTTTGGCCTTCACGCTGCTGTCTTTGGGAATGCCCTCGATGTGTCCCGGTGCGAGTGTGTATACATGTGCTACTTGTGAGTTGCCTGTGCTTGTAAATGTGAGCCTCACCGTCCACTCACGGTCCCCCAAAGTGATGTCTTGTGGGCTCTGAAGGTTGACACTCTGGTCCACCCCCTTGGTGCCTGCCAACTGCTAACTGCAGCTTCCCAGTGTGGCCAGGACGCCAGGCAGTGGATGGACTGGAGGGAGACCCCCGTCCCACCCGAGGCCCCATCTCACATCTTGGGCTTAGAAAGTTCTGGCGACATTGAGAGGCTACAGTACTCTGGCAGAGGGGACATACTGGTTAGATCACATGTGGAGATCCTGTTCCCCTCTGGGAAGGGCAAAGACGGGGGAGAAGGGGACAGGCTAGGCAGATCAAACCCTGAGAACCTCATCGTGGGAGAAGCTGGAGCTGTTTGTGTGGAGAAGAGACCTAGCCTGCCGTGAAATCATGAAGGGTAAGGGACTGTACTGTGTGCAGGATGGTGACCCCAGGGCTCAGAGATTACCTGAGATGGAAGAGACCACCCGAAAGGGAGGTGGTCAGCTCCCTATGAGTGGAAGTATGCAAGCAGAAGGTAGGCAACCACTCAGCTAGCTCCAACAGCTCAGAGGATTGGACCAGGTGGACCTAAGATGTTTGCCTTCTTGAGTGTCTTTTAATTGGGGACATGGGGAGGTGACCCTTTACTTGTCAGCTTTTGGAAAAAGCAGAACTACTTTGCCTTTCAGTCTCAGATGGCTCCCTGATGATGAAAGCCTAGCAGTGCGAGTTGGAGGGGTTCACGCCTTCCCAGGAGGCTCAGAGAAGTTGGCAAGAGCTGGGTGGGGTAGGGAGGAAGGTGCCTTGTGAGGTCAGTTCCCTTGCACACTTCAAACTCAGCCACAGTTTTTGGAAACAGCATTTGGAAAACTCATCTGGTGGGTCTCTTTTCTAAATATGAGAATTATAACTAGCTGGATATCTCAGTCCTTAAAGTGCTTTAGAAAGGGAACTTCCCATAGAAAATCTCTTGATTCTTCTTCCATTATTTTCTCCAAATTTCAGTCCTTAAAATGTGCCCCCTTTTCTCATCCTCCCTTTTTCTTCCATTCTTTCCAGGAAGCTCATGGTACCTCAAAGAGGGAAGAGCCCTCATATTTTCCAACAAGGCTGATACTAGCATTTGGAGGGGGCAACTATTTCCTTGTGTGTGACTGTCCTGTGTAATGCAGAGCATGTCGCATCCCTGGCCATCCCCTTCCTTTATACAATTCCAGGGAGGTCTCTCAGTCGCCGGGCACTTGCAAACATCCCGTAGAGGATACACTACCTCCCCCGACATTTTGAAAACCAATGCTTTAACCCCCCCCCCCCAAGAAGTGACTTACTCAAGGCCATATCACCGGCCAGTGGCAAAGCCGAGGCCAAGTCAAAGCCCACTGATTGATAAGAACTTTTGTTCTTCACCAGGATGTGTGTCAGGAGAACAGAGGGAATGCGGACCTCCACTGGGGCGGTTAAGAGGGGGGGGGAACTCCCTGCCCACAAAACTACAATGTCTCACAATTTTTCTGCTCTTTGCCAAACTCCCGTTTTCCTTCAGTATCCTGCCTAGCTTGTCCTTTCCGCAAATGCGAGCACAAATCGAATTTCTGGCAATTAGTGCAGAGCCTAGCAGAGCGCAATCCGCAGGAGCACAATCGGGTCCCCTTCGGGCGGGGCAGCGGGGCCCAAGCGCCTATACCCCGAGGTCGCGGCGAGCGAACTGCTGTCTTCCATCCTCAATGAGGAGCCAGCGAGCTGAGGCCGGGCCCCTGCCGCGGAGCTGCGCCGTTACTGGGTAGAGGTGGAGGGCCGTCGACCCTCGCTGGTCGGTCCCCGGAGGTTTTCCGGGTTTGAGGGGACTGTCTGGGGACCAAGGACCAGGGGCGTGCAGGCCGTGGCGCGGCGGCAGCAGAGAGGGCAGCGCAGCTGGGCTCGACCTCGTCTTCCATGCCAGAGGCCGAGGCCGCCGGGAATGGCGGGGCCGTCTCTCCAAAGTCCTTTGAGATCCTAGCTCAGTTCGGGGAGGGGGTGGGGGTGTGTGCGAAAGCGAGAATATTATTATCCCTCTGTTTTGCCTTGGCAGCCAGCGCCGGCGGGTTGTTCTGTTTGAATGAATGATCCTAGCGGCCGCGCCCAATGGGCGCGCGCGCCCGTTTAATATGCATGAGGCCCGCGGCCAATGGCCGGGCGAGGAGGCTGTTTTAAACGGCAGAGCCCGCTGGCCAATCAGGCGGCTCTCGTGGAGGCAGCTAGCGCGAGGCTGGGGAGCGCTGAGCCGCGCGTCGTGCCCTGCGCTGCCCAGACTAGCGAACAATACAGGTACGTTTCGCACCGCCCGCGCCCGCCGCCGTCGCCGTCGCCGCTGCCGCCGCCACCGCCACCGCCACCGCCGCCGCCGCAGCGCCCGCACAACTTTCCGGCCCGCGCCGCCGCGAGCGCGCCCCGCCGCCGCCTCCGCCTGCCTGTCGTCCCTGCGCCCTTCCCGCCCCTTCTCCTTCCCTCTTGCTAGGTGGCCGGGAAGGAAGAAGCAATTCAGGTGTTGCAACTTTTCAGTGCTTCATCCTGCGCTCCCCGCAGTCGGCGCTGAGTCCCCTTCGGGGAGCCACCCTCGGCCGCCGCCCTCCCCCCGCCCCCCCCCACAGGGCAGCGGCCGAGGGGCCGAGGGCCCCAGAGGCCAGATGTTGGGGCAGCTGCGGCGGCGGCGGCGCGAGCCCAGGGGCGGCTGCGGGCTGCAGGCTGCGGGCTCCGGCGGCGCGCGTCCCGGAGCGGGGCGGCGGCACTGGGAAGGGGGCCGGGTGCTTCCCGGCCCGGGACGGACTTGGCGAGGGGCGGGCGGCCGGTGCCCACCGGGGGCTGCGGCGCGGGCAAACTTCGCTCCCGGGTTCTGCCGGGCGCCGCGCGGGCCCGCGGGCTGCACTGCTGCTTCTGCATTAACATGGCCGTCGCGGGAGCGCCCAGCGGCCCGGGGGGGGGGGGGGGGGGGGGGGAGTGTGCGCGGGCCGGTCGCCCCCCGCTCGCCGCCAGCCCGTCGGCCGCCGCCGCCACCGCGGCTGCGACCGCCGCTAACATGGCTGGCGCGGTGCGGGGCTCCCGGCGCGGGGAGGACGGGCGGGCGGGGCTCCCGGCGGGCTCTGGTCTCGGCCCCGGCGCCCGCGGCCCCGGACTGGCGGCGTGGAGGGCCGGGGGCGCCGCCGCGGGGCCCCGCGCGGCCGAGCGTCATGGCTGCACGGGCGCCTTTGTTATCCCGAGGAGTGCGCCCCGCGCTGGCGGGGGGGTCCGGCTAGCGGCCCCCGCCGCCCCGCGCCCCCGGGCGGCCGGGGCGGGGCGGGGCAGGGTGGGGTGGGGGCCGGCGAGCGGGCGGCGGCGGCGGCCGTGGCGGGGCCGGGACCGCTTTGTTCGCCGCCGTCGCCGCCGCCTGCGCCGGCCGCGCGCGGATCAGCCATTTTAGCGAGCGGGGCTCGGAGGTACGGCGGGCGCCACCGTCGCTGCTACCGCTGCCGGCCTGGCTCCGCGTCCCCGGCGCGCCGCTGCCACTGCCGATCCCGGCCCCGCGCGGCCCTCGGGAGTGGCAGCGGGGGATTTCAGGGGCAGTTTCTTTCATCAGGAGGCTTTTGACAAAATGGAAGGTGAATTATGGGTGTCCGGGTGACCCAGCACGGGGCCCGGCCCGGCTGTCCGCTGCCAGTCCCGGGCTCCCCTGCGCCGCGTCCCGCCCCACCCGCGCAGCCACTGCGGGGCCCTAATGCAGCCCCTCAGTCGGCCCCCGCAAAGGGGAGCGCTTTAGTTTTACATGATGACCTTGGGTGTGGGAAAAGGAAAAGATGGCGGGAAGCTGGGGGGTGGGACAGGGACGATGACACGCCACAGCTGCATTTTTATTTGGAAACTTTAGAGAAAGTATCCCTGGCTGGACATGCGTTCCGCTTTACAGATGAGCAAGACTAGCCCTTTTGGCATCCCCTCCCCCTTTAGGTAATGACAAAGTGACAGATTTGAACTAAGAGTACAGGGATAGCTGCTCACTTGTCAGATCACCTTTCTTGCAAAAGCCATTTTTATAAACCGAAATGCATCAACAGTAGTGAAATTTGAAATGTTCCCTATTTACGGTTCTCCCGGTTTGATCTTGTGTTTAGCAGCGGTGATAGGATTTTTGTCTGTAGCGGAGCAGTTAAACAGTTGACAGCTAGCCTTAAGTCATGGATCTCAAGCTTCTGTCATCCGCCTGCACCCCTACAAATGTGTCCTCCCCGCGCCCTTCCCACTTTGTGATTGTAGTTTCCAAAACGCAGTAGTTTTGAATCGGTGTGTAGCGTTGAGCCACCCCACTTGGATCGGTTCCATTTGGAGAACTTGATCGCTCTCACTGTCAGAGAAGTAACTCGCAAACCAGCGCGCTTCATGCTGGTCGAAAGTTAAATGACAAGCGACAGGGAAGCTGATTTCCTCCCCACTCTGTCTTCAGCTGCCAGTGGCATCAGGCATGGGGTGGGGGACTGCTTCCTAACAGTGACCTTAGTTTGGATTTTCCCTGGCCTTTGCTGTATCTTGTAGATCTGTTCTAGTCATTGTATTTGTTTTTCTTTGTCTCTCTTCCTTCATCCATCACAGTCAGGATGGCTAAAGGTGATCCCAAGAAACCAAAGGGCAAGATGTCTGCTTATGCCTTCTTTGTGCAGACGTGCAGAGAGGAACATAAGAAGAAAAACCCAGAGGTCCCTGTCAATTTTGCAGAATTTTCCAAGAAGTGCTCTGAGAGGTGGAAGGTACTTTTCTTTTTGTGTCCTTCCAGCTAGCCTTAGTTGGATTTCACACATGGGGTTACTCACCTTCTGAGTAGCCCCGGGTGGCTCTTTTCTTCCTCCTAGGCTCCTCTTGCCTGCCTTTAGAATTGCGTGTGTGCTTTTATTTATTTATTTTTCTTAAAGCTGGACAAGATTTTTAAGTTCTGCTCTGCTCACTGCACCGAGGAATTTAACAGGTCCTGTTCTTTGCAGACAATGTCTGGGAAAGAGAAGTCTAAATTTGATGAAATGGCAAAGGCAGATAAAGTGCGCTATGATCGGGAAATGAAGGATTATGGACCAGCTAAGGGAGGCAAGAAGAAGAAGGACCCTAATGCCCCCAAAAGGCCACCGTAAGTGACTGTAGGGTTCAAGATGACCGTTAAGAGCTTTCCTTCTACTTGAAGGATTTTTAAGATGACACGTTACCTAAAAATGTCAAGATAACTGTGCATCGCCTTCTGTACTTAGAGCTTTAAGATGCCGTGCCTGGGAGGTCCGATGTTCAGGCTGGGGTATTGCAGAGCTGTGTGCTTGTGGCGATTGCCTGTTGGCCTTTCCGTTGGGAGGGAGGCACCCCAGTTCTGGCTGTCAGAGTCCTTAGGGATGGTTTCTCCCCCTTCTCTAGTAGCTGAGAGACTGAGAAAATACCATGTATAAACTTTCTAGAACATACAACTTTGTAACACAGTGTAGGTATGGCACATTCCTTCCCTTTAGGGAGAGTCAGAGTGGTAGGAAGTAAGCATGTGAGGAACGGGGGATTTTGACTTGAGCTCGTGTTTCTGCGCGCTCTCCTCTAATTTATACAGTTCTCTCCCCGAAGGTCTGGATTCTTCCTGTTCTGTTCGGAATTCCGCCCCAAGATCAAATCCACAAACCCTGGCATCTCCATTGGAGATGTGGCAAAGAAGCTGGGTGAGATGTGGAATAACTTAAATGACAGTGAAAAGCAACCTTACAACAATAAGGCAGCGAAGCTGAAGGAGAAGTACGAGAAGGTGAGGTGGGCCCGAGCGCGCCCGGGCTGCTAGGCTGCACGGGCGGGCGAGCAGTCAGCCGCCCTGGCTGAGGGCAGGTTGGAGGAGGCCGCTCTTCCAGGGTGAGGTGTGAGCCTCGTGTGCCAGGGCCCATCTCCCCGCAAGGTCGGCCGCAGCTGCTGGTGTTCAGGCTTCTCTGTAGGATTCTCTCTTTGGGGTGGCCTAGCAGGCAGGCTTGAAAAAGTTTGATAACGTGGGATGCTTTGAGATTCGTGCTACTGAGAACCAAATCAGTATGTAGCCTGTCTTCCTTAAACTTGTTTCCAGTTCTGAGGTGGGGAGAGCACGTGTGTGCCCTTTGCTGAAACGGCTGCCGGAGAGCTTGTCTGTTCATGCGGAATGTGTCCCTGTTCCCTTCCAGGATGTCGCCGACTATAAGTCTAAAGGGAAGTTTGATGGCGCAAAGGGTCCCGCCAAAGTTGCCCGGAAAAAGGTGGAGGAGGAGGAGGAGGAAGACGAAGAGGAAGAAGAGGAGGAGGAGGAGGAGGAGGAGGATGAATAAAAAAAAACTGTCGCTCTGTCTCCTTGTGAATACCTTAGAGTAGAGAGCGCCGTCCT